>WEKY01001477.1:0-17505 GCA_013390045.1 Picathartes gymnocephalus | reverse complement strand
GAGCATGACTTCTTCGTTCAAGCTGGTTGTCCTTCCGGAGATGATGGTCGACGGCCGCTTGCTGGTCTCTGACAGAATGTAAGTGGCGGCGGGGCTGCCGCCGGGTCCCCCCGCCCCGGCTCCGGGTACCGCCCGGCACCGAGCCCCCGCCGCGGGGCGCGGGGCTCCGGCCGGGTCCCTCCCGCACCGCCCGCCCTTGCGCAGGAGGGGAAGGGGGGCTGGTACCCCCAGCCACCCCCCTTCCCAAGGCACTTGGTGGTCTCCGTGTCGTGCCCCCGCCCTCCCGGGGTGTTCAGCGTCCCGCAGGTCGGTGCCGGCGGGCGCGGGGCGAGCGCGGGGGGGTATCGGCTGCCGCTGATGATGATGCAACGTGGAGAAACGCGCATCGGTCGCGCGTAGCTGAGCGCTCTCACCTCCGTGCCCAGCGGAGCCCTCCACAGACACCTGTCCCCTGCACCCAGCCCGGACCCACCCGTATCTCCTCACCTCTTCCCGGCAGAATAAAAATTCCCCTTCCAAAGCTTCATCAGTTTTCAAATTCAGATGAAATACTAAGCATCCACTGGGAGTATCAGGCAGAACGCAAGGATTTGGCTTTTTTTTTTTTTTTCCCATACCGTCCCCGACAGCTGCCTGGTACGGCGAGTGTTAATTAGGGTGAGGATGGTTGTTTTACGTGCGGTTGAAGTGGGGATGGGATGCATTAGAAGGCGGTGAATGCTGGAATTTCAGGAGAAGTATTCCCTTAGCCCGGCTCTACTCTGTTAATCTCAGTCTGAAAGTTTCTATTATCATCCTCTTGGGCATTGCCAGTTGACAGGTATTTTCAGGTAACCTAAGCCTTGTATGAAAAAGTAAAAGCTAGAAATGATGAAATGGTCATCTGCTGAAAGATACTAAGTGTGAGGACTGTGATGCATTTTTTTTTTACAGTATCCAAAATATCTTTTGTTTTGTTGCTTTTTCTTCTTTCATCGGGATGACAAATGTGGTTTGAGTTGCATTAGAATGAGGCGAGAGGCTTTGGCATTGACTCTGCACTGAAGCTGTTCTGGTTGAGGCAGCGCTTAAGTTACAAGTGTAAATAAACCCGTGTGTGCAGCAGAGAGTGTCACCTGCAATTTGCACAAATCAGGTTGCATACTGTGCCCCCATCTAAGACTATTCAGACTTTTATTGCCTTTTTTACTGGCAACCAAACTTTCTCTGAGGTGAAATGCTTTCCCTTGCACCAGCAGTGTTCTGCATGGAGACATTCTGTAGTGGCCAGTTGTTCAGACAGCTGAGATTCGGTGAGTGTGTGGGAGAGGGGCAAGAGTCAGGGGGGAAGCTACTTGGTGCAGATGACTTACACTATTTTTACAGTCCTCGAAGGACAGTGAAGTGTGTAAATGCTGCTCTTGTCTTAAATTCGAAAGAGTTCTGTGCTCTCTTTTGCTCTTCCCATTGTAAAATCCCAGTTTTTATTGGTATTTGTCAGTTTAGGTGAAGGTGCTGTCAATTTCTCCCGTTTTGCAGAAAAATTGCAGAGGTTTGATGGTTAGGGTACAAGGTAGCAGCTGAACATTGGTATCTCTTGCTCTGCAGCCCTCTGTAGGGACCTGCCACAGCCGAGCTTCCCCTTGTTTTCATCATCTCAGCTTTGATTAGACTTTCTACCTGCTGTCCTTCCAGGCAGTCAGAAAAAATCCTTCTAACAAACATCTCCAAGCTCAAAGGCACTGTTAACTGTGGCTGATGATGCCCTGTTGTCACTTAAGCTTATATAACTTTATCTCCAACTTTCCCCTCGAGGTGGGGGAGTATCACGTCAAACTCTTTCTTCTGCACTGCTCTCTTCATACTCCTTTTCTTCGTGAAGCATCCATAATATATTTTAACACAGCTTGAAACACAGTCAGTGTTCATTAGATGCAGAGCTTAATGTGTGTCCAAAGATACAAAAATTAGTCTAGGGAAATGTCAGCTCCTAAGTGGATCTCAAAATACAGAAGTTTAATAATGGAGTTGTTAAATGTACACATCCTTGTAGGGTTGGTGCTGATTCCTCATGTATTTTTTTGGGGGGGAGGGGCGATTAAGTAATCTCTTGAGGGAAAAAAAAACTATCTTCTGTATCATCAGTGGTTGTGATATGATGTGCTTCCTTGTATTAACCAAACCTTGCTTTGCTGCTGATCTAAGTAATGTTGGAGATGGTATGATTTCAAGGAATCATGTGTCATGCATGCAAATTAATATTGAGGCTAAATTGCTATTACCTCAGGGAGCTTTTATTCCTAACAAAAATAGTCTTGAAACTAAATGCTGTGTGTGGGAGCTTTGCCACACTGCCTTTCTAAAACTCTGTTATTCATTATTTAAAACCATCTTTATCTCGTCCTTCCTAGCCAAGTGGTGACATACATTTATTTGCAAGTCCCCAACTCTCTGGAGTAATCAGTGCTGACGAGGATGCAGTTTGATTACGCATCAGGGGTCAGGGGCATACGAGCACCTTCCCCTTTAGCTGCCCCCCAGGCGAGCAGCGAGCCGCCAGCGGCGTTAGCGGGGTGGCACGGAGCATCCGAGAGCACACTCCGAGTTACCATGCTGCACAAAACTTTTAACCTCGCCATCTGCTCCAGCCAGTCCATGCAGCTCAGTTCAGTCTTTAGCAGAAAGGAATTTCCTATTTTAGAGCGAAGCAATTAGCAAAATATACATATAACACTTCTCTTTCACAGCACAAATTGGCAAAAATAGATTTTTTTTTTTAATATGCTGGTGGTGTGTCAGATGTTTTGGAAAATTGGTAGCATACAGTATCACTTGCACTTCTTTGCACATTTAAAAATTCTTTGTAAAGGGATTTATTTTCAGAATCATCTATTCTTTCAACAAGAGAGAAAAAGGAGATTTTTCAAGGAATAACTTTCAGTGCATACCTAGTGTGAAAGTTAACTGCCAGCTTGATAAAGGCAAAGTTAAAATGCTTTTACTTATGTGAGAATGTTAATGGCTCTTAAATGTTGCTTCCTTTCAAATTTTGCTGCTGTTACTATATAGCTAAATGGAAATAAAATAGGACGTCAGATACATTGAGCATTAAACTGTATGCATGGCATCAATGTACCTGGTTAGTGACTGAATGGCAATTTACTAGTAAATATTAATAATGACGTGGCATTGGAAAATAGATACTCTAGGATTTGAAGGATAAAGATGCATGAACTTCTGTTCTTGAGGGCAGCTGGCAAGCTAGATACTCTAACCATGGTAAATGCCAGCAAAGAGACCTGCTTGGTGAGTGCTCTGGGAGGGATCAGGAATTGTTTGACTGCTCCTGTGCACTGCGGAGAAGAGGTAGTTCTGAGGAAAATACATAGATGTATGGAGGTGAAACATCTAGAAGAAATGTGTGTATTTGGACAGGGTAGGAGGGGGTTAATGGTTACTAAGTGAGGTTATAAAATCTGAGTTCAATGCAATTTGCTGATTTCACTGGCTTGCATGTACAAGCCAACTGGATGATTGTGAAGTGGTTGCTTTGAGGATTGAATACTCATCGTTGTAACCCCCCCCCCATGTTGATTTCTGCAATACCACAGAAGATTTTTCCTTTCCATGTTCCACACTTCAGTGCCTGGGATTACCTTTAATGTAAATGAGTATCAGTGTTTGTTACTACTGAAACAAACTCAAAATTTACTTTAATTTTTGGTAGCGAGATAAAATGCCAATAAAATACATTATGCTTCAACAGTGCATGTGCAACTGCATGGGTTACAAGGCCATAATGTGAAAAAATATTTAGCCTTTGAATTTCTTTGTCTTGTAATCCAAAATGGGTCAAAATCAGATATACATGCAATATGCTGATTAAAAAGCCAGTGAAGATCAATTTTTGATACTTTTTGTTTGTACTTGCTCTTTAGTAAATAAGAAATGTCATCATTCACCGGGTATGCTTGCGCTTTAAAATCCAGAACTTCATTTCCTGCAGTACACCTGCAATATAGGACTTTATTTAGCAAAAAACTGGAGATAACAAATTTATGTTTTTAAACTTAACTGCTGGGAAACTCAGCATCCTGTCAAAAATATTTTTTCTACTCTCTGGTCTTTTTGATATCTAGCATATCAAACCAATTTCCTAACTGAAAATAGACAGTTGGGTATTTTTAAGATCCCAGTCTCATCCTTCTACTGACATTTTATTCTAACTTTGATTCAGCAATAGCTTTATTTTAAGTATTATGACTTTTACTTAAGTTACTTCTGTGACAGTTTCCTTGGACCACTACTGAGGAAAAGCAAAGCGAAAAAAAAAGGAAACTTTTGCCTGTTGCCAAGGAGCTTCAGAAAGGAAAATAAATCTTTGGATGTCTATTAAGCAATTACAATTTCATGGTGTCCTTCTCCCCATCGTCTTTTCTGGAACCTCATTCAGAAGTTAACTTACGATAACTCTCAGCATATCAATATTTAAATATATCTTTCACTTCCTATGATACGATCTCACAGGTTTTAAGCCTCCCCCACACATATTCATCATCCAAATTAATCATCGGTTATGATTGCTCTAACAACTTTGGTAACTCTAAATATTTCATTGGCATTTTAGGATGTTTGATATCTTATGAGCATTTGGACTATTCCAATTTCATGATTAATTAATGGATTAATATAAAAATATTTGACTAAACCAATACGGGGGAAAGGTGTACAAAATGTTTCCATTTTTAAAAGCACCTGGAACAGAAAGAGTATACTTGGGCAAGACAACATTCCACAGAGAAATCATTGTTTTATAGTTTAAGCAAATAAAAACTTCTTTCTTTCTAAAGTGGAGAGGCAACGTTTTGGTTTTCTTTCTTTTTTCTTCATTTCCACACACTGTTTCCTATAGTGGATTATTTCTTGTGTTTTCATATACTTGCAAAGTATATTGCATCTCCTGGTATGATTTCCTTTGATTAAAACAAACTGGTGGCAGGGCAAGGTTACCCAGCGGCTAAAGTCACAAAATAGGGAATATATGTAGAAAGCAAGGCTGAGCTTTCCTTAGCAAAGAAGTGGGAGAACAAGAAAAACCGTCATAGGTACAAGAAAAATGCAGGAACAAGAATGCCTATTTGGAAAATAAAAACTAATTGGAACAATAAATGTAATGTTCTCAAGTAATTGTGAAATAATTATTCCCCTTTAGAATCATCATACTTTAATTGCTTTCCAACACGTCCCTGCGTTCTCCGTGGCTGTGGAAAGGAAGAGAAGCGCTTGTGTTCCCTTCAGGATTTCATTTTTCATTTGCAGTAAGCTGCTGACTTTCTCATAAAGGTTTTCAGAAATATGTTGCCTTAAACGCTGTTGTGTTCTTCCATATGGTGTTAAATAGGAAAGGTGAATGGCAGATGCTGGGGCTAAAAATTCCCTCCTAATGTCCAGATAAAGCACCCTGAGATTTAGTTGTGCAGTTTCTCCATCCTCTGTATCACAGATTCTTAATCAAGGTCTCATTTTCATTGAGACTCGGTTACGTAAATAGGGCACACTTCAGTAGTGTATTCTCTTTGCTCACAGCTTGATTCTTGAAAATTCAGCTGACAATAGTTTAAAATTATAATATTAATAAAGAGGAGATCATCTGGCCTTCAAAATGACATCTGAAAGCAGCTTCTGTTTTGTGTTAAATCTTAATTACTGTATTTAAATGAATGCCTAAATGAGCCAATTCACAAAGGAGTTGCCTACTGTACCAATAGTGCCTGTGTGGTGATTTTTTTTTTCTTTCCATTTACACAAATATAAAAAAATAGTTTATATGGATGAGAGCAGCTGCGTTCTCTTGCCTCTTACGACTCAGCTGAAGAAGGCTGAGTATCTTGAGCATGTTCTGTGTCCTGGGACAGCTTCTCCTTTGCCTGCCAAATGGTGGCAATACTTAAAGCCAAGTTCAAAGGCGATGCTCTGAAAGAAACGTGGACGTAAAAGCCGTGAGAAAGAGCCTGCACTGGCCTCCTGAGTCATATTTTGTGAGTTTACCCATCACTTACTATCAGGGGCAGCGTATTGTCACAGCACGGCTTACTACCGTGGAGAGACTTAGTCCATGCCTGTGAGTGCTCCAGCCTTTGGTTAGGCTGGACAGAATGTGCTCCTGCCCATTTCTACTCAGCTTAGTCTGGAAGCAGAGAGCTGTGTCCAGGTTACCCTGGAAGGAGACACCATGCCCAGCTTTGCCTCGCTCCCCACTGCATCAGTGATGGACTCCCCCCTGCGAAGGAACATGCAGGGAATTTATGTCCTTGATTTCCCCTCAGCCTATGCATAGTGAGCCACTTCGGGTTTGCCAGGGAAACAGCAATAGCAACCTGAGAATTTTGCTTTATGATTTTCACATGCCTGTTCATTTCTTAAATTGTTGTGTGGATCTCACCCTGGGGTTTCAGAGTTTACAAGTGTGGTTATTCCGGAGATGTAGCTATTGCTCTTTCAGGAAAACGGTGTAAGTGATCTAGTGATTTTTATTTTTTTTATCATTATTATTTTTATTGTTGTTTTCTTTTTTCCATGTGGGTTAGCATGACGAAGAAAACGTAGTCCTGGCAGAAAAGCCTAACACTGTCCTAGCAGTCATAGGTAGCAATTCATTGCAACATTAGTTTACAACTTTTTCAGTGTCTTTCCACTTAAATGTACTCACCCCTAGACAGCAGTGGAGATTTTTAGCAGGATATCTGGACACAAACACCCTTTAGCTGGTGTGTGTAGCTGGGTATCTCCATGACAGGAGAACTACAACCCTTTCAGTCCCATGTTGTACTGTGCTTTCCCTTGTACTCTGTTCCTACCTCCTATATGCTTTGAAGCAGCTCCAGTCTGATTGCAAGACACAACTGACAAGAGATATCTTTTGTTTCATAACCCTGAAAAATAATGGAAATCCATCATCCCCTTAATCCAAAGGCGTGACGGTGTCTTCTTGCTTAATATGTAAGCACTCTTCCCATTTATTGCTCCTCAGAAACTTTTCACCACTGAATTGCTCAGAGATGCAAAAAACCCCCAAACATTCACAACTTGCTTGACCCACCACTTGCGTTGTTGACTCCAGGGGCACTTGGTCCAGTGATGGTTTCTGGCCTAGTGTGAGATAAGTGCGCTTCATTTGCCTGAAGCAGGCCCAGTAGTTGAAAATTATTAGCTCCTGGGAGAGGATAACTGCATTTGAAAGTCTACAAAATCAAGTAATCTATTCCCTTATTTTCCTTTTTTTTTTTTTTTTCCCCTGGCTCATTCAATTGCTTGGCTCTGTCAGCCTTCGCCTGCAATTCATTGCTAGTGAGAGAGACATCTGGTTCTGCCCTTTATCAATAAATGCTTTTATATTTTTTTTATGTTTCAACACAGATGGAATGTAGAACAAGCATTAGGAGTCTGAAATGTTGTCAAATATACTCCATGCCCAGTGGCTATTGCTTAAAGAAAATCCTGTTCTATACTGGTTCTCATACAAGATGCTCTAGAAATTGGAAGTCACATGGCTGTGGTTTGTCTTGATTTCACAACAAATTTTAGTAAACTTGATCCTCTTGTTGTGTCTTCCAGGGAAGTAAAAATAATCTTTCATTTTATCTGCAATATCTCTCTATTAACATATAGAAAAGCTGATAATTTAATTAGTCAGTAAATGAACTTTCAATTTTTTTCTTAGTTCAGTTTAATTTTTTCTTCTAAGATCTTATTGCTTAGAAACCAGTTTCTCATATTCTAATGGACCTATCCTAACTACATTAAACTTCTGCTGTCCAAAACAAAACCCAAACAAATAAGGCAAAAAAAAAGGGCAAAAAAAGAGTTCAGGAAATCACACTGACTATTACTATATGCATTTAGTCGTTCAAATTGACTCCTGAAAATATATTGGTTGTGGAGATAATTGGAGATTTGACCCCAAAACCAGAAATGCCGAATGAAGGAATAACCACAGATGATCTAAATAATCTCTCCAGGAAAAAAATGCAGAAGTCATTCCCCTTGTCCTAAATTGACCCACATCATTCAACTTCCTCCTCGAAGCACTGAATTTTTAGGACTGCCAGGTGAGCACTGGCTTTTTCCAGTATGTTCAGTGTTGCCAGCTCCTCCTGGAGATCAGTATTGAGTAGGAGGGGACCAGGGGGAAGAGGAAGGAATAAAATTAGCATATAATTTTGCAGGATGCGGAAAAATCAATGACAAGTGAAGCAATTCTTAGAAAAAGAGAACCTCTCTGGACACGTAAAGCACTATTATCTGATGTTTTATTACCAACTATAGCCTGCAGTCCGTGTTCAAGCCAAACTTCCGATGGGTTTCCAGGAGCTTGGCTTGAATGAGGAATGCATAATGCTGGGCTTTGCATCCTGTGCCAGGCTGTCCAGCTCTGAGCGATGAATTGCAGTTGTGTATGTGGTTTTTGCAGCCGTTTTCTCATTGCTCGCCTCGGAGTGAACTTCAGCGTGGAAGCATGAGGCAAATAACTTTTCAGATACTGTTCTACCTTGCTAGCTGAGTTGCTGTCTTGATGATGAAGTGGAAGATAAGTCAGTTTGAGTTAGGCAAGTATTCTTTTGAGGCATGTTCACACATCTTAGGTTGGGGCAGGGGGGTTTTCTTCTCTTGTCAAATCTTTTCCCCTTAGCCAGAGAGGATTCATCTGAACGCCTGAGGGCTCTCAGCTTTCACAGATATCTCTATTGTTTGGCTGCAGAAGATAGAGTACAACTTCCCCTTTTAAGCTGGTTTGTTGTCTGTGGAGGAGAGAGTAAATGGAGCAGCTTCATAACTGCTCAGATATATTAGAAGAAAGTCCAGCACTATATTACGGATTTTTAAAACAATTGGATTTGCCTGATTTCATTGTCCCCTAAATGCAGCCTAGTATCTCACTTGGTAGACCACATTTATTTATCTTCAAGACAAGGCTGTGTAGAATAGGAAAAGCTCAGAATTTCAGTATCTTCTGCTTGCCATTCTCATGTCTTTGCTGTTCCTAGGGTATTTCAGTGGAATAGGATGAAGCTTTGTATATGCTTTAGTATGTATTGTAGAACATAAGGATTTAGGGTCAGATTCTGGGTATTTTTGAGCCTTTTCTCTTTCTTTCTGCAGTGACTGTGTCAATGTGGCCATATAGATGTTGACATAGACTTCTAATTGTCATTGGAAAGTAAGACAGCAGCAACTCTTCAATGTCCTATGCAAACCCTTCCTTTGAAACCAACATTCACAAAGGAGTGAGAGCTGTTTTCCAGCAAGATACATTGCTTACAAGGCTTAATGTGGCCCAAAGAGTCGTCAAGAACACTGGCAGATCTCTGTGTTTTCAAAGTATTATTCCTTCAGGTCACTTCTTCTTCTCCCACGTGCACAGTTTATCGGATTTGGAAGGAGGTCCTGCAGCAGCCTCATTGATGAACAGCAAGCCAACCCTAGCAAGAGATACACGCTGGAATTCAGAAAGGAGCAATTTTCAGCTTGCTCAGATGCCCATATTGCTAGCTGGAGTCTCTGCAGGAGCTAGAGAGTATTTGGCTGATTCTGTGCCTCTTTGCTGTCTTTGTCCTCACCTCTGCATCAGGGGAGGCTTAGACTTCTTTACTTTGCTGGCCTTCAGAGGATTTGAAGGTCTCTGAGCACCCCTTGGCTCTCCATTTCTTCTCAAGTGGGAAAGGCAGTGGAGAGGACTGCTGCTGACTTCAGCCAGTTGGGCCTCTGATTTTCCTGTTTGGTTTGGCGCTACATACACAGAGTGAATTTGGAGTTAAGACATGCCAGGCCTCTGGGTAAAATGAATATTGTGGAGCAGAAAAAGGTATGTATTTAGGCAAGGCTTTCATATAAGATGCAAATTCAGGATTACTTAGCAGAGAAAATAATCATTTAAAATTAATGTTATATTTAAAAAGTGGAGCATCATTTGTGTTAACAGGAATGAAGGTTTTATTTTTAAGCTCAGCAAAGCCCCAAATCCCAGAAAATGCAAAATTGCTGCTGATAATTTCTGGGTGTGAATGTGGAAGGCTTCATGGAAACTTAGAAATAAATCAACTTCCCTCTCCTTTCCCAAAACTCTTTGGGCAAAAAAAAAGGTGTAAATATTTAACAGCAAATAATCACATTGCCAAGAACAGCAAACAAAGCCTTTTTTTTCAATTCTATAATATGCTGTAAATAATGAAAACCCTCATAGATCTAGCTGGATTTTTTTTTATCAGCGAAGAAGCTTAGCATGTAGCACTTTAAAAATCCATCAACATAGCTAAAACTCATTTTTCAGTCTCTTACCAGTTCATGCCATATTTTTCTCTGTCCCTGAAATATGCAATTTACCCTGCCTATGTTTGTTTAAAATGCTGGGAGCCTTCAGCCTGCTCTGATCCATCCATGTTTCAAGCAAGAAGCCTTCCCTCTGCCCTTTCCTGCCTTGTGAGTTAAGAACCACCCTGCTCTGCTCTCCCTTATCACCATCTTTTCAATATCCATAGTAACACCACTGCAATTCCTTCCCTGCTTCTCTGGTGGAAGAAGTTCTACAAATATCTGCAAAACATTTACTTTGTTTTCTTCCTTCCTTGATAAGTAGGAGAAACCTATTGAACTTGGAGAACCACCTAGAATTTAGATCTGAAGTGCTTAATGATTTTATATTCTTACTATCCAGATAGTGATTCAAATTTTGAAAGTCCCTGAAAGCATGCCCAACCTTTTTGGTCTATGTTCATTGACCCAGCAAACTGGAATTATCAGCCCTGACTACAATTTTCTAGGTCTTCTGGGGATGTGTTGCTTGACAAAGTATAGTAATTTTTCTTGCATTTTTGTAATGGATGTTTTAGCAGGTTCTCTCAGCTCTGTCTTTTAAACAGTCTTGTACTACAGTTGTGAACCAAATACGATACTATCATGTTGTTTTCTTTTTTCCCACAACCACAAGTTGCCCTACTTACCCAATGCAAATCACTGTGGATCTACGTAACATGCCTTTCTCAAGGGCATCTGTTAATTCCATGTGACAAGCTGAGGAGTTTCAGCCAGGAATATTGAACACTGAAAGAAGACCTGGTTAGGCTCAGTAGGACTTAAATTTAATCAAATTTTAAGCAATCCTCCTAAATTATAGCTTTGATAGACTTCGTGTGTGAGCAGTTTCTTCAACATTGAGGTGTTTGCGTGAGACTTTTATTATTAACAGCATTCCCCTTTACAGTAAATATATACAGCACCAAGGTAGGTGATGCAGCAGGAAGACAAAGGCCCCGGTAGATTACAACCTTTTCTCTAAGCACTTGACTTTTTATACAACAAAATGGGTGGTAAAACTCAATGACAATGAGTGGTTTAGAATCAGCTCAAATATTCAGGTTCCAGAAAGACTGGTTGTTATAAATAAATTAAGGACTGAATCCAAAGCTCGTTGAGTCGATGGGCAGACTCCCTTTGATTTGAAAGCACTCTGTATCTGTGATCCAAACGCACCGCGAACAAATAAAGACAAAGAATTTATGTTGATTGGACATATTCAGTGTGACAAGAGCTTAAGTCTGATTCTCCTCTTTGCTTATGAAACACAACTGTGTGCTTCTCCCCGGGGTTGCTGGAAGACAGGTATTTTGGTAGGTGCATGCTAGGACTCACAATTAGTGCAAGGGCTCGCTCCTAGTGCTAAGAATTACAGTGGTCTATGAAATGGAGAGAAAGTTTTGAAAAGGGAGAGAAAATTATTTCTGATAACGGTGTGTTTTGGGGTTATCCTGATTTGCCTTCAGGGCTTTAAAGTTGTTAATTTATCCTCCTATTTTTATTTTTCTTAATTCTTTTAAAAAAGTGGTCTTGATCTCTTATGATGGTAAGTTTAATGGCATCAAAACACTTGAAGTTAAATCATGGACTTTAGAGGGAGAAGGTTCTCTTCTGGCTGAATGCCCTCTGTTCTCATCCATTGTGCAGGCTGGAATATTCTGTGGCATCAAGCTCTGGGTCTGCTTGTCTTCACACCTCTGGGACTTGGGGACACTGTGTAGGTTCTTCTTTCTGTGTGTAAAACCTTGTTTAGAAAGAAGGTTTATTTTCTTAGTCCCGGAACTCGGTTGCACTCCAAGGGATGGATATGTTGGAAGTTGCACCACAGTAGCGTCAAGATCACTTGTGTCTCAGAGTGATTCTGGTTTACTACTGAGGTAGATGCTGGATAGAGAAGCACAAATCACTTTTGCTTATGGTTTGATTAATTACATAAAGCAGAACTCTGATGTGGATTTCTTTTTTAATACCAGATACAGATATTTCATTTTACCCTAAAATAGTTTACTCTTCTGAATCTTGTGAACAAATCAAATGCTTGATTTCTCTTTCTGAAATTCTTGATCACGTTAGCTTTGAAGCAGCCTTCAGTCTCATTTCTAAACTGAAGCTGGTTATTTTGACTTAAAGTGACTTCCCCTCATGCAACCTTGATACCTTTTCACTTGCTGTCTTTTTGTTGTGATCTATGTTTACTTTTGCAGCTGCAAAAGGCATGATCATATGAACAAGGTGTACTGAGGTGTACATCTCTACTTTTTTCGCTACTGTATTTCAAAATTTTTTATAGACCTCAAATTTTCAAAGTAACTCCAATTAATCTTTGTTCTGGTTTATTTAGGTTCCCCGTGCAAAGAGTAGAATAATGGAAAAAGTAAAAGCAGAATGTATATATGGGTTAGTATAAACCACAATCCTTTTCATACTGAACATCAGCTTGTTGAAATGCCTCCACTCTTGGCAGAAGACAAGCTTCGTAACCTAAGAGGATGTGATTTGAGTGGAGTTTTCATGCCCCATGTGCTCATTGTGTTCTTGCCACTGATGCAAACATTATCTATAATTACATTTTCAAGAGACTGAAAATTGCAGTCTTTGTGGAACAAAAATGCAGCTGAAGAATGGAATGTATATCCTCTCCACCCTCATTATAAGGCTTATAAAAATCAAACTATAAGGCCCAGTACTGTAGCTTCCAGATACAGGAAACCAGCACTATTAGCCTGCAGTAGAGCATTTTCACTGAAAATTAAGGCCTTTTGATAATCAAGCTAGTGCTGTTATTTCTACTACTTTGCCATTGGAACTAGTCAAACTAAAATTTGTAATTCAGATCAGTATAAATAAAGTTGGAGTAATTACTCTGTTTGCTTATTTACAATATTTTCATGGATTTGAGATTTTATTCACAATTGGTGGCAACATTAACTGATTTATTAGACAGATCATAACATGGGTGTTGAAACATCCTACCACACCATGCTGTGGAGCAGCCATGTTTTTCAGGAGAAAAACAATAGTACTGAAAATGCTGTTTTCATTATATTCTCCTGGACACCAAGGAGTTTTAGTGCTGCTCAAACTGCACATCTCACTAAAACACCTCTTCCCTACATCAGTGTTACCATCTTCATTCCAATAGCTGAAGAACCAGAAGTAGAAAGGAGAATACATGTCCTTGATTTTCTGTGTAAAACAAGCATTGGAAACTTAAACTAAAATTTTCAGGTGGAAACAGCTAATCCTGATCTCCTGTAACATGCTTTTTAGAGTAGAAATTAATGAAATCACAGTACATCAAACACCTGTGTTCATAACACCCATGCCTTCATTTTCCTCTTATGAACTTCACTTCTGAGCGGGTTTTCCATCCAATAAGAGGGGCATTTGAATGGTCTCTGAAAGTGGAGTTTCTCTCTGATACCAGGGAGATAAATGCCTTTGAATAGCAAGGCACATGCAGTTTTTGGTTCTATGATTTACTGCATTGAGGAGTGTTCGTAGAAGTGTTGAATGGTCACATCAATGCTAAAAAATAGATAAATAAGGGATGGTCCTGAATGCCTGTAAATCCATGAGAATAAATGCATGAATGTAGGAATTTATTGTTAGAAGCACAAATAGTCTAGACTAAAATTAGTGTGTATTCACGTCTTCAAGTTGGTTGGTTTTGATTATTCTAAAGGAATTAATAATTTGGTTACCCTTCCTAGATTCACAGTTATTGTTAAAATAATTTCTAAAAGTAATTTGGGTGAAATAGTGTAAGTATTATTAGGTATCTGTTTATGACCATCTAAGGTTATGTGGAAAGGGCTCTGGGCAACATCATGTTGCAGTCAGGTGACAATAAGGGCAGCTAGAGCCACGTACTTTATGCAGTTGCTGCCCAAGTTGGTAATTCTGCCTCCAAATTCTGCTCCCTGATTGCTGCAAGTTATGCCCAGGAACACTGTGGTGATTGAGTTCTGGAGTTCCCAGGACAGCATCTATTCTTAGTGGTCCAGCAAAACTTATTAAGAAAAGTAATTAGAACAAAGCACAAGTACATTAGCCTCTTTAATGCTCCTGAATTCTCAGAGCTGTCTTCAACAGTGGCAGAGGCTGTTTCCAGTAGAGAAGCTGAAGCAATTTCTTTGCTGAAGTGAAACCCACTTTGGCATCGTGGTGGGAATTTCTTCTTACATAATAATATTAAGATCTGGACAGATCAAAGGGGGCTGGTATTCCAATTAGTGAAAATAACCCACTTTGCTTTTATTTTTATGATGAATTTCTGTCAAGATGCAAAGTTCTACGTTTCTGCCTGCTTCTTATGTGTGGTGCTCTTCTATGCCATGTCACCTCATGCCTTTTGCGTCATCTCCTGAGGCTCAAGGACTATGATGTGTTTGTATAACTATCCATTTCCCTTTAAAGAATCATTTTTTTGTTTCTTCCTTCTTTATTAGAAGTCTGCCCTCTTAACTCTGGCAGACTGGAAATGTATTTTCTTTCTCTGCTTGCAACACCACCCAGCATTACATTTGCTCAACAAATCATTTCCACTATCCTCCTGAATATTTGTTTCTCCATTGGAATCCAAAAAGCAGTTTCAAGCCTGTTTAGTCTTGTCTGAGGAATCAAAACTATACCTCCTTGGGCTTTCGGAAAGTTTTTGGGGAGATGTCTTTGATATTTAAACTACTTCAGAAATGTGAGTGGATGTATTCCTGAGATGGAAATGTTCACCTAAAGACCTTCAGTACAGGGAGACACTAGTTCTATGAGAGGAGCTACAAGGAGAGGTGCTCTTCATCTTTTATTATACACCTATATTCACTCATCTTGGGTACTTATCCCCTTCCCCAGGCATTCCCATCCCTGCTAATTCTGGTAGAGTTGGACAAGAGCTTAAAAAGTGCCCTTTGAGCTGTAGGATGTCCCATTAGGCAGTAAAACAGGTTTCTAGGTTTTACAAGTCCAGACTACTCACATTCACTTACTGAACAAGCAGTCTATTTATAAAAAGGCCTACAAGCTATTTTTTCTTCCCTTATGCCAATTAGTAACAATTTTTAGGTCTTCTCTTCTTCCCCCCTTTTTTTTTTTTTTTTGTCTTTGTTCTTCAGTTGCCCTCGAGGGGTCTTTTGGTGCTTTCTGTACTGTTGCTTTATAGACCAGACAGTCGTGTCTTGTGTCACTCCTGACAACATGCAGCCTGTATAGTAAATTTAATAGAATAACACTCATTCGTTCTGTATCTCAAAAATCCTCTTCCAGTGGAAGCTGCTGAGTTGCAGGGATTGCACAGCAGCTTGTGCTTCTGGAAACCCCTGAAGGACAGTTGGGAAGACCCATCACTGTGGCCACACCAAAACTCTACTACTTGGTTTTCCTTCTTAGCAATTTTTAGACCTATGGGAGAGCAGAACATAATTTTCAGTAAATTGGCTTGTGCCTGCATTGAATCAAGCTTGTTCCATTTCAGATATTTGTATTGTAAATTACCAATGGCACTGAAAATATATTTGCTAATTTTAAAAGATTCTCAGGACTTTCCCGAGGATGGAGAGAAATTATGTCCCGTAACTCCTGAAAAAGGCTGACTTTTGCCTGGTGCTACAGACAAGATTGATGTTAGTTTCACAACCAAGTTTTTAATAAAAGACACTGTTTGAATATAAATATTACAGTAGTCAGAAAGGAGTCTGCCACTACCTGCCTGAAAGTTGCTATTGCCCCACATTGAGGAGCTGAATACTGGTCCTCAGGCTATTCCATTCTGTGATGCTAATAGCACTAACACAGTATCATTGTGTTTGAGGCTTCAAAGATACTATACAAGCATTTTCTTATGATTCTCTGATCTTTGCATTTATACCCAGCTGTTTGTTATTCAGTTCAGCCATCAGCATCTAAGTCTCAATGGACCATGTAATATGCAGCTGTAGCCAGATGTAATGCTTCCTATTCCTAAATGTTTCTGTTAGAAGCTAAGAGTGGCAGGCTAAAGACGACTGATAACAGTGTTGCTTGCATTAATTTAAACTCTAGAGCTACAACGATTCTGTTTGGCAAATTTATTCCATGGCCAACAAGCAGAGCAATATTTCCAATCTTCATCATTGCTAGTAGTGTTGACATTAAATACATCGAGTATGTCTGCACTGATATAGAATGTACTTATGGTGCTAATTCAAATAGGAGAGGGATGTCCAATTTGCATAAACAAATATATTTTCAGATACAGTTCTATTTAAGAGAGATAAAGACAGGAAAAAGCTTGTTCTAAACAATGACTCGCAATAATTGAGAACAGTTCAACAAATCTTTGCCCTCTTTAATTTCTTGTTCTCTATGGATAGCCAGGGAACTTTTACAATCCCTTGTTCAAGCCACAGGCAAATCTTACTCTGCTCATCTTTCCTGGCATGGGTGGTGGCAAAGAAGGGAATTGCAGAAAATTTGAGTTTTCTGCCACAGATCACACTGAAGCATTTGGCACATCACTTCAGCAGGTGACTGGTATTGCACACATGCTCAGGGAGTCTTGGTTAAGCCCTTCACCAGAAGAAAAGTTGAGAAAGTTGTTCAGCCTGGAGAAGGGAAGGCTTTTGGGAGGCCTTCCAGTACCAAAAGGGGCTACAGGAGAGCTGGAGTGGGAGATTGAACAAGGGACTACAAGGGGGAATGGCTTTAAGCTGAGACAGTACAGGTTTAGATCAGATGTTAGAAAGAAATTCTTTAATGAGCGGGTGTTGAGGCACTGGGACAAGCTGCCCAGAGAAGCTGTGGATGTCCCATCCCTGGAAATTTTCAAGGCCAGGGTGGATGGGGCTCTGAGCAACCTGGTCTAGTGGAAAGTGTTCCTGCCCCGGGGCAATGGGGTTGGACTTGATGATCTTTAACGTCCTTTCACACCAAAACCATTCTGTGATTGATTCTAAATTGATGCCAATGGGTGGTTAGAGTCTTCTGAGAAACTTTGGACAGGAGCATTCTTCACAACTGCAAAATTCCCTGTCAGTGGGGACTCAACATACTTCAAAATTTTTATAGAAATTAACTTTTCTCTAGGGATTTTCATTTTTCATTGACAGTGTAACTTAATAACACACACTTTAGATTCTGCTTGGTCATCCTTTATTGTTTAACTCAGTGTAAGAATGAAATCAAAATTAGATGTGTAGTGTT
>WEKY01001476.1:40721-73852 GCA_013390045.1 Picathartes gymnocephalus | reverse complement strand
ACAGTGTCTCTTAGTCAAGAATACTTCTCTTATCTCTTTGCACATCAGCTCTCCAGGCTAAGATGTTGATTCTTAGTTGAGGCCTGAGCCCTTTTGGCACCAGAGATGATCCCTGCTGGGCCTTTCAGCCCCTGGGTTGTCTCTTCTATAGGTACCAGCCATCTGTGGTAGAGAGGAGAGGGGGGTAAATGTCCTGCCACGCCACCTTGGATACAGGAAGACTACACGACCAGGTACAGTGTAATTTTTTAACTGGTGATAGGGGAAGAAAGCTTTACGAAGGTTTCTGTGCACTAGTGTTTCAGGGACTTCCAGATTCGTTAATCAGCTGACCAGACCAGCAAGACATCTCCTCAAACAAATTGTTTTTACAAGGTTCAAAATTATCTCTATTTTGGGAGCTACAGCTACTTTTTGTATTTTTATAACTGGTGAGAGACTGGTAATTGGACTCCCAAATAAAGGATTTTGGGCATTTAGAAAGGAAGAGCAGGTACTATTGTAGCAGATGTCTGGAAATTTTCAGAGTAATGGATTGAATTTTTCCAAGTTGAAAGTACTATTATTTGGTGCTTGAGTACAGTGACAGAAAAACATTTAACAACAGTTAATGTAATGTCATTCTTACTCTGAACCGGGCACAACTTAGAAAAAAAATAAAAATGTTGTGCTTGCTTTTGTCTCAGTTATTTGTGGAACTAAGTGGATTTACGCACTTGAAAGGCAGCAGCAATGTGACCCTTTTATTACTGAACGTAAAAATAGCTGGGAAAAAACTGACTAGATACCAGCAATGTCTGAATGTTATAAAAATCCTTGGAAAGGTGTGGCTTGCCTCTTCCCTTCCAGTATATTGGCACCTCTGCCAGTGTGCTGTAGGGTAACACGAGCTGCCTGTGGAAACTGGAAGTGGGGAAAACAAAACCCCACACAGAAGAGCTGCAGCCTTTGGTGCTCCCTTAGCTGTTATGTGTGGGACCCTGGAGCTTCCTGGAAGGGAGGAAGTCCCCCTGGCACTAGCAGGAGCTATGTTTGCATTAGATGAAAATGAGTGTTTTTCTCTGTACAAATGGGAACCTCCATTTACAGCCCTGAGCTGTGTTTCAGCTCTGTGCTCTCAGGAGAGCCCCTGGAAATGCAGGTATGTGAGTTAATCAGGCAGGAATTGGCTCATGGGAGAATAACAGATTTTCTTGCACATGGCTGGTCTTAACTGACTTAAAAGGACTAAAGCACAAGGCTGTTGGCTGCTGCTGGTTTTTTACATCTGTATTTGTAGGTTTTCTAACATCTGTAGGCACTGGATGGACCTAAAAAAGTTGATCACAAAAGGAACTGATCAGTCTGGTCTTCCTGCCACAATGCTTTTGGTGACAGTGTCTAGTCCTAAGGAAATAAGAGTATTTAGTTTAAAATGAGAAAAGAAAGGGCGGAAGGGGGGTGGGTATTTATATTCTGTTAAAGCATTAATAATTTGTCTGTGAAGATTTTCTTCATCTGACATGAGTGTCAAAAACACGGTTTGCTGTAATGTGAAAAAATTGCTCTTCTCATCATTCACTTTATTGTTATCCTCGTGCTACAGGTTGCAGAAAAAAATGTTTTTGCTGTTCTTTCTTCTGAAATTGTTGTTCTGTTTATTTTCATGCCTTACTACCATTCCTTTGACATTATTGGGTTTTCAACTATCTCATGTTGTCTTTTTGAGAAACCTTCCAGTTTTCTAATTGCTCCTCAGATCCCAGTTTGATGCCCAAAATGGTTTTTAATGGTTTAGTGTAAGGTCACCCTTCAGAGGCTTGCAAAGGCCATTTTGAAAAGTGTCCTCAAACAGCTTCTACTAGCCCTGGAAAGAGATGGGGGAAAAATAGACTATCATTTCTTGGATCTGTGTGGCTGCTGACCTCTGAGGATGTATTCTGTGGGTCATAGGTCTTGGCTTTTCTCAGCTCAGGATAGCAGAACAGAGACTCTTAAAATCAATCACTGATTTACTATCCTAGATATGCTTTGTATTGAAGAACCCACTGGTTTTAATGAAGTTTCTTTCATACATGAATGTTTGTCCAACAATTTCTTAAAACAGAAATGTGGTGTGTTTGCCAGAAATGAAAAGCCCTTATAGAAGTATGAATTAAATCAGTAAAAATCAAAAGGAAACAAAACCACTCCAAAATAGTCATAGTAATAATAGTACACAAAACTCAGAAAACCAAAACCCCAAATCCCTCTCATCTCATGACGCCGCCATTGTCATTCCTGTAGAGTTGGTGCTAAAGTTCCTCTCAGTCCATTCAAACCCTGCCCAGTGCTCTGGGCTCCTGGGTTCAGAGACCTGGCACTTCTTCTGTAACTGTTCTGAACGTGTCCCTTCACTAGGGCTGGCTTGAGCTGTTTTACTCTGCCTGTGTTGTAAACTGATCCCTGTAGAGATGAGCTAATGTATCTGCACTAATAATGAGATACTCCTGTGCTCTTGCACAGAGCTGTTCATGGGTGGAGCTCAAAGCACGCCTTGAGGGAGATCAGGTGCACTGGCTTAGCTTTGTACACGTGATGCTGAAGTTTCAGGACTAGCTCAAGGTCACCTAATGGGCCAGCAGCAGATGTAGGAGCAGAACCTGTACCTCCTATGTTCCTCTGGGGTCCATCTGTCACATCGTGCTGCTGCTGCTTCTGTTTAACACAAATTACAAGCAGCTCCATAACTTTTGATGTCTGGCTGGATTTTCAACATCCTTTTGTGCTGCAAAGTCAAGGACTGGCACTGCTAAAAGACAGTAACAGGCGTATTTGTATAACTTTTGGGTTTTTTTTTGGAAGATGCTGTTTGAAGGGTGATACTGCTGTCTGTAAAGTAGCAATATGTTTACTTGGAGGAGTAGGATGAGATCCCCAAGAGCATGAATCATATTAGTACTGGTAGCTAATGCTGTGTTAGCTATGAGGCCCCAGAATAACTAACTGCAGTTTACAACTCAACTTGTGGCTCATGTCATGATGGTGATGGCTCAGTTTTCTGCAGGTCAGAATCAAGGCACACAAAGCCCCATGTGAGGGATGAAGCATAGTGCAGTCCAGGGATGCTGCCGTGTACTGATGTGGTGAATGGACTTGTGGTGCAGGGAGCCTTTGGGCTCCAGCAGATGTGCCTTCATTCCCATTTCAGCCCCAACATGTCACTATTCCAGCAGGGATGGGGTCCAGCCCTGGGAATCTGATGGTGGCTGCTGGAGCTGCTGCAGTGCATGACTGCCCACACTTGCTGTGTGTCAGGGAAGGTGGAGAGACAAAAGGGGAGGGCAGAGGCAGCAGGCGTTGCTGTCACCAAGTCTCCCCTGCTGCAGTGAAGGGACATTAAAGAGGTAGGTTCATCAGATGGTACTGGAAAGTCTCACATCCTGCAAGGCATTCAGGAAGGTTCTAATAGTGATAGATAATTGTGAGAAATCACGTTGTTACAGCTTAACTTCATGCACTAAGGTACCTCTGAGGTGCTTTCCTGCATTGTAAAGCTTTACAAAGCTTCTCTTCTTGGTTGGTTGCTTTGTGTCTCTGTGCTTGGCAGTTGTGCCCATCCCATGAGCTTGACTGCTGCTGTCCCTGAGCTGTGCACATTAAGTTCTGCACTGTTCCTTGGTACCAGCAAAGTTACTGTTTCTGGGGAAAAAAATTAAATGCATGTGTACTGTGGAAAGAATAAGCTGAGATACTATTATTTAGCAATATGTATTTGTAACCCATTTCTGAATTAGCCATTCAGAAGTTATTGTGTCAGGTCACTTGTAAGAATGGTTGCTCTGTTGTATGACTTTTCAGTGGCAGAGTATATAAAATTTTGCAACCTGTTCTAATTTAGTTGTAAGTTACATTTACTTCAAAATTTCCTGGATATTGACGGAATTGCTTTTTACTAATACAATGACATCCCCTTATAGATTAAAATTTATGGCCTTGACTCATGCTCTTTGTATATTTTTGTCCATCTGAACAGCCCACAAGTACTGCTGGAAAAGTATTTGAATGTTCTACCTGCCAAACATGCCCTATCACAAAATATTGTTTAACAAAACAGGTTTTCCAACGACTTTCACTTTTTAGTATAAATATATAACTCTAGGAAGTACTACAGGCATTTTTCCTCTCCCAACCTATAAATTCCATCCAGTTAAATTTTGAGCATGAGCAGTAAGTTACTGTAATACAGAAAAACAGTGTGAATTGGGACACGTTTATGGCACTTGGAACCCAATGCTTGCCTTTGAATCTGGTCCAGGGTGATGATGATATGATTGTACCCAGTGGCTGAGAGGGGAATGTTGGGTACTTCTGTGAAAATCTTGAAGTTTTGGTTTATGCTGTCTGTGGTAAATGCCACAGTTCACCCAGCCTGTCCTCAATACCAGGTCTATGTAAAACACTGGCTTGTTACTGCAGCACTACTTTTAGTGGCGTTCTTGCTAGACTAGAGATCCAGGACTTGCATGCTGAGAGAAGTGCTTGTTCACTGATTTCATTGAAATGAAACAAATAATGTCCTGGAAGCTTTTTGATTTTCTTAGCTTTTGCTACAACTTGTTTTAAGCCCTCAATTTTGAGTTTAATTTAACTTGGCAGTATGTGTCTAATTTCTCCCTTTCCATAGCTGACAAAAAGCCCGTTATTTATTAGTGCCTACAATATAGCTGTTTCTGCACTTTAGATTTAAAACATGATCTTTAAAAGTGGCAACCAATATAACACTGGGTGTCAGCAGCACATCTATCATGTCAGAGTGCTGTTTAGGAAGATAAAAATGATGAGATGTTGTTTTAGCTATATTTGTGTCTCCTTTCTCATACCTCACTTCTGTGAAATCCATTGCTGTTTAGGGTCTGTGTAGAGCTCTGCTTCCTGCGGGTGGAAATGAGTGCTGTGTTCAAATTGGCTTTGCAGTGCTGAGCACATCAAGGACATTGCTCTCCTACAAAAGGAAACTTTGGAGGTTTTATCTTGAAAAGAGTAATGGGTTTTTTGAGTATTAAAAAGTGTGAAAGCATTTACAAGTCAAAAGTCCTTAAACAACATGAATTCCTTTCTCAAATCTGTTTTTACTTAAATCTTTGACTAGGATTTCATAATTCTCTGATGTATCCCATCAGTTTATTAAGGATATCTGTAAATCTCTTTTTTCACCATGTAACACTAAGCCCAGGGTAGGATTTTTCCCCTTTTACTGTAAAAATTAACTTTTTATTCAGAGCAGCCATCTGATGTGTCATTCTTTCATTCTTCCAGTGAAAATAAATTGTCTTTATCTGGCATATTTCCTTTTCCCAAGATTTAGAATTAAAAAAAAAACAAACATTCTTTTTCTGTCACAGACCTGTAATTCTTAAAGGGAAGTTCCCTTGGAGATGGATGAAGTACCTGTAATGATTTTATTTACTTGTCCTGTAATGTAGCAATAGCCGTATTTACTGGAGCTCTTTTAAAAACCTGGTGGTTGTGTTTGTTTTTTATTCCCATCAAAGACTCAGCCCAAATACCATCAGAGTCAGTGGGAAACTGCTGACTTTTTCAGGCTTGCATTAGAGCAATGGGCAACTGCAGAACACTTCAAGGCAGAGCTTATATCCCAACACCTTTCTTCAGAGCATCTTTTAATGTTTTTCCTCTGTTAGCAGAGAAGCAGCATTATGGATAACCTTGGACAGGCCTATTTCTTTAGATGGGAACTGCACTCCAGTGTCAGAGCACAACTCATTCTCACAGAGGAGGACTTTTCTGGAAGCAAGGAGAGCTGGTAGTTATGCAGTGCTCTCTCTCCAGACACTTGTTGCACTCCCAAGCTGGATCTGAATGCTTTCATGCTAGGAAGGGTTAAGTGGTTTCTGCTGCATCTCACTTCATTGCTCTGGCTTTTCTGTGAACAGAGCAGCCTGTGTGGTGCTCTTGCAAGGCTTTGCAGGGACCTCCTGGCCCAAGCATCCATCTTCCCCTGTGTAGGTGTTTCCCCTACTGGTGCCAGCCCTAAATACAATTCCACCTCTCAGATAGTGCCTTACTGCTCTCAGATGAATATGTGAAGCTTACAAAGTGCTCTCTTATCTTTGGGTGCTGAGGACAATTTCTGAGCTGGTTACTGTAAACGGGTTTCTGTACCTTGGTTTGACGATCCCAGGTGGCCTGGGGTATGCTAACAAATATAGAGGTAATGCTTGCAAACCTCAAATTCTAGTAGAATAAAGGTTAAAAAAAGTGTTAAAATAACAACAAGACAGGTTATTAGAAAAGGAAGGTCTTACCTTTGCTCTCTCTGCATCTCATTTTCTGAGGATGTTTAACAGCTGTCTCTAGGTTGTAATAGCTGGCATCTCCTGTGGCATTCTGCAGAGGAGGATGACCCTGGTAAACGAGGTTATGGGACAGCCCTGGCCACCTCCCTCTTTCCTCCTCTCTTTATTCCCACTTTGTGCCCATGGCTGGGTGTAACCCAGAACTCTAGTACTGTCTATCCTTTCTCACCTGATGTTCAGAAATTCCTGATTAAGTCACAATATAAATTAAAAGCTTTGAAACATTCTTGGCTTCAGTTCTGTAGTTGTTCTGTGTGTCTTCCTGAATATTTAAAACAGAGCAATTTGGCTTTGCATATTGAATGCTAAGAGAAATATGGTGTAAATGTTGGTAAAGATGTGTAAAGTTTGGTTTGCTATGATACACACATTAAAAAAACCTAAAAAACCTGATTTAAGCATAGGCCTGCCAACACACTTGGCAAACCCTTTTGAGATAAGCATCACATTTAATATCTGTGTGTGTTTTGTTAATAACCAGCTTCCATGGAAGAGCAAAAGCATAAACAGGCACTTACAAGGTTTTCCTTTGGAAAATCTGAGATTCACAGCTGTACAGAGAATAAATAATACGGGGAGAGGAAGAGGAGGTCTAACTCCGACCAATATCCCTTAGCAAATGAAAGCCATTTGTACCACCTGATGGCAGATGTCTTTTCAGACATGAAGATAAAGACCGAACATATGTACCTCACCCTTTTAAAAGGGAGATTACAACTGTCTTTTCAGCATTCATTTTTTCTTTTTTTGGTAATAGCATACATACTACAGGGAAGGTAATTGGGAACTGTTCTCCTTTCTTCACTCTGCTGAAGTTTTAAATGGTTGAAACTGAAACTTCTCACTGTCACTGCAAAAAGATAAGTTTGGTAGGACAGCAGGCTGTCCCTCAGCAGTCAATGACTGAGTGCCAGGTAATGTTAGGGCTAGGGACTGTTTTCATAATCACTTTTGTTATCTAATATCTAGATATCTCGTATTTCTTGTCCTTTCTGTAGTTCTTATCTTTGCCAAAATACAAGCTGTGTGGTAGGTAGAACCACAACATATATGCATACCTAATCTGATTCTTCTAGAGAAGTGCCTGGTTACCAATGGAAACTGAAGTGAAATGCAGATTGGTAACATCTTAAGCAGTTAGCTTAACTTAGAACTCTGGAATTAAGGTCACATTTGCATCTGTCTCTCTCTCCAGGTATCCTAGTATACTGGTGACCTCTGAATATAACGAAACCCGTGCCAACTGGGACAAACCTAATGATCTGAATAGAAAAATATCTTAAAGTCCCCTCTTGTCTCTTTTTAAGGGAGAAAACTATAAACTTCTAAAAGCTCTATCTACTTAACAGAATATGAATGCTGAAATGTCTGTGTGTTAAGCTTGCTTAACCAGCCTGTGTCCTGTATAAATCTGGATTAATACATTCATGGAAACAATTGCACACAACAGCAATTTAAATGGCTTAGAAGTTTTGTGTGAGTTTTTGGATTTGTGAGAAAATTAAAGCTCATGTCATTGGTGGTTTTTTAGCGCTGCTAAGCACGCTTTATCTAAAACTACTCTGAAATGGGTTTTCTTTTCTATAAATGTTTGCTCCTAGAGTATGTGCTTTTAAAGGATACATTTTGAGTATTTGTATCTTGAAAGAGTGTGTAAAAAATCTAATTTTTTTGTAATCTATGCTGTTTATTCAGCTTTTCATCCAGATAAGTATGCCTGAAATACTTCTGATTGTTCCCAGGTTCCAGGTGGTTCCCTTCCTTGTGGGTTTCTGCAATACAGAGTTGGAACTTCAGCTTTAATTACCTTTCTAATAGCACACCATGATTTTTAGTTGGTTGATATCAATCACTTAATGTCTGATAATTGCATTTTGTCATTAACATTTTGTTCTTTAAAGAAAAATTGTCTGATATGTCTGTACATAACGGGGAAAAAATTTTCCTTTGTTTTTGTTTGGTAGCTGGGATTTGTCCAGTTAAATTTTGTGAGTACCTTGTAATTTGCCCTATGTTTTGGTGGATCTGGCCCTTGAGACTATAGGAGCAGAAACCATGGCATACACGGGCAGGTGGATGAATTAAGGGAGAACTTTGAGTGAGCTTTTAAAGGTAAACTGCTCTCAAGGAGAATTTCGTTAAGGCATTTATCTTTAACACCATGCCTGGAAACCCATTTGTTTAAATCTGTGGTACCTTATTTAGATTAACAGTTACCCAAAACCGGTAATAACCATTATAGAAGTATGTAATCATTCCCATCCTAAGTGTTTGGAAGTAATTGGGTTTTTTGGGGCCACTGTTAGTAAAGTGCTCACCTACAAACAGCTGGGACCAGGGCTCTAAACTGGGGCTCTGCTGGTGTAGTGGAGTCCTGCTTCCCTGTGGCTGTGGGATTGAGCTGGCGTTTGCAGATGGAGTGGCTGTTGCTGCTGCAGTCAATGATTTTCTCTTTCCAGCTCTTCCCTGCATTTGTAGTGCTGTAAAAGAAGTGAACAGGAGAAAAGAAAGTGCAATCATGTTATAGTAAGGAGAGCCTGGGATTTTGAATGTTTTGTCTTCTCACTGCACAAAGAGGAAGGCTGGTAATATGCACCTCAAATACCAAGTATTGGTTCTAGAAAGCCTTTTTTGAGGCAGAGCATAAACCTCTAAAGGGAGATCATGATCTAATTGCTGGTGCAACCTGATTATATCAGTGTGAATGGAACTGCCAAGATACAATTAAAGAAATGCCTTGCATTCATTGTCTTCCAGCCAAGATACAATTGTTCATGTCACTATCACACTTCTTATTTTTTTTGCTGATAATTGACCTAATATACTATTTAGAAAATAAATGCTTATTCTCTCAGGGCTGCTTTATGGTGTGATAAGATTTAATTTGTTAATTTGCTTCAGAAGTCTGGAAACTTTAGATGTGGAATGTTTTCATAATATATTGAAATTGGTAATTATGAAGAAAAATGTGTATTTTAGACTGAAATAGTTTAAATAAAACCAGCTTCTCTTCACCACTGTTGGGGTGTGGGAGAATCCCTTGAATTGGTAAATGCTGGTCATTAGTTCACCAGTTTCCAGTCAGGATTTGCTCATCTCCAGAGCATCAAATTGCCCTGCTCATTAATAGGGCCATTTATGCATGCATACATGATAGGCAGATGCCAAGTTCTGGGCTGTGCAGCAGAGCTGGTGTTTACTTAGATCACTACTTTTTGTGGGAGTGCCCCAGGAATAGCCATCATTGGACACACGGTAGAGCATCTGCTGAGGGGTGTTGGCAGCCAAGGGGGTGGGGAGAATCAAAAATCAGCCACCCAAAGGGATGGCCCGGGGGAGTTTGAGACAGGACCCTCTCGGAGGTGCTCCTTGAGGGGCAAGAGGCATCAGGTGTTTGGAGTAGAGCCCTCCAAAGGACCATCCCGATCTGGATTATTTTACCCTGGTTCTCCTTTCACTAGTTATAAGGCTCTGCTGCTCCTGTGTGAGTTTGCATCCGGCTGATAATGTCTGGGCTCTGCTATTCAATCACCCTGAACTTCTGTGGATGCAAATTCTCTATTTTTCAACCTTCCTATTATGACTTGTGTATTCTGTCTGTGTGCTGCCAAGTACTACTGGAAGTATTGGTAATCCGTAAGGATTTATTAAAAGCTGTTCTGTCTCAGGCCTGGAAGAAATTTTCTCATACTTTACCAAGCTGAATGCATAATAAGCACTTGTATCACTTACTGAATTCCTAGTGATACTTATTTCCCAATGGGCTGGTGGATATTGTTGCAAATCATCTTCCTTTATGAATGTCTATATATCTACTGTCACTTCTAGTTTTGCTGATTTTGTTTAAGAGCATTGCACAAATAATGGCATTTGGCCCAAAGGAAAGATGCCTCAAAGAGTAGTGGGGATTTCTTTAATGAGGTTTGTTGTTTCTTGTAATGCACTGACCTGGTCATGAATCAGGCTTTTATTGTGTCCTATAAAACCCACAGGGCAAAAGAAGTCTTAGTTTTAAACTAATTCCAACCAAAGCATAGGTTAAATGTTAACAGAGCTGACTATCAAAAGAACAAAGCATGTTAATAAAAAAAAAACTTTTGGGGATAGGAAGGAAAACAATTATTCCTGATTTAATTAAAGTTGCAAAGAAATCAGCTGTTCTGGAGTTGTGGCTATTTGTGAGCTGTTTCTCTCTTGTACAGAATCCACGTTTGACCTTTTGATAGAATACAGTATCTCATGGAAGAGAAAATGCCTCATTAAAAGTGAAAGTGATAGATAGCATCTATTAATGAAATGGAAATTCTTTGGGCCTCAGACTTTGTGTTTAGATGTATCTCTTGGGAATCAATATTGTTTCCAAGTAAATGAAACAAAATCAATAGGAGACATGTATTTCATTTTGGTTGCAAATGATTAGTTTTCAGTGTTTCTTAACCTTAAGCTGCAAATAAAATCTTTATAAAATTGTGTTTAAAAAATAAACAATACTCAAGAGCCCTCAACATGTTAAGTCATTTGAGCTACAGCACCTTGCAAACATCTAAGAGCTACTCCTGTGGTCACTCTTATTGGAAATAGGCTGTGTGCTGATTCTCGATAGAGTTAATTTTCTTCACAGTAGCTGGTGCGGGGATGAGGTTTGGATTTATGCTGGAAACAGTGTTGATAACTCAGACTTTTTTTTTTTTTTTTAAAGTATTGAGCAACCCTTANTAAAGTATTGAGCAACACTTACCCTGAGCCAAGGCCTTCTCTGTTACTCACCCCACCACAGCTGCGAGGAGTCTGGGGGTGCACAAGGAGCTGGGAGGGGACACAGCCAGGACAGCTGACCCCGACTGACACAAGGAATATCCCAGACCATATGGCCTCATGCTCAGCATATATAGCTGAGGGGGAAGGAGGAAGGGGGGCAATGGCAGTTGAAAGATGGACCAAGCAGTGTGATGCTGCAAGGACAGCATTTATTGACAAAAGGACAGTTTATTGACAGATGACACACATATTTATACTGTTCTAGCTTGTACATAACTTCCAATTGTCCTGCCTACGTGTGATTTAGTACATGGTAGGCCATAATGTATACTTCTTCTTTTGTGCAATTACTTGCCACAGCAGCCTGTTCTGTTCTCTGGGAGGGGGACAGAGTTTCTGCAGTTCCTTCTTTATGTATCTTTCTCAGTTTCTGCAGATCTTTCTCACAGCTTTTTCTCACAGCTCTTGCAGTAAAACCTTCAGCAATTCAAGCGCACTCTTCATGTCGTTTAACTCATTCTGCACTGTGACAAGGGGGGACAATCAGAGTGACAGCGTTTTTCTCCCCAAGTCACTGTTATTCCTGCTATCCTGGGGATGCAGAGCACCTGTCTTCCCTGGGGAAATGGGAAATGAATTCCTTTTTCTGCTTTGCTTGTCTGTTCATCTTTTACTTCATAAACAGTCTTTATCTCAACAGACTTTGTTTACTCATCTTTTTCTCTCCTTGATCCTGCTGGGAGCGGAAGGAGTGTCTGTGTGGGGCTGAATTACCAGATGGGGTTAAACCACAGGCTGCAAGGAGGATTCTGGTTGAAAATATTCCATCAATGACTGGGGGGGTCTGTGTTAGGGATAATATTCTGAGTTTTTTCCCCTCACTCTTTCCTGCGTCTTCCCATTCTTCTACTCTTCTTTGGAGTCTGCTATTGTAGAAAATGCTGATATAAACCACGAGGCTTCCAGCCCTGTTTTAACCATTGTTTCCTTTTCTCTGACACTCCCTTCTTGTATAAATCCCTCCCCAAAATGTTGCATCATATCTGGTATCCTAAAAACCACTAGAATTGCATAAGTGTAGTTATAGTTTTGGTTTTCCTTCTGCTGTGACTTGGAGGAGATAGTGGGCTGTGGTGGTTTTCTCAGAAACAAACAAAACCCACCTTGATCTGGGATGTAAAAAGCCCGAGGATAACAAAAAACCTTCTGTTTTGTGTTATTCCTGAAGGTTTAGATTGGACAACAGCTAAAGCCTAAAGAAAACAAAGAAAGTAGTAACAGAGGGTGTGGGGCAGAGCAGAACACAAACTTCTCTGCAGAAAGCTAAGAAGCCAGTGAGTCATTTTTCCTCAGAGGCAGAAGCAAGAGCCATTTATCACACAAAAATAAAACAACGTATTTGGGGACACTGCCTATACTGCAGTGCAGCATTACATAGTCACTATGCTGTTGTTTCTTTGGGTTATTATGTTGTAAAGTTCACGTAATCCCCTCAGCTGAGCACCTGGCTGACATTACCCAGGTGCTCAGGAAAGAATGAGCCTACTGTGAAATTGTATCCTCAATAGATGTAACCTGCAGAACATTCACCCTGCTTCCCATCACAAAAAGCCTAATCAGTGTGCTTGTTTTCTTCGGTTGGGTGATTCATACAGAGGTGAAAGTACTGTGGTTCCATCTTGGCTAATGTTTTTCACAATGTTGTAACCTTCATTTCTTAAGTCAGTTTTGTTTGAAAATATATACTGAGGGAAAAGAATATGAAAACTGGGTGACAGAACTTCTAGTATTTGGCTACAGAAGGTAAAGGGTACTTAAGACACACATTAAGATTACAGTGTAAATGTATTTTCTTTGAAAATGTTGAATGTGCAGTTAACACCGAACCAGATTTAATACTAAGAGAAAGAGACTTGCAGCAGGAATGAAACTTCAACAAATTTGCTAAAAGCTATCAAGCGAAGTAGCTGGTGGAAGAAAGAAGTAGAGCCAAAGAAGCTCAGATTGGAGTTGAGTGAATATAGTAATAAAGTATTTGCAAACATTCCTGTGAGTAAAACCTGCTGATTTGATTTGCTGCTATTGCCTACCATTTTAATCACTTACAAACATCTGGTTCAGCTAATTCTTATTCACAAGAGCAAAACACAGAAGACAAAAGCACCATGGATACTTGCATAGATTTCTCAAGTATTCCCACTAGAAGTGACTTAGTCCTTTTGAAGTTTTTTTTCTTTTAATTTGCACAAAAGGCTATCAAAGAGTTGCATGTGTAATGAGGGAGCTCTTGAAAGCCGTGACCTGTTTGTAGAGCATTTGTGAGTTAAAGAAAGGGAAGAGTTCTGATACATGGCGTGGATCATGCAAAGATGGGAAAAAGGTATCTCTGCTGTGCCTGTCATGAAGGGACAGGTATGAATAACATGTGGCTACCAGTATGTGAGCAGAAGGTGGCCTGGGGATATTGCTCCTTTCAGTTTAGTTAAAGGTTAATCCAAAGTCTGCAGGAGTTGATTGGTTAATTGCAAACCTTGGATATCAATGCATTATATAAGCTTTTAATACTGTATGGTTTATAGTACAATAAATCCAGCTTCTCTGAAGTTGCAGCCCTTTGAGAAGTGCCACAGGTGTGTGGGTACAGCATCAACTCATGGCGGCTTTGTTGCTTCAAAGTGTTTTGCTGGTTGAACTAAGAGTGATGGGGTTTGTGCAAATTCAAGTTTTATATCTCTCCACTGTCCCAATTTTAGGCTAAATTAAATATTCTTTGCCTTTTCATAACAGGCATTGCATAATAATGTATATTATAGTGATCTAATGATAAGTTTCCTAAAAATGTTAAGAGCTCTTTCTGTGCTTGCAAGTGTACTCTTCTCATCTTCCACAGAAATGCCAGGCTATCTTATTTTATATTTGTCCTTTCTCAGATACACTGTGTGGTCTCTAACATCAACCTCAGTCCCTTTGAGACCCAGCTCAGAGGGTGAATCTCTATTATGTAATCTTTTTTGTTTTTTATTGCCAGTTTAAAAACTTCTTCTGTGAGATGTCATCTGCCTGCTCCCCGCTGAGGTATTGGAAGCCCTGTGCCCCACAGCAAGGGAAAGAACACACCAGTCCTCAAGGAGCTGCCTGGGGGGAATAAGGCTCTAAGTCCTTGTCCAGAATAGGATTTGAGTCTATGATGTGTGGTGTCTCTATTTCACACTTCCATCTTTCTTTTATGTTAAAGTAGGTGAAGAAAGGTCTTAGAACCCACATCCACTTTTAAGGCTTATTCTCTTTTTTTTATTCTTCAGTTTGTCCTGCTGTAACTTTGTTTGCTCTCACATCTTTCAGTGGCATTGCTGTGTCTGTGCAGAGGAGTAATTACAGCACAAGAAAGTTCTCTTCCTTGGAAAACTCATGGCTCTCAAAGAACTACTTTATACCAATTGGCCAAATAGTTGCTGGCTGCAGCGGTTTGTTTCTTTTTAAAATCTTGTAGCTCAACACTAAGTTCATAAAGAAGGCCTTGGGTCCACTCTGGGCTCCCTTTGCTGTCAGCTCTATGCTGAGCTTTCCAGCACCTGTAGGGTGCTGAGGCTTATCACTGCGTTTGAGGCTTTATTAGGTGTGTGGAATTCCTGGTTCAAATCAACACCAAGTGACTTTTGCATAAAATGTTGGCACATGAAAAAAAATCAAGGGGTGGATAGGCTTAGATGTGTGGGTATCAGCATTTTGCAGGACTGAAATTGCAGTCCTTGCTGCACATCATTTCTCCAGAAAAATGCTTTTCCTGCCATGCACTCCTAGAGGGAGACAGGCCTCTTCTCCCTGGTCGCACATTCATCTTATCCAAATCTTGTTCCAAGTTCCACTGTATTCCTGAGTCCCATGCCTGAATACTCTGTTCCTCAACTTTTGCAGAAATGGAAGTTGTGACTATAGATATCAAAGCATGTATGCTAAACTCAGGTTGCATCTGCAGCTTCCAGCCATTCACTTGGTTTCTGCCTACTTCCGTGTTCTCTATTAATTCTTCCTTAAGTTGTCCAGGGAAATGTTATATATATGGGAAACTTTAAGTTGCACTTAAACTGGATAAACAGTTTCCTTGATCCTGCAAAGGTTATTGCATGTGCTTGTTGTGGTTTGACACTGGCTTGACACCCATGAAAGCTGTTCACTCCCCCTCTTGCTCTCAGCTGGGCAGAGGAGAGGGAACAAAAACTAATGAAGGGCTCATGCGTTGAGATGAGGACTGGGAGAAAACAGTCTAAGAGCATAACAGGTTCAAATTTACAATTATAAAGTAAATTTATTATTAACAGAGTCAGAGGAGGATAATGGGAAGTAAAATAAGCCTTTAAAACAACCTTTTTTTTTTTTCCCCCCAGCCCCTCCTTTCTTCCCACCAAGAGTGCAGGGAGACAGGCCATGGGGGGTTTTGGTCAGTTCATCACTTAAGATCTTCTGTCCATTCAGGGAGAGGAGTCTTTCCTCTGTTATGTTGTGGGGTCCCTCGCATGGGAGACAGTTCTCCGTGAACTTCTCCAGCGTGGCTCCAATCTCTGGAGCAGCAGTCCTGCAACACTGCTGCAATGTGAGTCCCTCCCACAGGCAAACAGTCTTCCCAAAACTGCTGCAACGTGGGCCACGCGTCCATGGAGTGCAGTCCTCTAAGGATAGGCTGCTCTAGTTTGGAAGCAAGGGCTCTCTCTATCTCTGGAAGCAGGGGCTCTCTCTGTTCCAGTCTACCACTAGATCACAGCTTTCTCTGTCATCCACCCGCTCCAGTGTGAGCACCTTTCCCATGGGCTGTGAGTGGATCTCTGCATTTCCCATTGCTTCACAATGGTCCTCACCATGGCCTGCAGAGGAATCTTGGCTCCAGTGCTTGGAGCACCTCCTCTCCCTCTTTTTCCATTAACTTTGGTGCCACCATGTTGTTCTCCCTCACATGACCTCACCTCTTCCTCTTCTCTCTCTAGAAGATAAACTGCTGCCCGTAGGTACCACCGCCAAGAAGTTTCACCAATTCAAAGATTTTTGTAGGATCTCACAGCACCGAGAGGTTGATCTCCTGTGGGTTCTGCGTCAGGGAGTCACTCGCCATGTTCCCGCTGCCGGCCAGGCGGCCCCACTGCCACCACACGGGCAGTGGCGGCTGCGGCGGCGCTGGTGCTATTGAACGCTGCTCCTCATGCGGGGCGCTGGGAAGGAGAAGCCCCCACCGGCCCTGCCCTTCTGCCCGTGCCACGGGTGCCAGGCAGGGAAGGCTCGCTGCGGACTGCCCTGAGATGGCGGTGGCTGTGGCGGCGCCTCGGCACCCCTGGAAAAAACTGCCCGTGCACTGTTTTGGTTTTCTCCTTAACTGTGTCATCACAGAGGTGTTACCAATCTCTGTAATTGGGCCAGCAGAATGTCCATCTTCAGAGCCAGCAGAGATTGGCTTTGTTGGACACGGTGGAAGCTTCCAGCAGCTCCTCCCAGAAACTACCCCTGTGGCCCCTGCCGCTATCAAAAACCAGGCCATGCCAAATAAACACAGCGCTTAATTATATCTCGTGGGTGTCTTCCCTGACTGTAGGGAGTACCGTTGAATATGTACATGCACCTGGGCAGAAGATTCTAGCAGTCTCTAGACTCTAGTAACTCATCATTCAGGATCTCTACTTATGAAATTGGCATTTTTGAGTAAAAAGACTTTCAATAATCTAGTAGAAAAAAAATTACTCTCTCTTTCCCCTTCAGAATGACAATATAATGAGTTGCAACAGTGGTTTCATATTTGTTTGTTCTTATGAGTTCCTTTGCTAAGGCAATGTTCGTACTGTCAAATTGTTTATTCCTGCTCTAGCTTCATGTTCCTGTATGTAGATGTAGAGAAGAAGCCACCTTCAACCTGCAGTGAGCACCTGCTGAAATTTGATTTTGGAATAACTCTGGAAGCTTGGAGATGGTACTTCGTAAGTGAATCTCTTCTAAAGGTCCATTCTAATCTATCCAGTGGGGATTGAAGGTACCTGTTATAGAAAGCTGGTGATAAAGTCCAGATGAGGTCACTGTCAACTTCACTGTAGATTTCAAACAAAGGGAAATACATTACTGAAAAACATTTATTTAATGTATCTTCTTTGAGACCAAGGGTACCAATTAACAAGGAAGTATTGCAAGTTAAGAGTCCTTTTTGCTGTCAATAGCTGTCATACAAGACACATTAGTTCTCTTACAGGCACTCTGCCACAGGAATTTTATGTCTCCCATAAATTTAAGCATGAATTATTGTGAGAGAATCACACAAGGACTCCTACTAAATAATATGTGTTATGGTTAAGATAGTAATTTCTTTCATGACCTGGTGAAAATAATGACAAGTAAATGGTAGTCTTGTTGGTAGCAATGCAAATATATTTCCAGTGGGTCTGGAGACAGAGAGCCTTTGATCTAGTGTCCAGCTCTGTGTTGCCACTTCACTTGCTATCTTGATCCTGAATTCATCCCAACCTGAAATTGGTTTACTTGTAAAATATTTTAGGATATACTAGTTTTACTCCACTTAATTGTGTTTTCCTGGTCAGATGAATTTAATAGCTGCTGTCATTAGTTTCTGAAGCTGGAAATTAAATATGTCCACGTGTGAGTGCAAATGTCAGTTTGTGAGGTTGTCCTATCTTTCACCTTTGTTTTTGCTTTTGTGAAAACTGATAAAAGCTTTGGTCAGAAACTGCTAGAAGCAAGTTAGTCAAATAAGAGATGGAACTCCCAAAAACTCTTATATTTGTTTGGGTCACTTTTGTATAATTTTAGGTTTAGAAACATCTTATTTTACTTCTTACTCTAGTAAGAAATGGAAAACATATGGATTTTCATATCCCATAGACTTTTATTGTGAGGTGACAGTGTCGTGGAAATCAGCTGAACCTTTTCCATTTTTTGCATTCTTCTAAATGCAAACACTAAATGTGTTGAACAAAGAGATCATTCTAAAAGCATTTATTTGTCAAAGAAAGGAACAATGAGACAGACAAGTCTTAGCAAGAATAATTTTGCATCTTGACTAAGCAGAGGTAACCCAATTGGAGATGTATCCCCTGAATGAAGCAGTACAGATTTTTTGACAAGGCTGCCTCAAGGTTCACCTTGTATCACCCAGGGCTGGATTTGAAATTCTCAAATGCCTCTTCTGGTCAAAGTTTGTGGGGAAGATAGCAAATTTCCAAGAGAGCAAGAAAGCAGTAGAATGGCCCTGTAGGCATAGCTAGGGGTACATGAGCTCTTCTTGGAGTGAACTCGGCCTGAAGGAGAACAGCCAATCCCACCAGCACTGGTGACTGCTTAGTGTCAGTGGTTATGGTATGTTTTCTGTTCGTAAGCATCTGCTAGAGCTGGAGTTGTCTCAGGGTTCTGCTATTATTGATTACGTTGGATAGATCCAGACGGTATTCTCCCAAATGTGATTTTGTTGCTGTGAGAGAGGACAAAGGAACTTAGGCTGCAGATCGTGCAGGGCTATTGATTTCAAATACAATGTACACAGTCTTTGACAAACTGCTGAGTTTAGGATGATTTCCTCTACTTGAAGTCTCTTGTCAGCTTTAATCATTCTTGAAACAATTTTAAAGAATATTTCTTAGGCTATTCTTGAACCTAGGATGTAGAAGAAAAGAACTTGAAAAAATTCTTCAAACAAGTCCTAAATCCCTATTTGCTTTCACAGTCTATTTTTTGCATTTATTGACAACAAAAGTATAGAAGCTAGTCTTAAACTAAAGCTATACCATCTCCCATGGTACTGGGGCTGCTTTCCTAGTGTGGATATGTACCTACAATTAGAGGTGTCTTAGATGTCACCACAGCAGTGACAGTAGTATAAACTCAGCTCTCAATTTTGCCTTAGCAGCAGCTCTGCCTGCACAGCATCTTCCTGCCAGGAGTGCTGCCCCAAGTGTTATGGAGATGACACCTCACATGGATCTGAGAAATTGATTTTGTCAAGGAAGACGAGAGGTGCCTGATTTTAGTAGGCAGCCCTTCTCTTGAGCTCTTCATGGAGACAGTGGGAGATGTGAGGAATACTGGAATTCCTGTTATAACTGAACAGACCTTGTAGTGGTCACAATAGCTTCAGTTTTAATTTCCTCCACTATCATATGTTCTGAGTAAATACGCTGTGGTAACATGTTGAAGCTACAACTTCAGTTGAAGACACAGTTACGTGAAGAGGAGTGAACAAAGAGAAGGCAAGGATGAGAAGAAGAATTGAGATAAAGGGACTTGATTGAGAACATCAGGGAGATCTGTCGTTATAGAAAGGCATCTGCCACTTGCATCCCAGACCAATACCTTGTTTGCTATTGAAATTAGCAAAAATGCAGAAAGAGCCATCTTTGTTAGCAAGGTTATTCTTGCATATAATTTATTGCTTCCCTTGTCCTGGCTTTTTGCAAGGTCTTTAGGAAGCAGATAGGGCAAATATTTGAAAATACTTTATTTTCCTCCTTGCTTCTCCTTTTTTTACTGTTTTCTTCTTACTTTTGTGGGGCAAGGCTCCTGTCAAAGCATTGAGACTTCCCTGACTGACAGTCTTCATACTTTCCATGACTGAATTATTTTATATTAGGTGTTCCACACAGACATTGCAATGATTGATAGCATAAAAATAAGCCACTGCTACAATTCCCGCTGAAGAGAGATTAACTGCCTCTATAGACTTAAAAGAGCAGGAAGAGATGAATGGAGACAGGAAAACGGGCCCGTTTCCCCCAAAATGCACAGAAATAGACAAAGGGCATCTCTTATGCCAATATCCCTGTTGTATGTCTGAGAGAGAGGTTAGAAGTAGGTATGTTGGGAGTGCACAAGTCTGTTTTCTGTGAACACTGCTTTGGCCTCTTGCTGTGAGTGGGTGTTTATACTGATCCCAGGGTGGGTGGTTCATGACAAAAGGATGGATGTTTTTCGTGCTATTGCTCAATTCTGAGTGCCCTTGGCAAGTAGGGAGATTAATGAGTTGAATGCACCATGAATATATCAGGAGGGTATTTGTTCTTTGGAAAGGTTAAGAATCTCAAATGAGAATGCTTTGGGTGTGGGTGTGTCAAAACATTTGCAGGATGCAAAGATGGGAGGATCAATGAGTCCACAAAATTAGAATCAGATGAAAGGGCTCAGGAGGCATTTGTCAGCTCAAACACCTTGCCTTTAGCTCTGGTCTGAGCTGTGCTGTAGGTATGCCTGTACCCTGTCAGGTACTCTGCTGATCCTGACTTGACTTCTTGGCTTGCCCTGCTGACCTGCTCTGGTGATCCCTGTGGCCATCACAGCCCGGCTCTGCTGCTCTTGTTTGGCACATGATGACTGCCCTTGTTGAGGATCCAAGTCCTGGCATTGTGTGAATTCAGGCGCTGTGTCCTCTGTGGACTTGAGAGCTTCTGTTGGGTTCCATGTAGCTTGACTGAGAGAAGGATGCAAAACATGAGCTTTGTGTCCAGTCTGTGTGGCCTTGGGACATCTGGGGGGGGGAGTGTAAGTTGAAATTTGCTGTCTTGTACCAGTTGGGGTCTCCTACGAAGTGCCTGCAGCAAAGGTTGGGAGACATGCTCATCCTATTCCTGTAATGTGGGTGTGAAGAGTGGAAAGGCGGTGGAGATCTAGTGAACATCTGTCTTAATACAACTGTGCTAGCCTGGTCTGGGTAGCACTTACCTGGAAAATGCCCTAGCTTTGTGTGAGGATGTCGTTTTTAAGAAGTGACCTTAGCAATGATAATGCTGCCATTTGCTAAAGTCTGTTATTTTTCCCTGCAAACCCTGACTGCATAGATGCTGACAGTTTTGTGTTTGATCTTGCTAATGACCTACAGAAGATTTGTTCTGTCTGCCCTTGCACTACTTAATCTTCAATTTATTCAATGTCCTGCAACTAATTACAGTCAAACAGCGGCTATATTTTTTTTCAGAAACATGCATGTTGGACACATGAGCACTTTGAATTATTAAATGTAGTGTGATGTACCACTTAGTGTGCATGTGAACTTCTACTCTCTGCCTGATGCCTGAGCAAACACATCAGATATTCTGAACCATCTAAGAACGAGTGTGAAACTTATCCCTGTACTTTGGAAACAAAGTGACTGAATCACAGAATGGTTGGGAAGTCCTGTCTTTGCTGGTTTGCTCTGATGTCCCCAGGAACAAAGCTGGATTTTAGTTAACTTGTATATTTTTGACCTCAGGGTGTCTATGTCTGCTGAATGAAATTCACTGTGTTGACAACAGCTGTTAGGTTTGGTCCCCATGACTGAGTATGTGCCCATTGTACCTGCAGTGTTATAGCAGAGAACACACTGGTATTCATGGTGCCTGACTTGGCACTATGTTGAGCTGACCTGTGGCTTCTAGGACCTAGAGTGGCTTTTGAAAGGTCTCTTGGGTATCTCTGCACAGTGCTATTTGCAGTCTGGTAATGAGGAATGACTCACTGTGTCAGGAAGACAGGCAGCATCTACACGTACGGGAATTTCCATACCTAGTTGGCAGCATGGAGAATGTTTCTGTTTTATCTCCATTCAGAACAAAGGAAGGTAGAATTTCACCATAGAACAATGTGTCTGTGAGCGCATAACATGCTCTACCTTGAACACTTGGTAGGAATATTGAGAAAGGGACTGGTTTTGGAAGATATAATGTGGGATAGAGAATGGAGTACGGAAGGGTGGGGAGAGCATGTGGGCTATGTAGCTCCACACGTGAATTTCAGCTTTGATGGTTTTAAAGGATATCTTTTGAATAAAGCTCAGTTCACACACTAAAGTGTGATTTATGACTAAGTTTAGATCACACTAATTAGGGTAGAGTCCATGGCAAGACAATATTTCCCATTATTTATGAGCAAATATGCATTGTTCTATAGGATCCTAGTTGTTAAAAGACAAAATATTGTTGGAGGACTATTTGATATTTCCATAGTATTTAAACCTGCATTCTCAGATACAGCTGTATTCAATCATAACCTGAAAAGCAATAATCCTTGTGAGTTTAAAATCACACAAAGAAATATCTGGAACTGGACATCAATTCCACAGCATTAATTCTGTCATAAATCAAATACATTGTAACAAAGGTCTTGTCACTGATTGTTTCTTGCTATGTAGAGAATGTAAGTAATTCCTTGTGGTCATGCAGTTTCTCTACAGGAGCTTTTAAAAATCAGAATCATTAGACGCAGTACTGTGTGTTAATAGCAACTACTACCTCTAAGGGTTTATAATCTACTATTGACATTAATTATTCTGTTTTGGCTCATTAACTTGGAAAACTACTAAACAATATCTTTGTTACAAAATCCCATATTTGAAGAATGTGTTTGATGGAAATGCCTGTGTACTCATCATCTTCATATCACTACTGAGAGTGTCTTCTACCTCAGAATGATTCACTGTAAGAATTGTAGAGAACAGGAGTTTTTGCAAATGGCTTTCAAAGGAAAATAAAATTGTAACATGTCTTCTTGTCACTTATACTTGGTTATCTCACAGTAGAGGGCAGAAGTGAATTTGTTCCAATTTGCAATTTTCAATCTTGTAAATTGAAAAATCCCAATCCACCCTTCCTAGCTTAGGCAGGATTGATGACAAAAGGTCACATTTTCAAAATGAATATGTTATGCATTACCCCTTATGGTATCACTATTTTCAGGATTTATATTGGCCCACTGCCATAGTTTTTGAGCACCTTGTAATTGTCAAGGTAGTTATACTCTTGAAACCCTTGTGAAAGAGGAAAGTGCTATTACCTTTTGTTTATAACTAGGAAACTAATTTGCAACAAGTCTCTTGGTCTTGTCTGATTGCATAAGGTGTTGGTGACAAATCTGTCAGGTTACTGAGCAAGTGGTTGGACTCCAGGTTGTGTTATTGTAGCGTCTTCTGCGAGGTGGGACTCCACAGCTGTTTGTAAGGATGAGGGGTGGGTTTTGACTTCTCATTCTGTGTGTACTATCTAATTTATTGCTGTAAGGTTTTTGATACAGTAACGTGCATTTGAATGTTTTGTAAGCTTGCTGACTGAAGAGGCACTGACAAACAAGGAAACAGCAAAGAGCAGCGGTTAATCGGTGCTTGGCAACAAATGAGCAGAAATTCTAGAGCAGCAGATAGAGAGTGTGGAAATATTTCTCTCTCTATTGGTCATGAATTTGGGTTGCATGGTGTTAACTAGACATCTGCTTTTCTCTGAAGACCAAGAATAAACCTTTTGACTTGTATAATTTTTTACTGCTAGGGGTAGCAATAGATGTCTTTTAGTGATTGCACTATCTTAAACTGCAATTAAAATCTTTCTGTGGAATTCATTCCTAGACAGTGACCATTTCAGAAATAAAGTCACTTGGAAATCCAGCTCACAACAGGAAGGAAGAAGAATCTGACACATGAGTTAGCTAAGTGACAATGATGGATCTTTGATATAATCAGACAATTATTTTAAGTGTATGAGCATCAAGCAGGAAATAATTATTCAGGATGGGAGGAGAAGCAAAATTAGGAAATGTAAGGTTATAAAAATAGTCTCCTCAAATAGATGAGGGAGGCACACTAGAAACCAGAGTAACAAAATTTTAGTAAAAGTATTTTAAAATCACATCTAGCAAAGTGAATGATGATTTTGGCTCCAGGAGTTGCAGTTCATGAGTCAGGGAGCTTGGGGTGGTATATGGGTGGCATCTGGGTGGCATTCTGGTAGAATAACGGAATAGCTTCAGATCAGCCACTCACTGTGTGCTGAAAGATGTAAAACAGACAGCTTTACAAGATGGAGAAAATAACCTGGGAGAAAAGACAGTGGAGCAGAGGAATGAATAAGAAATGAGTAGGAGAAAATGTGGCTGTGCGGGATTTTGAGAGATGGTCTGGGCTGAGAAGTGTGTGTGCTAAAAAGGAAGGGGTGGGAGATGTTGCAGCAGGAAAAAGGCAGCGCCTAGAGAGACGTAGGCAAGTCACAACAGAGACAGTATTTCAGTGGAAAAAATTTCAGTGCAGGTACTTCCTTTCAATAAAACAAAAAAAAATGGGGCTCTTTGGAGAGGCTTGAGCCCATTAGCTGGGGACACCTGTGGCAGAGATCAGGAGAAAATAACAAATATTTGCTTCCTTAGGAAAAGGAGGGCATGATACTTGTGACGGTATCTAGTACCAGGCTGTGCCTAAACTGAAGGTCAAGAAATTCTATGCTTCACTTCTTTTTCATACCAGCAAATTATTTAATTCATCTGTTTTGGGAATTTGAAACTTTCCTTTTAACTGTAGTCTGCAATTTTCTTTGGCTATTCAAAATACATTTATTTTTAGAAAAAAGTTAGTGACATTTCCCATTGACACGAGGTGATATTAGGGGCTATGTGGATTTGCATGAGCTGCTCTTTATTTCTGAAATATTTAAAGACTGCCTCTGTGCTTTGAACCCTCCTACACTCCTCACCCGTTGGTGAGCTACCATGTATAGTGCTCCCACTGGAGGAAAGTATGTGACTGGTGTAATTTGAAAGCCCGTTTCTCTTCATCTTCACCTCAGTTTTAGACCAGGTCTGAGTGGGAGTAGACTCAGGCCCAATAGCTCTTCAGTTTGGGATGGAAACGATAGAACAGGATTAATAAATCATTTTCCTAGCTTAAAAAAAACCCCAAACAACCCCACAACTTGCTTGGATAATAAAGCTTTCAATAATGAAATAATCATAGGTCTGTTGCGTTGTCTCAGGCTAAAACCTCATCTGCCTCCCTGCTTAATATGTTTTGCTTAGCCATCCATTTATGGTATTTCTCTACAGAAACACCACCCAACACTTCTGCTGACTGGACAGAGGGTCAGATCAATGCAGGACAAATTCCTGTTAATGAGATTTTGATTCTTTGATATTTCCAATCAATGTATACTTGAAACAAGTGGAAGAGTCTGATCTTACTGGTCCAGTTCTCAGTTGTTTCTCAAGTAGGCAGTCAGATGTCTCATGTGGGTTTGTTTTTGTTTCTAATGGAGGTCATAAACTTTTATTTTTCCATGTTAATATCTCCTTAATATAACACTCTGTGCTTCAGTGAGAGCTTACTAGAAAGAATTACTAGGCAATATTAATGTCTCTTAATTAATAACTTTTCCTAATTTACTTCCTTGACAGTAACTGTTTGAAAAATGAACTATCCTTGCATGTATGTAATGTACATAATGTAAGCAGAATTCCTATTAAACGTTGCAGGTGCACAACCAGGGAAGATGGACATCAATTTGTGTTCATCATGTTTTGTCAACCTCTTGTTTCTGGGGGATTGCACCTTCCTGTTACTCACCTAACTCTGCCAAAGTAGCAACTTGGAGGTATAGCCTCTCATTTCTTGGAGAGATGAGGTAGCTGTTTTGATCTTAAAATACTTCTTGTCCTATCTGGGCTGTCAGGAACAGGAACTTGTGGTAATAATGGTCTGTGCCTGCCCAGTTAAACGATGACACATCTCGGAGGGCAGGAGAGTACCCTGAAGTGTGGAGCTAGAACATGAATGTACAGATTATTGGCAGGTTAGAAGTATTTGCTATACCTCTCTTCGATAATATATATTCTGTACTGGTAGACACATTCTGAGACACCTCATTTCTTACAAAAGCCTGTTCTCAGGAAACCTTCTTTGGATCCAGAGTGTGTGAAGTCATCCAGACTTACAAGACTGTGTAGGGTTAGCACCAGGTGAGTAGTTGAGTGTATTGCTTCAGGTAGTCTTATCTCTACACAAGAACTGAGTAAGTGAACTCAGTACCCTGGTGTTAGACCAGAGTACCTGAACCACTGCGCTCAACTACTCACCTGGTGTGAGCAGGCAAATAGGTGAAACCATTACACACCTGTATAGAGGCTTAAGTCTAAGTCCTGGGAACTAAGAGTCTAAATAGTTAACACTGGAATACCTGCCTTGGACTGCCTGTGTTCTGCTTTAGATCTCATCCTGGTGACCTCCAGCTGTGGGGTCTAGTATTGCTGCTGCACCTTCCCTGTTAAACACGTGTTTTTATTTGTTATAGCTACTACGGTCCTTTTGTCAAGGCTTTGTCACCTGTGCCTGGCACTGAAAGGCCTTGGCTTGAAAGCTTTATTTTAGAATAAAGTGTAGCTCTAGGCCTGATATTTCAGTTTGTTTGAAAGAAATTTAGTGGAGGCCAATGCTTTCAGAAAAGACAAACCAGGGTTTGAAAATTTGGTCAGCTAGAGGTCTTCCAACAAAAAGTCATTTAGATGTAAGGGGAGAGGTGTTTCAGATGCTTCCACTGTGGTCTGACACTGAATTTTCTTGACACTGGGGACCCTCTGCATACAAGAGAAAAAGAGCCAAATTCAGTAACTCAACTGACCCTCCAGCTGGACACAGCTGTGTCAGGCAGTCATAAAGCAACAGTCAGAGTAGTCACATAAATTGTGATGAATCAGAACTTCCCTTTCTGCAGAGGAAAAATAAAATCTAAATCTACTGAAATTGAAACATAATAAAATAAAATGCCTCTAATACAGGGTAATCGTGTGCATTTGCCTTATAAATCATGCTTTATAGGATCTTAAATGTACTTTCAATTTCTCTCCCTTTATTTTTTACAGTCTTGGAAAACTGATGTGTAGAATTTGACTTTGAGAATAATGTAATGTAGCCAGCATAGCTCTGCTCCCAGACAGAACCGTGGTTTTTATTCAAATGAAAATATTCAATAAACTCCTTTTGTGCTGGATTGGCTATTCTTTAGTATAAATAAGTTCCCAGTACAATTAATAGCTAACCAAAAGAGAAGAATACTTTTTCAATCTTGCTGGAGGAAATGAGTCTCAGAGAATGCTGTGAATTGCTCTTATAGTATCTTATTAGAAATGTAATACTGAGCCACAATTGTAGTCAATTATCAGCTTTTGTCTACTATGCTTTAATCCTTACAGCAATTTTTTTCTTTGGTAGTATGCATAGCCCCAAAAAGGAAATGGAACAAGATGCCTAAATTGCTGTCTGTCTTGTGTGCACTATAGATTGGACTCATTGATGCTGTGTTATCTAAGACTAAATTGGCATCAATTTTTCCCCTGAAGCCTGTAGATTTTGTGTTCTATTTAATTGTTAGAGGAAGGTCAGCACAGACTGTACCCTCTGGCTTTTAATTTTAGATGGAAATGTCCTAAATGAATAGAAAAGTGCATGTCAGCAAAATGTACTCCTGCTGAAAGCAATGTGTAGGCTTCTCAGGTTTTGCATTTGTGGTGACATAAGCTTTGACCTTGGCCTGTATCTTTTCAAAAGAAGAGTAGGATTTGTTCCCTTCAGCCTAATCACAGCACTATTGGTAGGAGCTGTGCTCTTGTGTGAATAACAGCTCCTGCCCTGCTGCAATTTGTAACACTGGATGGAGAAGGACTTTTTTTGTATACTGCTGTGCTGTTCTTTATAATTTTCCAGTGCAGGGATCCTGACTTCTATCTTTATACAGTCAAAATGGAGGTGGAAGAGACAGGCATGATTAAGGCTTAACATGGTAAATTAATATCTTTGCCCATTTGGGTGGTCCTGTGGCCAATTTGGCAGATGGAGAGATGAATTTTTGGGTAGGACCATTCCTGCAGCTAAGGACTTTGAGTTTATTCTTTTTCTTCTTTTCCAACTATGGCAGCCAGGAAACAGTGTTCCTCTGTGATATCTGTCTTTTCCTAAAAAGGGGAGTCCTGATTATTTTTCCCTGAATGCTCATTGAGGACTGAGAAATGGGAGGAAATATGGATAAAAACGCTAACTTGTAAGTAACTGGCAGGATGGAGCTGTCAGCATAGCCTGTGGTGGGCTTTCCTGAAAGAAGGGTGTCCATCCCAGAGAGATCTACATCTCTGTGGCAGGCAGGGTGGAATCCTGTGCTGGTGCAGGGTAAAAAAGATTATTTTTAGCATCTACTTTTGAAATTACTTCAGGGCATTTGTATTCACTGCTGTGGTTGAATGCATGGGGGCAGAAGTTTATTCTCCCTCTACTTGAGCTCACCAAAAATATATGGAAAAAACCATCTCAAGGCCTCAAGCCCATTTCCCTCAGGGCTTTGGCTCATATTTTCATTTTGAGACAGAGATTTGTGAGTGGAAGAATAGCTACCCATCTGTTAGGGAGGTAAGAGGTGAAATACCTCTGGTCCTCTGATTACCTCACCACCCCCACACCTCCCTCTGCTCACAAATCCTGTATGTCCTGAGAAGAAACAAATTCAGTTTCCTCTTGCAGCCCAATGAGGACAAGAAGAAAGCAGGACAACTGAAAAACGTCTCAGCATATTAAAGAATAGTTGGAGGATGAAAGAGGCCTGAGGATATCATTGTGACTTTGAATGATGTTGCGTAGTTTAACTGGTCTCTTGTTGCAGAAGTCTGTGTAAGCTGTTTGCAGTTGGTTGAATTTAGAGGTTTCCCTGATTTGATCAGAGATTTCACTTCAGTTTTTCCCAGTGGTTCCTAGACACTCTTACACAGGTAACTGTGTTTGGGAGATTTTTCCTGTCTCCAGTTTGACCACCTGCCTTTGCCAATAAAACGTGCGGCAGTTCAGATGTTGCAAGGAAACACACAGAACACACTGGGTAAAATGCTGGGAGCTCTTTCTGTCTTATTTTTCCCTAAGCCTGTAGCCAAGGAGAGCCATGGAACAGATGTAAGCCCAAAAGCGTATGTGTGCTTTTGTATGTAGAATAATTGAAAGCTGAATTTCTGTCATCGAGTATGAACCAGCTTTGAGAAATACAAGGCACCTACGCAGTGTCTGCGGGAGCTGGATTCAAATCCATGTGTAGAATCTCTAAACAGGAAGAGTAGTGAAGACTTTGCCACATCACCTTGCTGGTAAAACAGCCTGTGTAGAGTTTATGGTTTCTACAATTGGTTAGTTTAGAATATCCAGGTAGAGTTTGGGACATCTCACCCTTTGGTTCCTTGAGATGGCTGTCATTGAGAAGGGCAAGCAAGCCTGGAAAGTGGGTGATTGTCAGGTCTGGCCTTGAGTGAAGGTGGAGGAAAATCCACCACTCCAGCTCTGCATCCTGCCAAAAGGAGCCGAGTCCCTTTTCATCTTCCTTCATGTCCCTTTCTTGTTCTGGGCTTTGTCACATCATGTGCTTTTGGTCTCCCAGCAGGAGGAGATAGAGAAAGGATTAGAAGAAGAACTGAGTTCCAGTTTTCATTCAAACCTTCCTGATACAATCCCAATTTTTCTGCTAATGAGATGTAAGGACTGCTTCAAATCCATATGTCAAGCAGCATAAATGCTGTGCTTCATAGCATATCTTGGTGGCTTAAAAAGTTGGATCAGAGAGAGTGCAAAGGCAATTTTTAGGTATTAAGTGCCTTGATGGTTACTAGGTGGAAAAAACTGATTTATGTTTGGAAAAATATTTTCTGAGTGCAACCAGGAAAGATCAGCTGAGTTTGTTTGGGTTTTTTTTAATGGACCATGATTTGAAACAAAACTGAGACCAAGTTGAATTCAACATTTAGCAAGTTGACTTTCTGGCTTAAATAATTTCACTTCACTTTCTTCATGATACCTTCCTCATTCCCTCTCTCCCTCAATGTCCTTTTTCACCTTCAAACTCACCTACCTCCGTGCCCATGCCAAGGCAGGAACTGGGTGCTGGGGCGTGGGGGCCAGAGGGAAGTTGAGGACTATAGGTCATGGGCACCGGTGGGGTCAGAGCACCCCTTCCTCAGTCCTGGCAGTTGGGGTTGTTCAGGTGGTACATCACAGAGCCAGGAACACTAGAGTTCTGTCTAGAAACCACATTTGGGTAGCCTTGCTCCATCTGGTCTCCCTTTGTTTGCAGGAGAGGCTGGTCCTGCAATGTTTGGGCTTTGGATGCTGCAGAGGCTGGAAAATAGCACATACTGAAGGGGGAGGTCAGTGGAGGAAGCAGATAGTTTGTTTGTGTAATAAATCCTGGTCCTTTTTCCTTTCATTTTCCTGGCATGGCCATTTCCAGAGGGACCCATAACCGTGAGAGGTACGTGTGTGTGCCGCAGCTTTGCTGCAGAGCTTGAAAGTTAGGAAAATCTGAAAGGTGGCAGTGAGGTTTTACTGCAGAGCTGTGCTTAAACAGTTACCATGGGCATTCCTTTGTGGGGATGGGGATTTCAGGAAAAACCTAGAGAAAAAATGTTTCAGTTCTTTAAGAAAGAGAGAGTAACCTTAAATGCTTAGGGAGCAGAGATTTGTTTTTTCCAGATCTAGGCTTCCTTCATGCATAACAAGAGTTACTTTTGGTTTATACAGAGTTAATTTTGGAAGACGTTTTCCTCTAGTGATTACTAATATTTTGTTAATGTTTTGTTGGAATGTGTTAGAGCAAATGAAGTTATTTTCTATTGGGAAAAGACATAAAAAGCAGCATTTTTCAAATGACCCAGTTCAGTCAGATAAGGGAGGATTGTTACCATGGGCAGGAACCTCTCACTGAAGCTCTACACTGGGAGATTTGTGGCTTTATTCTTTCTTCTTGCAATTTCTTCTGTGCCAAACCTAGTTGCTTCTTGGAGCAATGTGCTCCCTCTCTTTCTGCACAACCAGAATGGGATAGCCATGCCTGCTTTCCTGCATGACAAGGCAAAGCTTGAACTCTCTGGGTCAGCTCCTGCTCACTCTGTCCCATCCAACCCACCTGCCAGGCCAGAGTTCCCTGCGCTGGATTTTTGTCTCACTCATTTGGCACACCCTACACCAGGTGCTTGAACATTTTGCTCTATTGTGTTGAGGTTTGTCATAAGGAATGGCCCTCCTCTTCCCACTTTTTCTCTTTGAGTGCCATGTTTAGGACAGCTGAATGTTTTTTCCCCCCTTCCTGTAGCTCCTTAAATGCTAAGGGCTCCATGTAGAATTATTAGTGTTCTCCATCTTGTAGGTTTTGGGAAGTGGGATTTTTTTTTTTAGCACATTGGAAGATCAGACCTTCAGAGGGACTGCTGTGATGTGTTGTGAAACACTTTGATTTCTTTTCTTGCAGAGTACATTATGGGTCATATTGCTCTGAACTGTTCTCCTTCTACCCACCTGCTGTCTTGAGCTCATTTCCTTACACTGAGAAAATATCTGGGAAAGAATTGACTCAGAAAATAGTTCAGAGATGCAATTCTCTAAGACTTTTAAAGGTATGAAAAGATATTTAAGTAATATATCAGTTGTTTTTAGATACCTCAACCTGCACCTGTAGCTGTTTCCTCAATGGTACAGGTAGATCTGTCCTTGTCATGCTTGTCTGAGCTCTCTGAGGAACCCTGGTCACAGATGTTAGGATGTACTGTAGTGCATTTATTGGGTAGAATGAAGTGGGGGAGAGCAATAAAGGTTGTTTATAAATTGGTGCTCTAAGCGCTCTTGGACTGTTGTATTTCTGCAGTGTAGTTCCCAGTACCTCATCTGCATGTTCAGCATTCAATGCTCAGGCTTACTTTGCAGTTTTTCTTGAGTTTTTTGTTGGCCTGCTAAAGGAAGCACTGGACAAGTGTTGTAGTAGAATATCTGCTTATAAAGCCACCGAGGAGAATTTTTAAATCATCTCTCTGCTCTGTATTGTAAATTCATGTTACCCAAGGTAAGCATGTTGTTTTAGTACAACATGTCTCTCAATTTTCAGAACAAAACCCATATGTAACTCTGTTCCTTTTAGAATAACAAACTGCTGGTGTTTACCTCTATCAATTAATTTTTATCTCAAAAGCCAATAAACATGTTTGCACACTTAATCTAAAGAAAACGTAATTTTTCTGCTCTGTTGTATTCCCTTTCATTCGATATTTCAAAAAGGATGTAATATTGGTACTGTTCCTAGATGTTTCATGAAAACAAATACTAATACCTAATTATTGCCTTAAAAGCAATTTATGAGGCAGTAATATAAAATTGAGTATTCTGGGTTTTTTGTTTTTTGGTGTTTTTTTTTTTTTTCTTTTTTAACATGTACTGTCATCATAATTTTGTGATATAGAAAAAAGTGGAATCCCTTTTAAAAACATATTCTTACCTGTGACTTGGTTGGAACTTTAAGATTTTGTTGACTGACTTTAATTTGCTACAAACTCAACTGAAGTCATTGTTTGTCTTTATGCTGTCATGTGTCATCATAGTAATTTGAGGACTGGTAATGTGTTAATTTCCTAATTAACCGGGATTATTCCAAAGAGTGGGATTGTAATAAAACTGCAAACCCTCCATGGGAATGAAACAGAGGACAAGCTATAGGGTTCAGACACAGAAAACACTGTATAACAATACAAATCTAATGAAATTAACCCCCCTGTGGCATTCACCCAGTGATACAGATGTGGTATGCCCAGCAAAGAGCTGCCTTGTCTGGGGACCCGTGGTGACCAGGCAGCCCCTGGGCCGTGGTACTGACTGAGATGTGCTGCTGCTGATCCTTTGTCCTGTTTGCTGCTGCTGACCAAAGCCAGAATGCTGTACTGTTTGATTTAAGAATCATTTACAACGATGTTTCTAGTTGATACATTCATATCTGGTAGTGCATTTTCCCATTAAATTCAGAACATGCATTTTATAGAGTATAGAACCCATTAAAACCAGGGAATTGTCAGTAATGAAACAGTGCTTCTCATACAAAATACTAAAATAGGCTTTTGATGCATATAAATTCATATAAAGTCTTCGTTGCTCCAACTGAGCCTTATAAATGCAAATTATGAACCATTTCTTACTTGTGTCAGGTAAAGTATCATCTAAATATGGACATCAGAAGTGTTCATTTTTTGTATTCTGTTGTAAATCTGTTCCTTGACAAACTGGTAAAATACAAAATAACAGAGACATGTAGTTAATGTTCATCGGCAACATTTTTGCATATTTGTTGTCACAACTGAATTAGTTTATGTGAAAACCAGAAACGCTTTCAAGTGAATGTAAATTATTACTTAACATAGAGTATATATATTAAATAACTGAATGGCACTTTCAGTAAAATCTATACTAGCCCACCCCCCCGCCACCGCCCC
>WEKY01001476.1:0-40715 GCA_013390045.1 Picathartes gymnocephalus | reverse complement strand
TTAATAAAATCTACTCCACCCCCCCCCCCCCCCCAAATCCAGTGGGTTGATTGCAATGATAATTAACCAAGAGAAGAAAAAAGGCATAATATTGTCTGTTTGACACCTGGGCAAAGTTTTTAGTTGTTGCTTCACAACACTGTTATCAATGCAGAGATTCTCTGAAAATGTTGAATAATCCATTCCTGTTTATCCTTCTCTAAGCACACAAGCAATGAAAATTATTTCTTTTAATAAAAGAAGAAAAAAATAAAATGGTATAAGACATCATTAAAAGAGGCCAGTAACTGCTATAGCCCACTTATAAACCACTACTCTTCTGATCAATGATAATTGTTCTTTTTGTTCTTGAGACAGCATTACTTTGGCTGAAATGTGTGTTAGGATTATATTGCAGAAAGCTTTCTGGTACTGAAACACAATTTGCTGTGGAAGAAATTGCTAGGTGAATTGAGGTGGCCAGTTTTGTCCCCAGTGATCTGTTCTGTAGCAGCCTCTGTGGCTGATTTCTGTCCCATGTATTCAGGGGACAGGTGAGGACCAGATGCAGGTCAGCCAGGAGAATCTGGGCACCCACTGGGTCTCAGAACCAGTTGTTTATGTGCTGTGTATTTGGTTACTTTGTGCTGTGACAGTAGTTGGGGGCAGAGTTTTCTTGCTAAGGACTTGGTTTCCCTAAGTGTGTGTTTAGCACAAAAGGTGGGTGCGGGCCATCCCTAGCCCAGCCAACCCTGAGTTACACTTGGGTGTGTACTGCTCGTACACTGGTGAGCTCAGTATATAGCCCAGAAGTTGCAACTGAAGGTGCAGAAACTCTGTAGGGTTTCTCAGACTGGTTCAAGGCTTCTCAGCAGAGCAGGAAAAACCATGTTTTCCTGCCTTAGCCTGAGGGTTGGAAGCAGAAGTGGGGCAGAGAAGAGTGAGGGGAGAGGTCTGAAAAACTGGGTCACTGACTTAGGCTCCCTGGGGGGAGCCAGGAGGCTGGGACTGCTCTCGAGCCCTTGGAGCAACCTGCACTTGTCCACTTCATTTAGACGAGGAGCTGTCCTTAATAAGTAGATGGGAACAATCTGTCCTCCATTAAAGTTTCATCTCAGCTGCTACTCACTGTGGGGTGACTTTAACCCAGGCAGCTTCTGCAAAGATGCTTTTCTTCCTCCCAACATTGTTTTTAGCACCAGACATAGAACTGGGATTATCTGGGTGTTTCCTAAATGTGTGAATCCAGATATGTAGGGTTGTCACCAGAGCAATGGCTTGCATTCAGATCTTAAGTCATGTAACATCACAAGTGAACATTATTCTTTTCATACCTCCCATTTCTGAGCATGTGAATACTTCAGTCCAGTGAAGGATGCTTCAGATATTTTTCTCTTTTCAAATGGTGTTAGTAGTGCACTTCAACAAGAAAAGTTTCCCAGTGTTGCTGCATAGGAATTTATGCAGATTACATTTAGGATCCTCTTGCTGCTCTCATGCCTTTATATGAAAGAGCACACAAAGGAGACTGGGTGCAAAGTGTCCATAGGCAGCCTGTGGGGTTGAGGCTCACAAATCTGCAGGGAAATGTTCTGTTACTCCTGGTTAGCATAAGCAGTCTCACAGCTGATGTAGAGTAACACAAGGATTCAGAGAACAATCACGCTCACAGATGCTGTTTCTTGAAAAACAATTTGCAAAGGACTCTTGAATACTAACCTTACACTATGCTTGCTTGTAATGTGGCTTTGAAACTGGAGCAGAGAGAATAGCAGGCTGAGCTATTAAAATTCAACTGTACAACTGGCAGGAAAGGTAGCATGAGCTTACTTCCACAGATACTTGCTACAGCCTTTTGTTCTTGTCCTTTGTGTTTTGCTTAATTAAAGAGCACAAATCTAACCTGAAAATGTCTGTATGAGTGCTCTGTCCTAGGCTTATGTGCAGTACTGTTAAGATCTATGTTTTTGCAGATTGCTGTTTTAGCTAATAAATAAGGCAGGCAGGTAGTTTTGTGTTTGAGATTTCAGATGAGGCTGGGCATGATTAGCATAGACTGCTAGGGAAACAGGCAGGACGGATTAAACAATATGCTCAGATCACTTTCAGGCTTTTCATCAGGGCCCTGTTTATTACTTCAAACAAAAAAACTACCCTCACAAAGCAGGACAAAATGAATCGTCTTTCTTCAACCAATACAGGTGGCAGCTGCCTCACTTACCTGCCTGGGGCTGATTTCAGGGGTCACCCTGACCCTACAAGTGAGTGCCTGATAAAGTAGGGAAGACCTGGCTCCACATCTGGATGTTTGGCAGAAGAGATGCTGGGTTTATAAGATGCATACCATGAACATGTACAATTAAATGTAAATAATCCCTAATTATCAAGATCTGCGGTTGAGAGATATTCAGAAGGAATTATGGAGTTACTGTGTGTTCTTCCTTGGCCAAGGAAAGATATTTCCAGCCATTTCATGAATGACAACTCTGCTCCTAGCTTAGGAAGTAAATTATGTCCCTGATGTAAGGTCATATTGGTGTCTCTGAATTTTTTTTCTCAGGCTAAAGTTGGTTCTGTTGTAAATCTACCACTTTCTATAGATGAATAATGTGAATTTGGTTAGTGAATGTTATCATGACCATGTCTCTTTAACAAATATAACAGTGTATAACTAGGCCTGCAACAATTGATTAGTTAGACTCTCTTAGTAATGAAACACCTTAGGATATTAATAGCCTGTTAAGGAGGAGGGAAACTGTTATTAAAAAAAAAAGTTTGTAGAAATGTTCCCAGTGTAAAGTGTGTTACCATAATGTTGCATTTCAAGAACAAATGTTGATACAATTTTTCTGTTAAAATAATTCAATCTAGCTCTGCTGGTTCACAGAAATAACACATTTACACCAAGTAAATATTCAAAAATTTTCTATAATGAAATTGTAGAAGTTGGAGGTGAAAACTATGTACTTATTCTTGCAGCCTCATTCCTTTCTCTTGCAGGATTGGTTCTTCTAAAAATATATGCTGGTTTTTCTTACTGCAATGGAGTTTTCCTATGTATTTTGCACACAGTGCATTAGAATCTGACACTACTTAAATCAGAGATTTTCATTTTATTGAGTGACAATTTCTTTAGTAGACAATCAGCAATAATGATAAGCATAACAAGCAAAGAATTGGGAATTCTTACTCTGACTTAGATGTGTGGTGGGATGGGAGAGTGTGTCTTCCCCAATGGGCATGGAAATGCAGAATGACCATGTCCTGCTGCCTGAACATCCATGGCAATAAGTTGAGCATCTGACCAATAAAATCTGTGGTTGATACCAGTATCTAGGAAAAATAATAATTAATTAACTAACATTCAATAGTCATATTTTCTAGGGGAAAAAGGGAATCTAGTATTTTTCTATTGTTACTACTACAGATGTCTATTGTAGCTGTGATGATGAGGAAGATCCAAACCTAACACAAGGGGTCATTTAATGCGTTACAGCAGGAAAGTGGAAGGGAGGGTACAGAAGACTAGAAGGTAAGAGAGAAACTGTGGGGATGAAACAGTAATTAACAGTGTCCTTTAATAAAGGCTGAGCTGTCAGAGAGGCTGGGCAGGTGGTGGTGGAGCCCTTCCTGGGGAGCTGCCCCGTGTGAGGGGTGAGCCCATGTCATGGGCTCCGAGAGGGCTGGAGCCAGGCAGCAGGATTGCAATTCAGCATCACTGATCTGTGGGTGCCTTGTGCCTTGGCCAAAGAAAACCTGGGACACTGCTCCTGTGTGTTTCTTCCTTGTTTGCTGTACAGTCCCCAAAGTGGTTTTGTTTTGTTCTGTAAGTGCAGACCCTGATTGTAATGCGTGAAATGCTGCCTGCTCTCGCTCTGTTGGCTCCCAAATACAGACAGCACCTCTGACTGTGGCTTGCTGGGTCTTCACATGAGGTCATCCACCTACTCTGAAGGTTAAAGGGAAGGTTTTCTGGGTCATTCAAGCATTTCCTTGATGGTTTGAATGTGTTTGCCTAGACTTGATAAATATAACAGCAATTAGTATGATCTTTCTGTGAAACAGGAGTGATCTTATCAAATTCGGGGAGGAGGTTAATGCTAATGCAAGTTATTTGTATGGCTTCACATTGAAGAGTTTCAATTTGCAGCATGAATAGTTCAATTTCTATTTAGGGTGCCATTCCAGAAGAAGTATAATTACAGTTAAGGGATGTTACAGAACTGGTGAAGCTTTAGGTTAGGAAAACACAGGAGATACTTTGTGAAAACATTTTAGGGTTATGCCTTGCTAAATACAGAGGAGGTATAACTAAGTGAAAAACAACTCACTGCTCAGTTCGGCATGTCATGTTTAAAAGTATGAATGAATAAATAATGCTATTCCTGACTTGGTTAACTTTATTTTTTCAAATATTCTCCTCTGTTAAAGCCAGTATGTATGTGTTTATATGATTTTCTAAACATAAAAAATATAGTTAGTATCACCTAAAATAGAATTTGTCATGTTTGAGCTATTTTTGTTAATGAGAAGATTATTCAGTACCATCTCAAAGCATACATAAATCTACTTACTGGCAGAACGGATTCATTGAAGTGAGTACAATTGATATTCATTTAATATGGACAAAATCTGAAGATGCTCATTTTTCTTCACTTTCTTTCCCACTTGTTTTCTCTTGCACAGTATGAATACTTCATAGAGATCGTGATCATCCCCTGTACACACCTGTTCAATCATGCTGCTCTTTGAATCTACCCCTTTACACCAACCCCTGCTTTTAGCAAAATATTGAGATGTAATCAAAGCTGTCAGATTGCTCAGTGTCTGAAGCAAGCTGCTGATTACTGTTGCCACTGTAAGCTGAATTACACTATTAAAGGCTTTTATGAAGTATTTGCATTGCTTGCTGATACAAATATCAAATCATGGCTACGCCACAGTGAAAAAGGAAATAATGCTCATTTTTTGACACATTTCTTCCAAGACAAGACAGCAACAACAATCTGAGGAAAACATCTATATACAGAGCACATTTCAGAGTGCCTTTTGGTTTCTAAATTGCTAAATTGTTCAAACAGCAGCCCTCTCTGTTGCTTCTAGCTCGTCATACCACTCTCAACACACAGGCAGAGTTGGTGAGGCTAAACCATCAGCCATAGTTTCATGAGCTCGTATGTGACTTCAAGCCCTGTCTGTCCTGACAAGCTTTAGCCTCTTGTTGAATTGGGGCCAATAAGAAAAATGAAGTAACTAGGTTGCATAACTGTAGAGAAAACAGATCAGCCAAGTATCTGGGAGGTAATTCATGAGAAGCAACACCTCATGGCACTGTACGTGTGCATCTGTTCAGTGTCTGCTGAGTGTCAGATACTGCTGTTTCTCAGAGGCCGGGTATTCCTCTGTGGAGCCGGAGCCTGAGGGGTCTGAGGTGGACCAGGGTTATTGCAGAAAGATGACTATGATGAGCCTACTATTCTGAAATGCTTTATGGCCCTGGATAAAGTTGAGTGGAAGGCAATGCATGGAGAGATGTCAGCCTCTGCAGATAATCCTTGTGTCATAACAGTGCAAATGGTGTTTGTAACAAGAAGGACCAAGAAGTGGTTCAATCCTGTATTAATGCTCAAGTAAAATCCTCATACTACTTGCTCAGCAAAGGCAGTCTTTAGAGATGTGGTGAGGGAGTGATGCCAGAGAAAAATCACAAAGGAAAAAGGGCCTTGTTTAGTTTACAAAGCAACGACCCACTCAAGCTCTCCATGCTTACAGCTGTAGCTGAAGACGGCATGCAAATGAAAACAATAAATGCAGGCAGCTTGTGTGCTGCTGAGGCACATCTGCTAGCCTCCTTGCTCGCTTTGGTGGTGTTGTATTGTTTCTTGCATTCCTCAGTTCAGCTACAAATGCAAAGGGAGATATCTCACTGTTTAACAAGAGCCACTCACTACAAGCTGATGACAAAGCCTTCAGCAGGCATGGGCTTCTGCAAAGCCCGGAAATGCACTGCTGCAGGTTCATCTACTGCAGTAGGGAATGCCACAACAGTATGGCCCACGTGTTCTGCATTTATGTTTCATTGCTCCAAGGACTCTCAGCTGAGAGATTTGCCCTGTGTTCAGTAAACTTGATGCACCTGGGGTAAATGAATAGGGGACAATGCTCAGTGCCTCTCAGACATGCAATGTTGGGCAGTCTCCAGAGCACAGCTGCCGGCAAGAAAACTTGAATGACTGAAGCAGCTGATTTTCCTGCCTTGTTTGTTACTGCTCCTGCGCTGGTTTTGATGCAGAAGCCTCTTTGCTCCTTCTGCAATCTATTGCCTTCCCCCTTTTGTTTCCTAGCTGGCCTCATTTCTAATGTGGCTGGTACACCTCTTCTCTCCCATGGGAGATGCTGGTGGTGGGGTGGGCAGCTGTCTCTGACAAGTTGGCCTTGGATTGGGATGTATGAACTAGACTGCTTCAAAATAACTTCATGTGGGAAAAGATGCCAGAGATGTGGTTGGATGGGCTTCCTAGCACAGCTCGCCCAGTGTCCCTCCTTATTTGTTGCTTAAGTATCCCCTGGATTTTGTACTTTCTGGGGGAGGACAGTGTCCACCAGCATGTCCAGTCTGCTTCTGGGCACTGGGACAGAGATGGTGGTTATTTCAGCAATGACAGGAGCAATTTGGTTGATGACTTTTTGCTTTATGGATGTAAATATGTGATGTTATTCATGTCTGGGCATAGGTTGCTCTTGTCTGAAGTGACAACATTTGTGAAGAGTAACCATGTAAAGTGGAGCTGTAAGAAATAGCACAAACCCATAATTCTGGGAGTGGCCTGCTGTTGCCCCTTAGCACTTTTCTAAAATCCATCTCTGTGTTACAGTAATACACTTGGGAGAAAAATCTTCTGCCTTGTCTTCTGTGCTTTATTGCTTGTGAATGTTGTCTGAAATACTTACTGGTGCCTTTCTATTATTTTATAGCCATTTAATGAGATGGGATAAAGATTTTATACTTTGGCTTTTGCTTTCAATCTAACAAGCACCATTTGGTGTGGTAATGGATCTGGTAAACAGTTTTCAGTGTCACGTGACTGAAACTGTAGTGAGTGTGTCTGCTTTTGGCCAGCCATAATCTGAACTTAGAAACACTTGCAGAAGTTGCCTTTGTGTTTCTCGCATTAATTTGCTCCTGTTATAAATGTAGGACTGTCAAGCAACTCTGTTGTCAGAAAGGACAGACAGACATCTGGAGTAATTGAATACTCAATTCTTTTTGCAAGTTTTTGGCACAATGATTTATCCTATACTTTAATACTACCTATTTTCATTATCACTACTTTGTATTTTTTGCCTGATAAATATTTATAATAGTGTGGAAATAAATTCAAACTGGAGGCAAGCTGTAACCTTTATGCTCTAATAAGAGCTCAAAAAATGACAAAAAAAATCAACTGATGTAGAAGCAAAGATAATGAGAATATGGAATAAAATAGTGACATTCTCCTCTCCAAGGATAGTCCTTAATGGATTTGTGTTTTCTTGTGAAATGTGTTAGAGTGCTGAGCTCACTTAGGAAGAATCTCTATGTCCCACCTGGAATAAAGGGCACAGAACTCATGTCCTGGGTTCTGCTTTAGGGTCTGCACAAGTCACAGCACTGGTGCACTTTACCCCTCTGCCTGTTTCCTCACCCATCTCACCTCTGTGCGATAATTAAAACTCAATGAAAAATTCTTACAAAAACATTCTATGAACATTGCATATACTTGAATTGGCCAAATATTGAGGAATTTCACTCTACTCACTGTGTACCAGCACATCCCTTTCTGCCAGCTTCAATTAATCTGTTCCTGAAATCTTTGACAGCATGTGAATGTCTCTGCTGCTTTCTGTCTCTTCGCTTAGCACATGAGAGGGTGATGGACTAAAGACTCTTGTCATCCCCTTCTGATGTGGTTGGCTACAGGTCTTTGGGAGAACAGTGCTGTTGCTCCTCCAAGCACCAATATCGTGTTTCAGTGCCGTCTGGGAGGGGTATGTGATGCGAACCTGAACTGGCTTCCAGCCTCAAACATTCTTTTATCAATTAGCAGAGCCACTGACGGATTTGACACAGCCTTGGGAGTGTGTTTTTGTGTCCTGCAGTATTATCTACTTTGCATACTGATGATCTGCTCTACGCAGAAAGTTCTGGCATATGTTAGTCAAATTTACAGTAAATTTTTTGTTCCCGTTGGGTACACTGGCTTTTGTTTATTCTAGGAAGGCTAGAGTACAAACCCTGATGTTTTTAGGAAGCACAATTATGCACAGTATAAAACAAGGTAAACATTACAAGTAGAAGCCAACAAAGCCAAAACTTCACTCAGGTGAGATTTCTCAAGGAGTGTCTTCAGTTCAGTGCCATCTAAGCGCTGGTTGGTGACCAACTGATGTGTTAGGAAGTTCTGGTTTAGTTAATGTGATCAGTATTTCACAGTGTGACACACAGCATCTAGTACTGCCAGGTGGAGAAAGAGCTGACACTGAGACTGGCCAGGACATGCCAAGCATATTGGGGGCTCACTTCCCCTACCACTGAGCTAGCAGTGTTTGCCATTCTTGCTGCAGCACTTGTCCTGAGCCTCAAGATGAACAACTTATGGGTGGTTTTGTGGAAGGAGAGCCTGGGGAGTGCACAAAGATAGATTGAGGGCTAGCAGCTGGAGTCGCATTGCTGTAAGTACTTACGAGGGATGAAAGGGCAAGGAGCAGTTGCCATGATAAAATAAAAGGCTCAGGGGGTGCTGAGATGAAAGCTGTGCTGAAACTTGACTAAAAGGAGGTGCCAGGACTGTTATGTCAGTATTTGTTGTGTGCAATTCAGGCTATTGCATCTCAGCTGGGTCAAATTGGTGTGCAAATCCCAGTGCATCAGGAGGGGCCATCCTGGTTGTGAAGCACTGAAAACAATCCCATCAGTGCCTAGGCTCACATTTTAACATGGATATAGATCCTCAGTTTGGTATTGGTGTGGGGTTTTTTCTCACCTCTTTTTTTTCCCTTTTGTTTGCTGTTTTATAAACTGTACCCCATGGAGAGCAACAGTGTTGATCGTCATCATCCTCATCTTGAAGGAACATTCACTAGTCTTAGAGTCATGTCTGTTCCTGCTCCTTTACAGCTCTTGCATATCTTCAGGAGCACCGACGAAATTATGCTCTAGTATTGTGGCCATCTTTGTTCTCCTGTTCACCATATGCTGGGGCATATTTATAAAGGATTCTATCTGCATAATCACTGACCTGGTTTATGGCATCGGCTGTTCCAGTTGGCAGCACCAGGTGCTTTCCCCAGTTTTCCTGCTTTTTTTTTTTGCTTCAGCTTTGATCACTGCCCACAAAAAAAATGATTCTCCTATGGCCACCTAAATGGCTGCCACTTTCTTATCACCATAGGTTCGTCCCTCAGTGCCTCATCCACAGTTCTGGCAATGCTGAGCTCACAAGATTTTCTGCCTTTCTCTTCTCACAGACATAGTGCTGTTTGCCCTGCCTGGGGATATGGCTGGAGCAACTTCTGACAAGACAAAATGATCTCGGCACTGTGTCCTTCCCTCCGACATCTGTGAATTCCTCATTTTTACATAAATAGTTTTATCAGTTCATACATGGTTCCTCTGTGTAGTGAAATAGGCTGGGACTTAGCCAGGAGTAACTGGAAAAAGTAGTCTTACTACTTAAATTAACATTTTTATCTTTGGAAGATATCTTTGACAACTTGTTGGCTGTCCCTTACTGGAAACAAGCTTTTATTCACGTCAGAGTGCTGTCTCTATTAGGGTTTGCAATATTAGTCCCAGGGGAATTTGTATCACAGACCTTGTGTTTCAGGATCGGTTTTGTGTTTTTTCTTTATTTAGAACAGCCATTTGGGACCTACTGTGTTATTTACCATAGAGATAATACACAGTGATATATTTTAAAATGGTTTTTAATGTGTTTTCTGGCAAATTGTCTGTTGCTGTGTTAGGTGTGAAATCGTCTAAAAGGGGAGAAGCGTTTGGCATTTGTGCAAGCTTGTTGATTCTAACTAACGTTTGCATTAGATTAGAACAGTGAATGCTGTCTCCAGTGAAGAAATGCTTTGCATTTTCTCAATGTTTTTTTTAAAATGGAGTATTGCTAGTTTGAATGAGTCAGCTGAAATTACAAAAAATGTTTCCTTTAAAATAACATCTGAATAGAAGCAGCTGTCATATCACACAGAACCTGAAACAAAGCCTAGCACAAAACTTGGTTGACGTGTAATAACCCTGCTATTACATTCTATAATGTTTTAATGTCTTCCCTGCAATATCTTTTGTGCACTAGAAATAGTGTATTTGCATATGAATGGAAAAAGCTAAATTATATTCCTAGGTTCGTGCAAAGGAGCTAATTTCTAACCCTATGATAGAGGAACTTCTTAATTTTTATTTCTAGAATAATTTTATCAGACTAAAACTTCTCTCATTGCTATAAGTGTGTTTGGCAGCTGAAGTTCTGAGTTCATCTAAATATTGTATGAGGTTTAGTGCACAGTGAAAATAATCTTTCTTAAGACCTGTTTCGCTAGTGGAGTAATCAATACAATAGTTTCTCTTTTAGGATGTTATTTGTAGTCAACTTAGTTTATGCTCATCTTTCTATTTACTTTTGGAACTACTCTCTGCAGCTTCATTAATTCTGGTTCATTTTAATTCAGTGAAAATGCCCTGAAAATTTTGTAAGATAGATATATTTAATTTTGTTTGGGAAACAAACAGGAAAAAAATCCCAACCCAGAAATAGTGTTCTTTATTGGAATATTTTGATGCTATGACATCATATGAAATATAATTTTTGGAAGGGCAATCAAAATGAAATCTTGAGTGTGTTTGAAATCAAAATGATCTGGAGGCACAGCAAACACAAGGCATTTTATTTATTGTAGTGAAGCTTCACAAAGAAGAAAGATAAGAGTGACTTGGTAAACAACTAGCTTTTAGATAGCAGATAAAACTGTAAAATGAAAGCATAGACTGATGGACAGAAAATGTTATATGTCTGTTCTCTGAGTTATATAATCCATTTCACAAAGTGAAGCAACAGACTGACTTTTTCACCTCTCCTATAGCTACATAAAATGGCAGCCACTGTATTTAGTCAAATTGTCATTTTAGATTAAATATTTCCAGGAACTCAGCACAGAAATATAATCAACACACTGAAAACCTTTCCTGACAGTGGAAAAAAAGATAATGGTAAAAAATGAGTGAAATACTCAGAGCAACCTTTCTTTTATAATATTTAGGGCTGGCACAAAATATAGATGAAGAGGATCATAGCCTCCTTTTAAGCAAAATGAGACCTTCAGCAAGAGCAGCAGGAGATTGTCTGGGTCTTAAAAACTTGCTAAGAGTGTGTTGCACTGAAGGCAATTTGCCTCTAATATTTTAAGTGGAACTCTTTGTTTTCCCAAAACCCTTCTCTACTGTGGTGAGGATTTCCAAATTCAAAACTGAGGGTAAAACACAACCTAAAGGAAGAGGGTGGAATGCAGAATAGCTGTTGTGGCCAGCTGATTACTGTGGACTCGTTGTCATTAAACAAGCTCAGAAAAAACATGCTTTGAAGTCTGTATGGATCTCTTAGCACTAAAGCAATAGGGCTTTGCTGAGGTTTATTAAGTGGTCAGGGTAAGCTGCATCCTTTTGAATTTAGTGCGCACATTAGAAGCATCTGTTTGGGGTTAAAAGGATGAAGGAGGTAAAAAAAAAAATCTGAGAAATAGCGTGGGAGTGTATTGAGACTGTCCCTTGGTTTTGACTTACTCCATTGTACCTGCATGTTGTAGAGAGTATGATCACCAGGTAACCTGATGGAGTGCATTGATTCAAGTTACAGTCAATACTGAAAAACCCCATGAATTAAAGATGGAGGAGAAACCTTCCACTATAAACACTGGAAACTGTTTCATTTGCCCTCTAGATGTTCTTTTATTTAAATAAATAAACTAAGTAATGTAGCAGAAATTGTATCAAGATCAGTAAAGGCTCTCTGACAATTTTTTTGTCATAAATGTCAAAGATTTTGAACTAATATTTTATATGTATATTAACCCCCCATACTCATCTGTGCCTTTGCAGTAGCTCTAAATGGCCTCTTCATCACCAGCTGTCTGAAAGAGAGGGAGAAATATTCCCAAATGGAGATGTGTAACACAAGGACTGGGAGTACATTCTGTAAGGACACAATTTAAATCAGTGGTGCTCCTATTAGTGTTAATTAACATGGTGGATGAGTCTTTCCAGATACAGGGAATCCTTATCTGTCAACAACCAGGAAGAAAGGGATACCAAAAAAAAGGAAGTGTAGCATAGGTCAGCTCCAGTGAGAGAAGGGAAATGAACGCTTGAGTACCAGCCCCTTGGCCGTCAGTGTCTGACAGCACAGCTGGTTTTCGAGACAGCAGAATTGCAGTATTGCTACACCTCCTTGTAGCCAGGCACAAAATGGGGGAGCCTGCTTGTGGCACCTTTGAGTCCTCATCCAATTGTAAGCTTTATTTAATGCCTACTGTCATGACTGTGCTTTTTCTTTATCTGGTGACTTGCTTGTCCTTCAGTGTTTCAGAAACTCTCTCCAAAAATCAAGTGATGCCTGCCTTGCTTTTTTTAACTCCTTGGCTAAGATTCTCAATACTTTTCACACGGAGTAGTTTGGTAATTCTTAACCAAAAAAAACTCCTCTTCTGTGTCTAGTAATCTACCTTCCTGCCCTTTCACTTCACTACACAAACATTATAGATCTAGGAGACTTTAAAGCTCTTACATTACTCCCCTTACACTCTTGAAGTTGCCTAGAGGATTGATTATTTTAAATATTCTTCCCAGTCCATGACCTCCCCTGACAGTATCAGCCCGAGGCACATTGCTTGCTGTTGAGTTATAACACTCCAGACTTGAGCATGTTTCTCATGTTTTTGCTGCTGAGGCTCTTAAAGAAAAGGGTAGTTTGTATCTATTGCACCGAAATGGGCTTGCACTAAACAGAGAAATTTTGCATCTCATTTGATTTAAATATTTATTTTAAATTGCTTTAAAAAAATAGAGAATGATAGTGTGTTAATATTGTAGGACAATAGCTGTGTTTGTTCAATAACTGTTTGACCTAAAACATTCATAACAATTAAAAAGACGACAGCTTTCATTTTTCACACACCTTCTAGGCAGATGGATTCTCAAGCCCACAGCAAAACTAAACAGTGTACAAAAGAATTGTTTTATTTTTGCTGACTTTTTGTTGCCTTGGGCACATGATGTAGCAGTTGTATCAACAGAGTATGTGTTAAGCATTGCCATGCTGTGGGGAGTTTTGACCTGGATTTTTCCTGGGATGTGTGCTGATGATGTTTTTTCATTTGTGTTAAAGGTCTCAGTTCTACAAGAAGCAGATCTATCTTGCCTCAACCCTCCCTTGGGAGGAGAGCTTCCTGCTCCACATTCTGCTCATGGCATTTTCTTAGCTGGCAATATATCTGTTGTTGGCATATATCCAAAATATCCACTGCTCTCCTTCCCTCATTCCCTTTTCAGCCTGGCACGTGGGTGGATATATGTAGGTGCTAATCTGTAGCTATAAAGACAACATATTATGGACAGAAGGATAGTCTATTATAAAGTAACAAAAATCTTTTCACAATGCCATTTTTTCATTGACGTAACAATTATCTAAAACTAAGAAAAATAAACTACAGAGAATTTGCAGTTTTGCAATGTGTGGGGAAGGTTAGGCTCAGACAAGTGCAAAATAAGTTTATTTTAGAATTAAACAGTATTTAACAAAAAGCAGTATTAAACCACTTGTGTTAAGTTTTTAACAGAAAAAAAATTTGAAGTGAATACAAATAAAGGAGAATTTGTGCTCAAGTTCCATTTACTAAAGGGATGCTATTGTTGTCTGCCATATCCTATTACAGAAAGATAACATCCTTCATCAAAAATATGATCTTTCCATGGATATTGTGATTCAGAATCAGAAATTTATTAAGAAAGAGATAGAAGACAAGAGAACTTCATAGTTTAGAGGGAGGCATTTGTACACCTGGTCCATACCCAAGACAGTCATGGGTATTTGTGCATCTAAAAAGTAATAAAAACTTCTATGTTAAATAATACTAACCATCTGAAAAGAATTCAATTTTCAATCAAAACTAGCTGTCTCCTCACTTCTGAAAAGTTAAAGACAGTGCACCTTGATAATTTTACTTTACATTTATTTTTTATTTCCATATGTTTCAGATACTCATGCTCATGGGCTTAAAGAAACGAAGGTGGAAATTTTTCTGCACAAACTAATAACTTGTAGGCACTGTTAGTGTCCCTTCAGTGACCTCAATAGTGATCATGTGGGCACATTTGCTGGTCAAGTAACAAGTGTTGTAATTCATGTACTTTGTGAATTAACTCAGCTTCAATAAGCAGAAATTGCTAAATGATGTCAAATTATTGGTAGAGGTTTTATGAATTAAGAGCTTTTCCCCTAGAGGTGTGACTGGCTAACAAGTTTCTGATCCTTCTAAAGGAAAAAGAAATGGAAAAACTGGGAGGGCGTAGAAGATTTTTACATTCATAAAATTAACTGTCTTTGTCTAAATTTTACATTAGAGCCACAATGTGCTAAGCATGTTTAAAAACTATATTACATCATACGTACAAAGAATCTTGCAAAATATATTGTTAGCTTTATGCTTGCCATTATATTGAGTTGTTGCTTAGACACCAGATAAATCAGTCTTTCTATAATAAGAATTTCCAAAAGCAGCCCTGAGTTTAATATGTTGATACCATACAAGGGGCTGGTTTAGGTCTAGAATTTGTAGTACTTATGTGGCTTGAAACAACAAGCACTTGTATAGTCTTCAGTTACAATACAATAGATTATGTAGCTGTAGCAGCTTGCAGGTGTGTATGCTACTTATTTTAGTTAATAAATTCTCTTTGCTACTTTTTTTTTCTATAAAAGATTGTTGGTTATAGCCACAATTTTATGGTTAGGTGCACATATTTTTATAATGGATTCCATTACAGAGAACAATTTGCCAGGCTGCCCTGCAAATCCTGCAGATTTGATCAGTGCTTTCCAGCAGTGTCACCACCAGAACAATTTATCAGAAAAGGGAATGGGGCAGTTGCTCATGAGATTCCCAGCTTTTCAGCTCATTTCTATTTATTTACTTTCTCCAGGACTGAAATTTTTTCAATGCTTCATATGTTGACTCCTTCCCTCCTGCTTCTTCTGACCCCTTTCTTTTACATAGACTTTTAGAGAGAGATTAGAGCATCTCAAAGATGTGTTTTTATGAACTGATTTTTATTATCTATGAGAACTGGAACATTTTGCACAACAAACTCCCCCAAAAGATACTCTGGGCAATGTTTCTTATAGAAAAAAGTAGAAGGGAAGGTGAAGGCACTGATTATGCAAACAATTAAACATGTCTGGGTTGGATGTTGTACTTTAGGGATAGCAACTCTAAGTTTTCAGTAAAGTATTGTACAAGAATATGCCTTTCTGTAAGTTCCATAAAACCCCACTGTTACAAACAGTCACAGAGCTCTTCCTTTAAGTGGGTAGTTGTGTAAGAAGAAATGAGCCCTAGGTAAAACAGTCCATTACTTTAATCAACTTATCACAAATTCCTGCCAGTCCCAACGTGACAGAGGTAAAACTCAGTGGAATGACTGTGTTTTTACACAGTGGCCAATTACAAGCTCCCAAGAGGCTGCTGGCATCTCCTCAGCCACCCTGCAGAACCTCCCTGTGATGGTCTTTTCACTCTGTTTCCCTTGGCATTAAATTTTGAGACTTACTAAATTCAAGTGAGGACATAGCTTATTCAGCTCTCTCACCACCACATGTATTTATTGTGTCTTTTGTTCTCCTCCCTTCTTATTCTTTTCTGAGACTTTTTGAATGATAAATGAGTGCTCTAATTAGCTATTCAGCAAAGGTAAGAACTTCTTGAGCTCTACTGGCTACTGGAATTCTTTCTTGTAATATGTGTACTTTTAGCCTGAATGTGATTTATGCACCATAGAACAGTTACTAAAAAAAATTCCTGTTTCATGAGAGGGGAAATGTTCTTTTTACTTCAATAGAAAACATTTTTCCTATGTGTTTTGCAAAATGTAACTAATTTCCTTTAGTCTTTCATTGATTGGATTTTGCAATTCAAAGCATCTTTTACTAGTACACTTGTACGTATTAAAGCAAAACAATTTGTCTGAAATGAGATGCTTCATGCTCAATTATATCTAAACTTCTCATCTACAACTCTTGATTTCGTCTCGGGTGTCTGTGCAGCTATTGAGGCTGAAACAACGTAGAAAGGAAATGCTGTTATTTTCAATTTGTAGCAATTATACTCAAAGTGCAGCAGATGTGGTGGTATTGAGTTTCTGCACATGGTGCAGGCAGGCAGCTTGTGGAAAGGATGGCTGATTTCTCTTATACCTGTGGCTGTCTTCCTGAGTATGGACTGCTGGACATGGTGTCTGAAAACAAACTCCCTCTGAGCACAGCAGTACTCTAATGTGCACTTAAATCCTCCATGCTTAGGACAGCTCTTAAGCATTATCAGAAATAGGACTTCAATCTATGTTTATCATAAAAAATGTGGCCTTGATTTAAGAAAATCTTCCCACATAAGCAGATGCTTAAACTCTGCTCTTATATGAGCACGTTGAAGTCCGTGCTATTATGTGTACATGTCCTTTGAGGCAGATTAGCAAGAAATTGAGAGCATTAATGCAGCCTGGATGCAACTACTTCCAGTAAGTCTGAAATACTCAAGAAGAGTAAAATACCATGTCTTGATTTAAATATTTGAGAGAGTCTGGAATTGTCTAGCACAATCCTGCCTGGATTTGAATAGATGCACACTGGAGCTGGAATCCTCAGAACAGCGTTGAGAAGCTGTAAGAGTACACTGCTTGGCTGAGCTGCAAGTTGTGAAGCCACTACTGTCATTATTATTATAATTGATACTCTGGTAGGACCTGGAGGGCTTGGTAAAGTTCTAGGCCCAGTCATGGAGACTTTTTTTTTTCTAAGGTGTGAGAAAAGGTTATTTTGTCCAAATATAATATAGTGTATTATATTTGTAAGTGGCCTTGGAGTAGGGTGTGGAAAGTACAGCCCTCTGTGCTTTAGTGCTCTAGGCCTGCAGAGATATGTCCCATGCTATTCTCTCTCTGAAAACTGGTCTACAAAGTAGAACAGCTTTGAGAGAAGGAACAGAAAACAAATGTCACCATCATATGCTACAGCCACACAGTGGGAAGGTGGGATTGGAAAATAAAAGTGATGGGGAAATTATTCAAAGTATAAAATTAAGGTCAAAATGACAAGGCTGACTGTACAGTTCAGGACTTCTTTAGGTCCCACCTTCCAGTTAAGGTGTTTTCTGGAAGGCAGGCAGATGTGTTTGACTTGGCATCAGGAGGTGGAACTGAAGCCAGTTCACCATGTCCTGGCTGAGTGCTGTGTTCCTGTGGAGAGGGGCCAGGGAGGTTTTGAATTCCCCTGCCTCTTTTGTGACCCTTCCTACCTCCTTTTGTGAGCCTGTACCCCTGCTCTGGGAGAGCTGGCAAGCTCAGGCTATGCCTTTAGTAGAATGCTAGCCTCTGTTTGACAGTCTGATCAAATCCATGCTCTGGGAATTACTCTTGTCTGCTTTGAAGCAGTGTTAGTCAAAAAGAGATTCTACAGCAATTACTTCCTGCTCTCGGGAACACAGAGAGCAGCAGTGCCTGAGACCGTACAGGGTATTGAGCTGCCTTGATCTCCTCACTCTTCAGCAGCATCTGGACTGAGGGCAAAGTCCCCTGAAAGGTCAGGAACGTTCCTTTATTTTGTGCTGTGTTTCTTCAGGCACCCAAAGTCTTGCCTGACTGATTTTGCTGCAAGTCAGCTTAACTTTGTACCAAGAGACTGATTTAAAATGCTTTATTTCTCTGTTCCTGTGGCATCCTCTTCTTCTCTTGTTCCTTCTCATGCATTCTTTAGCCAGATGATTTTTGTTTTAGCTGCCCTCCCTGCCCACCCCAGAACTCAAATTTTAAGCAGAAAACAGATTTACCTATGATGAGAGATGATCCAGGTGTGTGTCTGTTACAACAGAGACACCCAAAGCTGTTCCCTCTGTGTTGATCTTGTCCCATCACCCTTTTGAAGAGCGATTCAGAATAAGGAATGGAAAGGGTGAGCTGTGCCCTCAATATGGAGTTTGCAGACTGACTCAGGCTGTACAGATAGTTTATATGTTGTACACAGATTCCCAGGCGCAATCAATTTTTGTTAGACTTCTGAGTGCTCATAATGAAGGCAACTGTGAGGATCTATGAATCACTTTGAGACTGCATTTCTTTTTGAGTATGAACATAATGTAATATGGGCTGTTAAATTAAGCATTGCAGATTGTAAAGGTAGCTGTGGGCCAGATTTAATTCATACATTTAGTGGACAAAAAAAAGTTTTGAAGAAGCAAACTCCTGCTGATCAGGTAATGCTGAGTATAATTAAGCTGCATTCTGTTAAAGGAAACTGTCAGCAAAATAAAATGCTGGGTAAGGTGAAGAATACAAAAAGTACAAGGCTCTTTTAAACTGAAAACCTGCCAGCTTACCTGCAGCTTGTTTGTTCCTCAATCATTCTGAAGTTAGATGAGTAAAGGAATTAAACTTGGAAAGAAATACCAATACATTATTACCTTTCATTTTGGGCTGCTCAGGGTTGTATCTATTTGCGAAGCTGGAGCTTCAACTCCATGCAGTGTGAAAAGAGATTGTGCTATTTAATCCCTGTAAAAGCAGAGAGGAGTCATGTATTAAATTGCATTACAGAAGGACTAATAGAGAGTTTTCAGTTTCTTTAGTCATACCATTCAGAGCAAGCTAAGTGCTGAGAATGTGCAAATCAAGTCTTTGTGAATACACTGGTGTTCTGCAGAGTTTGATTTGGATGTTGCAGATTCTCCAGTACTTAATGTGTCTTTTGGATTTAAAAAAAAAAAAAAAAAATTACATAGTTGTCTTGTCACTAAGATGCTCCAAATTAGAAAAAAACCCAACCAAATGGAATTTTATTTTTGCTATCTGGAGTTTGAAATTGTCTTGGGCTTTTCTACGCTACAAATTTATTTCTGTTTCATCCCTAGAAATATATTTTGCACCTTGTGAATAGGAAGCTGTTGGGTTGTGTGGGGAGTTTGGAACATGTTCAGAACCCTTATTTTTTCTTTAGTTCTGAGATGTTCTCTTCCAATGGTATTTCATTGTCATAAATAAGTTCACGAATGTGGATAACCCTGCCTTGCAAAAAGGAGACGTGAGATTTTGTAGAATTAACTTCCAGATCCTCCCAGTGTAATTGCTGCCACGTGTTATTACCAAGAAACCACACCCACCAACCCACCAATCAACAAAACAAATGCCCCCCCTCTGCCCCACCACCCTCAAACCCTCCCAAACCCTTGAAACGCTGTAAATAGTTTAGGCTGATAATTTGCTCACAGCTTTCCTGGTAGAGGCTGAAGTAGAAGAATAGTTCACTCCAGAGCTGAATCTTATTCTTGGGGATATTTATACAAACTCTCCTGACTGGGTCTTATTTGAAGGAAAGTTGAAGTGTGGTAGAAGGCTATGAAAGGATATAATGTTTTGGTGTATCTCATGTCTGGCAGCGCTCACAAAAATAACAGCTGTAAAGGATCTGTTTCATGTGTTTACTTCAAATTCCTATGTTTTGGATGACTATTTTTCTTAGTGAGGAATTGCTTTACTGTCACAGACAAGGCAGGATAAAATACTGTTGTATCCATCACAAAATAGCAAGCGTGGCACTAGTTTATAAATCTCATGGATATTGGGAGACAAACTTTTTCTAGGATTGAAATCCCACTGATTCAGCTATAGCAAAGTGGGAGAAATACATGAAGAAGATTCTTCCTTATTTTATTCATGAAAGAAAGCTGGAGGGACCTGAGGAGAAGGGGGAGAGGAATGAGAGAAGGCAGCAGGACAGAAGAGGGCCAGAAAGAGCTGACCAGGGCTGAGGAGAGGCTGCAGGGATATAGGTAAGGAACAGGTCTAAATTTTACATTGAAGGGAACACACTGGAAAGGGAGAAGAGTTACTGATTTAGTGCTAAAATACCTAAGGGGAGACATGTGGTGACAAGAAGAAACAAGGAAGATGTGAGATAAGTATCTGCTTCGCATGGAGGTGACTTTAAGTTTTGTTTGCAAGGCTTTTCCAGAAAGTACCAAAGCTGTATGCTGTGACATGTCTCAGGCCCCAACATCAGTAGCTGCTTATACAGTGCACTAGGCATTATACATTTGAATTGCATTTTGAATTATATATCATTGTTTACTTATTAGGCACAGTTATATGTGCTGAAGTTTCTGTAAGTAGCAAATGAATGGATATGAAGCCTAAGACAATGCAGCACTCTGTATTCCATGCATGAATTCCATGGGGCTGGGGCACAGCCCCACCAGCCCTGCTGCCTCTGGTCACACAAGTGCTGCAGATGTGATTCAGAGTGTTCAATTACCAACATAAAACTTGTTTGCTGTATAAAACTTGAAAGCTACTTACCCTACTGTGAAGGTGTCTGTTACTCTGCTTTAAAAGTAATGCACTGCAAACTGGAATTTACTGAGCTAATGAAATGCCTTCAGGGAGGTTATGATGAGCCATTAAGAGAAAGGGCACTGTCAGATAATTTAAGCAACTTTGAGAAAAAAATGCTTCAATTTTTTTTTTTTTTTTTTTTTTTTTTTTTTTTTTTTTTTAAATGCTGCTAATGTGTCTTTTTTTTGGCGTTTGAGGGTGAGAGAATGCTGGTGCCTCTTTTCTGTTCCAGAGCCTTTCCTTGCTGCCAGGGGCTGTGCTGCTGTGGGCAGGCGCATTCTTTGTCCCAACATGAGGTTATCTCCTGCTTTATTGTGAAGCTTGGGCGGGGACTCACCTGGGACTGCAGCTCCTTGTGCTGAGGTTTCTGCAGGCTCCAACCACCCTCTGCCCTCCATCCCAGTGCCTCCCACAGCCCTGTGACATGGCTTAGCTGTTCTCCCAGCTCTGCAGCCCAGCCCCCTGGCAGATGCACTCTCCTGCCTCTGTTTAAGTCCATGTTTGCTGTCTGTGCAAGCAGTATGGATATGTCAGTCTGTCCTTGCCAGGGTAGCTTTGTTTGATTGTGAGTGTGACAACATACATTCCCCCTCTTCACAGAGGGAGTCCCAGTGCAGGAGTTTACCTGCAAAGGTGATGGCGGAAGGAATTTTTATTGTACCCATTTGGAACAGAATCTTACTAAAAATACAACTGATACTTTGCAATATTTAGTGGTGGCTTTAACAGAGTTATGTGTGAGTTGAAATAAAAGCCATAGTTTATATGCCCCTATTTAACAGAAAATATGTACAAGCTGGCTTTTATTTTTGGACATATTCTTTTCAACAGCATCACACCTTATATAGCAAAGCAGGATTTCTTATGTGTACTAGTTTGAAAGCAAACCAGTGTGAGTTTCCAAGTCAGAACCACAATTTAATAGCAAAATTAAAATAAAGGCAATAGTACAGAAACATTGGTTTAAACTGACAGAGTCAGAATATGACCTGACACCCTGTTGGTCAGGGTGGTGGTAGCAGTCTGATTAAATGGTGGCTGCAGTCCCCTTGGAGTGATGGATGTGGTTTTTATCCAAGTGGTGATCCTGTAGAAAGATCTGGTCCTCTGGAGGTCCAGTGGTGGTTATTTAGTTCTTGTCCTCTGGGAATCCAGTGGTAGTGCTGCCCATGGTGTTCCAAACCTCAGATTATATACAGGTGGGAATGTTCAGTTCCCCCTCTCAGAGCGAGGCATCTCACACTGGGATGATGTAATTCTGGGAGCCATGCTGGGAGACCTTGGTGGTCCATTAGTGGAGATGGCCCTCTCAGGATGGTAGCTGCTTCCCTGGAGGGAGTTACAAGGGCTGAGTCACGGAGAAGATAAAGAACACTGCCCCACCTATTTTAACAGCTTATGAAGATTGTAATAGAACACATACTTTTGGTTACATCTCACACTGTAACCCAAGACTTTGTTTTTATGAACTGAAGATTGCTGCTACAAGCAGGAGAAATTCAGGGTGTCTAAATAAAAGAAACCTGCTTGTTGTTCTGTCCTTTGGTTTCAAATATCCTTTGGCCAGTTTGAGTCAGCTGTCCTGGCCATACTCTCTCCCGACTCCCTGTGCACCTGCTCCCTGCAGAGCACGAGACACTGAGAAGTCCTTGACTGAGTGAGCACTACAGAGCAGCAGCTAAAGCATCAGTGTGTTATCAACATTATTCTCATACTAAATCCAAAACACAGCATGATGCCTAAGAAGATACTGAATATCAAGGTACTAAGAAGAAAGTGAGCTCTATCCTAGAGAAAACTAGAACATGTACTTTATTTGTTCAGTTCTCCAGCACTTTGAAAGTGATCCCTGAGCAGTTTGGTGATTTCAAACTATTTTAGTACCTTTGTGCATACCACTTATTAGCTGCATATAGCTGTGGTGAAGATTTTATTCCCCTGCATTGTATCAATGCAATATATCCACAAATTCTTAATGTTAAACTTTTTTTTTCCAAAATTTTCATGTGAAATACCAATATTTTCAATTAAATAAGGAAGTGCTAGTATTTGATTTATTTGTGTTTCTCTCTCTGCTGGGCAAGCTGGATAGATTATCCTATTCATCTTAAAATTTTAAGTATTCTCTCATTCTGCTGCCTTCTGCCCTTTATTATCCTATAGCAAGCCTGTAACCAAGTTTGTAGGCTATCTAAGGTACAGACTGCCCTCACATAACCCACTTGACTGCTCAGCATAAATAAGATTTTTAATGGTCTGGTTACTTGTCATTAATTGGCTTAGACAGGCTTAAATTTTGTCACACATCTTGACCTTTATTGAATCAACAGCTTTGACAAATATAAAGGTCAAGAAATTCTGGCCTTAACACTTCTTATTCGATTACTTTGCTCATATGCCAAAATCCAAATCTCTGGTTCTTAAAAGTGTTTCTATAAATATACATAATTATTCTTGTACCTGAGTGGAGCCAGAGCATTAAAATATGTTGTACATTAACAGCGGTGTGATTTCTGTTCCTCTGACTGAAGTCTACTTCAGTGTTTGAAGGGAAAAAAACTATCCACAAAACTGAAAACCACTCTACTTCCAGGCTTAATACTGTCAAAAAAAACCCAAACAAAAAAAACCACATTCAGAGGGCCCTTTAAGGGGGTGACATCAGGAATAGTTCAGACTTGCAGAAGACAGAGGCAATGAGCAGAGTATCTATTTTCAGGTGTCACCTCCATACTGCCTTGCCCAGACTCACCTCTTCACCCACCTTCATGTGTCTTTTTGTTCACATCCCAAGTGTGATGTGATCTGAGTAAAATCTTACCCTCCATTAAAAAAATGAACACTTTTCGTGGGGGAGTTGTGTCTGTAGGAATCAAGAGGAGAATGAAAGTTTATATGCTGTCTATAAATCATCATCTTATTTAAATATTGAGTTTTATACATTTCTATGCTTCTGTGTTACTGATGCAACATTTAATACTCCTGGGTTAATTAAAGAGAATAGCAACAGTTTTATCACAAAGAAGTAAAAGAAAAAAAGGCAAAAACCCAAACCCACTTATTTGTGAAGCAGCTCTTCTATTTGTGAGTGTGATTCATTGCCTGCTGGTGCTCTCTGTAACCTTTTTGTGAATGTAGGGCACTGTTGTCTACCCATGTGTGCTGCTCTTCTAGTGCCACGAGTCTGTAGCTATTAATAGTCATTTCCAGCCTTCCTTGAATGGCACTTTTCTTTCCCTGTGGTTAATTTATCCCAGGTGTTTATGAGTCTTGTAGCTTTGACTTCTGTGAGCTGTTGCTGGGCCAGACACTCTCCTGTGTCAATATTCTCTAAAATCTGTGAGGGCAGGAAGAGTGCAGTTTACAATTGTGTTCGTAAATGGCAGAAGCAAATATACTAATGAACCTGACATATGGCTTTACATGAGGGAATTCTGGGTGGCACTGCCCTTACCTGAAGCCCTTTAAATCTGCCCAAGCTGCATGAATGTATCATGAATGTGGTTCACACCTCTAAATAAGTGAGGCATTTTATATACGCCATTTGATGTGTCGGTCTTTAATTTTATGAGTAAAAGTAAGTCCAGAGTAAGTCACTTACTGAAAGATTACAAAATGTTCAAGGAGTAAAACTAGAGAATGCCAGTAATTCTGAACTCACCTTTTTAATGGGCCTTCTCTCACTGCACTTGGGGTCCAGCACTTGTAGCAAAGGCTGAAGAACAGGAGGTGCCAGATAATGGCAAGAATTGTAGAGCACAGGGAGGTTTTGTATTACAGAGACACATACAAACTGCTTGGCTTTTATTATGCATATATGTACTACATATCTCAAAGTAAGCCAATCAAAAGCTGAAACTCCTTATGGTGGGTGTGCAAAATTATAGATCAGCCTGATTTTCTTCAGAGTCTGGAAACCCTGTGATACCAAATACAGATGTCCTAACTGTCATATGTGGAGATAAAATGAATGAGATTATTTTAAATATGGATGCTCAGCTTAACAAGACTATTTATATTCCTTACTCCATGTGAAACATATTGTGCTCTTCTATGATGGACAACAAGATTTATTAAGCGAACAGAGTTGTGAGTTGATCAACTTAAAAGGCTTCTCAGCTTCATGTACTTTTAGACATTGAAGGGCAGTACTTAATTGTCCAGGGAAGCTGTGAAACAAGCCTGACCTATTTACCATTCAATTTAAATTGTGGTGTGCCAAATTGCCCTACTTTGCTGTTTAGTGCTCTAAACCAGCCACCCAGCTTGTTGTATTTTTGTCATTGACAGAATCCTGCCAAATCTTTCATTTTAGAGTAAAATCAACATGTTTAGAGACACCTGCCTTCAACTGATGCTGTAATTGTTCATGTTTTCTCAGTCATTGATACTTTTCCCTGTAGTATGTTTTCCACTCAAAAGACATCCCTTGTATATCAGAAGACCCTCAGGAAATTGACACGGCATACTTCTGCTCCTAAACTTGGCTTTTGGAATACAGATTTATTATACAACTATAAATTACTCTAGTAAATATTAATTTAGGTGCTTTTTTCCCCCTTCCGGTTATTTTTGTTAGTGTAATGAGACAGCTACTATTGATGCCTTTCCCTTGGTTCTAAAAATTAGGAACCTGACATGGTTAAGGAATAAAGGATCTTTACCTTGGTATTTAATAAGGATCCTTATGGTACAACAGTTTGTCAAGGTGGTGCACGCTGAAATGCACACACAGGATAGATCATGTATACAATTTTACATACCTTACAAATTAGCATATCTAACAAAGATGCCCCAATGAGAGGCTTGAATGAATAGTGTCCAGATGGGTCAGATCTTAGTTTACAGGATATGTTCTAGAGGGTGCCTTGGTTTCTCAAGATAGCACAAGGCTTGCCAGCCTCCAGCTGTGAGGCCTTTGGGATGTTTGGTCTCCTGGCCTAGCAGAATACCAGGACTATGCTAAGATATCAGACTTAAAGAATTACAAGTGTGCATACTAAGGGTACTCAGGATACATAAAAGGTATATAAAAGAAAAGGCAAAAAATCATCTTGGCACTATCTACTCGCTATCTTAGCACACATAATATAATCTAATTAAATCCCGACATGAGGTCTCAAATTTGTTTTGAAGGTCAGCAACCAGACAAGAGGAAAGACAGAATTAGTCAATATGTTGGAGCAATTATTAATGTAGGTATCTGTTACTATATCAGAATCATCATCACCCGATCATCTGTTGATAAAGAGCTATAAAAAGGAACATTAAATGAGTTTTCCAGCCATCCTCATCGTCTTTTCCCTGTTCACTCTGGCAGGTTGTGGCCACATGTGGCCCATTTAATAACAATTCTGAAGCATGTATTGTGCATCATTACTTCTGCACCTGCACAGCAGAGATGAGTACAGTCCAAATTCTTTGACCATAAGTTCTTCAGGCTGGGGGCTGTAACTTCCTGTGTTCATGATGCTTAACATCATAATGTTGAGACCTTGATCTTAAGTGAACAGCTAATTGAAAACAAACAGTACATTATCATTAATCCTGGAAGTTGGAAAATAGCATCTTGTGACTTAGACACCTAGCTTGGTATTATTTAACATAGGATCTCATTATGAAACAGTGGATAAAAAGTAAAAAATAATCACTCTTGTGTTAAATCTCAGCTTCTAACAGATGCCCACATCCAGGGTCAGTAATGTTTTACTTCTCTTAAAGGAATTTTTACTGCACAGATTAAAAAGGTGTCAAAATCTTCTCATAATTTAGTGCATAGTCAATGTAACATAATTTTTATTGTTTTAAAATTCTGTAGGTGTCTTAAAAGATTTTGACGCAGTAAACATTTTCCTTTCACTTCTTCTAATCAATATTGACTTCATTATGACATCTTGTTTCAAGGTTAATGTTCCTGTATTGTCTAAGGTTGTAATTTTAATGAAATATCCAAAATAACTTGTAATTGCTTGTTTTAAGAAATCTGATAATTATTTTGCCCCACAGCAGATAATTTTGTTCCTGTTATATTGAAAAATACATTATTATTTTCTTTTCCCATTACAATTATAATGGATATTTTTCAACATATTAGAAGATCATTACTAATGCAAAATAGATTTATGAAACTGGTAATTTTTCTGTCAAAAGCAGGCCACAAATGTAGCTGAAAGAGTTACCCTAATGGAATGGCACAAATGCAATTTTGCAAATGACTTAATGAAGCATGTAAAGCATATTTCTTCCATTAAGCACACATAGTATGGAGTCGCATCTTGCTTACTGGGTGTGAAAAGTATTTTTAATTAACTTGAACATGAAGAGACTCTTCAAGGTTATATTACTGAAAACCATTAAAGAAGTGCAAAAAATCAGTGCAGGAAAAGCAAAATAACAGTATCAGATGAGTAGAGCACTGAATGATAACAGATGAAAACAAGGCAGAGGAAATTAATAAGCACTACTATAAACCAGGGAGTCTCACCAAGAATTTATCTGAAGTCATTATGTCTGAACAAGAATGTGTTTAGAGGAGTTAAATACCAGACCCAGGACTATTCCCATAAGCCTTCCAAACCTTTCCTTTCCTAAAGGTCAGTGTGATGGAGCATGCAGTCGGCTTCTCACAGCGAAAGTGTGTATTGCTGAAAATCTATACTCCCAATTACAATATTTCCAGTGTTCAGCATGAGCTCAGCCCGCTCTGGTGGGCAGGTTCTGTTTGTGTTATGGTCTGATGCCATCAGTGATAAATGCCCTGAATGCCAATACAATGTTCACCTGTGCCACTCAGGGTGATGTAGTTCTGCGACTCCTGCTTATTTAAAAAAAAGAATTTAGAAGTCCTTTTCTTTCAAGTTGGAATATTTTTGTTGAAATGCAAAAACAGTTGCCACTATTTCCTGTGGTAGATGATAGTAAATTATTCTCTGTGTATTCTTGTTTCAGATGCCAAATATCAAGGAAACAATGTCTGTAGCCCAACTGTCCAGTACAGATCAGAGGAAAAATGTTTTCTTTGTTATTTCAGTTAGGATTTTACTTTTAAAGTTTTGAGTTACCAGAGAATTTAAGAATATATTTTATTAATCCAAGCGCATTTTAGTATATACTCAAGTTCTTAGCTAATGACAAGAAGTAGTGAAATTGATTTCTGTTTTAAGTCACTTGGCTGATGGTGACTTGTGTTGTAGAGACCACAAATTCATCAACATAATGAAATTACAATTTTGAGTTGAATCAAAAGAAAAAGCATTCAACAGTTTTTTATGAATTTAAAAGTAAAATGTGGGTAATGTTGAGTAGAAATTTTTGTTCTTGATTGTCTCAAATATTGTTGTAGATTGATATTTGCTTATTATTTCCGTAAGAAAGTCTTTCAGCTAAGAGTTCAGTGCAGATTGAGCAATATCAAGACATGATAAATCTAATTTTTTAAGGACCTTAGTAAAAATTATTTACAACTGAGAATAAATTTGAACATTTTCCTTCAAGATTTTGTAGTCCAATTTGAATATTTTTAACCCAAAACAAATTTTTTTTCTGGAATGTTAGAAATTAAAATTAGCAATGTACTAAGAAGCATTGAAGCACCTTTCAAATTAAAGGAACTGTGATCTTTGTTAGAATTACAGGTAGCACAATGAAGAGCTTACATTTTTGTCTCCATGTGAATTTGAGTTTATACAGTTACTTATGGTCTTCCTCCTGACCTTCTCCTTTACTTGCAGTGTTCAGGAATGAATTTAAACATGTACTAGCAGGTTACAGACATCAGCCCAGTTTTAGAGGATTGAGTCAAAGATGTTGTAGTGTGCCTGTTTCATTACTGGATGCAACGACTGCCCCTCTAAGAGTTTCCCATTTCAAAATGGCAGTTGGAGGAAATTGCTGTATTCCAAATCCTTTTTCTAGCTGTGAATGAAAAGGTCTTTTTATTGATTCTGTCATAAAAGAAAGTTCCTTTTATGGAAAGTTCCTCTGAAAAACTACCACAGTCACCTATAAATATGAGAATCAGTACAGGACAATTGCAGTAGTTCCTTTTAGCAAATAACCATAAAACAGGGGGAAGGTTTCACTAATCTTAGTGATTTCTTACTTTCTAGTTCTCTTTAGTCATCCATACTAACATGATTGATCTCAAATATATTAGATGGTAAAAAGTTTTCAGAGTTAGCAAAAGATTTTACTGAAAGAAAAATTGTACTTACCATGTTTTCAAAAAACTAGCATTCCTATTTTAGCATTATCTGGCATTTCATTGAAGATCTTTTGGGATATATACTCCTAATTAGAGCTTTATGGAAGAATACTGGGAAAATCATTCACTCGTTTGTCTAATAAAATCTCTAAGGGAGTTTAATTTACAACATCTGTATTCACGATTAATTTCTAGGCAGATGTTTTGTGCGCAGTACTGCTGAAGTCAATGGAAATTTGCAATTGAAACGCTGTACGTTTACCCACCTAAATTTCCCCCCGATGTAGTCCATCAAATGTAAAGTTTTGGAAATCAGATTTACATGCACTTTTCAGCTACAAGGTTAATTTCCCTCTGGCTGCTGCCTCATAGGAATCAGACATTAATATCATTGATTTCAGTTGTTATGCTCATATTAAGCCTGTTTAGTGGAAGTTCACTTATTTAAAACACTGCAGTGATGTAGAACAAACAGCAGGAGTTGTAGCAGGAGTTTTGCTGTTTCTCATTTCTTTGCTATAGGATAACCTGGCAAAGAAAGACACCTTTTTCCTTCTGGAGTTTGATTTTTGCCAGAACTCAAAGCTAGTGTTTAGGGAGAAGAAGAGTCCAGCATGTAACCTGTCAGATTTGAATTCTCAGCAAGCATGATGAAGGTCGAAAATTATCTGATACGTGTCCATAATGGTAATTAACCCATGTCTATTTAAGGGGGTTTTCACAACTTGATTCTTGTGATGAATTCATAAATCCTATTCAAAAGGGGAAAAAAATCTGAGTATAAATGATATGAAATAAAAAACACCAATCAGTAAACAAAAATTACTTTACATAAATTTGAGTCAAAGTGTCTTTACATAAATTGAATTTTTCTCACGTTGAATTAAAGAGATCAAGAATGAAATTACTAGTAATTCATAAAACATAACACAGGAATATGCCAATAAAAAAAATTACTGTGAGTTTATAAAAATAAGCAATATTCCTTTTAAAAATATTGTATGCAGTTTTAATAAGAAATTAATACCAAAAAACCCCACCTAGTAAAACTAGGTATGTTTACATATATAAATAAATATAAATAAATATAAATAACCATTTTTTATACTAATTTTAAAAACTTTTTTGAATTTCACTATAGGCTATAGATGATGTATAATAAACACTTCTTAATAGTACCCTTTATTTTAAGTAATCAGTCTACCTAGTACAAAAAAATCAATATTTTTCATACCGGTACTTTTTCATTAATAAAAAGACAAAGCCTGGTTCACTTTTTGGGTATTATCTATTTGTAATATACAGTCTTTTTCTGGAGGAGTTGCTTATAATCCTGTTTCTGATGGTATTTTATCAGGGTTAAGAGAAATTAGCATGTTTGTCCGAACAATATCTTGAACAAATTCTTCCTATACATCACCTGTATACACACATCATTAGTGGAAACTCCCTTTGGTCTACAAAGTAAACGTACCAGACTTCTTTTCCCCTCTTAATATATTTAATGTATCTTAGGGATACTGTTGGCTTTACTTTTAGAGAGTTACCTGGCACTGAAAGCACAGCTGAACTTTACAATGCCAAACTTTGTGCTAAATTCTTTTGTTGGTGCTCAGTTAAGGCAATGAGGTTGCATTAAGGTAGAGGGGCCCAAGGACTCCAGAGTTTATTGCTAACTGTAAGGACAGATATATGAAAATAGTGAACAACTCAGGAACTTTGCTGGCAAACTCCATGTAATTGCCAGTGACAGTGTCCATCAGCTGGGAATTTCTGCCCTTTATATTGAGATATCAGCTGAGTATATGCAAATCCAGGCATTTATTGCCTTATCATCTGCAGATATTGGTAGACTTTGAGTTTTGAAAGTATATCCTATGCTGTATTTTCAGAATAGGATTGCTTCAGTTGAAGAATTGTAAGAACATGAGACAGAATCTATTTACAAAAAAGAAATTATATTTGCCAATGACAGAATGTACACTGATGGAACTGTGTGGTACCAGAAATTCTGTAGTGGAAATTAAATGTAAGAAGACTTTGATTAAATAACTGCGGAAACCTGAACAATTTGAGAGTGCTGCAGTCTATTTTTATTGCCTTTAAGGATTATGATTCCTTACCAAATGTTGATTTCAGAGCAAGGAGTTTTCCAGCTTTATGTTCTTTGTTATCAGGGTTAGTAGCCAAAGAACATTACATTACAGTTTTGATGGGAGAAAGAAGAAAGTGTCAGAAGCAAGAACAAGCCTAGTAGGAAATTCTTGAACTGCATAAAATACAAATCTTGAGAGTAGTGAGATGCACAAATCAGTTATGTGTTTTAGTATTGGTTTTATTGATCCAGATAATGCAGAAGCTTTATGTCCTATCCAAGCACATCTCCGTGTTGTACTGTCCCAATGTTTAGCAGTTTGAATTTGTTCATTTGGAGAGTGCTACAGGGTGATTCAGTCAAGCCTTGCTGAAGGCAGAGGGATAGCTCAGGGAACACGGAGCCACCACCATCCCACCAAGAGCTGTGTGGCAGGGGTGGCCCTGCCTTCCTTGGAGCCTCACCCCACTGTAGGACTAGACACTAATTCTTTTTGTGGGAAAGGAAAAGGCAAGGTGCAGCTGGGTTAGATTTCTTTCCAAAGATAGCATATGCTCCCCTGACTAAGGATGTGGCTTGCAAACTTGCTGTCACAGCAACCGGGAAACCTCCCAGGCCCATTGCTCAAGCATCCTGCTCAAGAAGTTCCCCCAAGTAAAGCACAACAGCAGCCTGCAGGAAACCTGCAAAGGAGGCAGGTGGTGAGGATTTAATGTTCAGGGAAGGTGAATGAAAAAGGTGGCGCCTTGGAGAATTCTTTATTTTGTATCTCTATGCTTTTTCAGTGAGGCTTGAAAGACACCTGGGTTACTTGGACAAACGGGGCCAGGATTTAGGATGTGCATTGCACTGGTTAGGGATTCACAGGTGGTGTTAACCTTGATTTACTCAACATGCAAAGAAACAGATCAATACGATGCCAGTTCTAGTAGGAAAAAGCTTGACATGGAGGAGGACCAAATCCAAGAAAAGCTGTTTAGAAGTGTAAGGGTTCTGTGCACTGTCTATCCACATCCTATCCTGTATCCTTTTGACTTCAGGGCTTGAAAAGGCAGAGTGAAGCAGCAGCCTCCCCTCAGCTCTGTGCTACAGTGATCAGGTTGCTTCTCTGGCACAACTAGTTAATTTACAGGCTGCTTGGGTACAACTGTGTTGAAGTGAAGGTTATGGTTGTCTCTGTGTTGATCCCTTAAATGCCTTCATTTCCCTGCGCCCTACTCTAACTCTGTTACTTGCATATGAAGGTGTGCCTCAGGAATGCAGGTTTTGGCTCATGCTGTTGCCTAGGCTGTTACTAAGTGATTTTTTTTTTTTTTTTTTTTTAAAGTCAGAACTAGTAGTTTGGTCATAACAAGGGTCAGCTTTCTTTAACTAGTTTCTAATTTATGGCATGCGTGGCAGTTTGTGATTATTGCGTTAACAGCTTCATGCAGCTTGTGTTGCTACCCCTGTGCTGTTCCCCTCTTCTTCAGAAAAGTCAAGTGCTTTGTGCATGAAAGAAAACATGGTAAAAGCCTTTAATGTGCAATTTCATCCTGAGTGCTCAGATACAACTGATTTAACTTGCGTGACCTTGGTATTACTCTGGTTGATATTCAATCCATAATTTCACACTTAATCTTTCAAAACATTCAAAAGAGGGAACCAATTTTGTTCAATTTCAACAAGAAGTGTTGCATCTCATGTAGTCAAGGTCAGTCAAAATAGAGTAACTGAGCTGAATCGTAGGATTAAATTCTCAGGGAAAATTGGACATAATCAATTACAATTAAAGAGCTTAGCAAGAGAATTGTAAAATTGCTTTGGAGATAAGTGTAAAATTTCATCATTTGTTTATGGATTTCAGGAGGCACTTTTCTCTAAAACACTTATGACAATTCTTGAAATGAAAAAGTAGGACATTTAGGAACAATAACAAGTTGTAGTCTTTACTAAAATGTAGTTTGCCTGTGGTGCTCATGATTGCAGGTCTTTTTGTTGGATTTAAAAAAAAGTTATAGAATTAAGAGGCCAAATGAATCATAGATGGAAAAGGGATATTATCCTTTGAAGCTGCACCAAAAGCCCTGGAACAGAGTTTATTATTAAGTGGTCACATACTTAAAGAAATAGATTTCTTGATTTGAAGGTCAGCTGTTCACCTAGTCCAGTCTCACGTACAACATGGCCTCGTAGGTTCCTGTAGGTTGGCAGCACTTGTGGTCAGCTGGAATGGTGGGCTGGAGTCCTGCACAGCTTTTTGTTGGGCTGTGGCTGAGGAAGAAGGTTTAACAAATCTGTAGGAACTGGATCAGGAAACCCCACTGCACTTGCTTACCCTGTCAGTGGGAGGTGTGTGTGTCCATGTGCATGAAGTGCATACCTGAGATGCCACAGTTCCCCAGAGCAGGGAAGAGTGTGATATGGAGGACAGAAAACCTGCCAGGACCTTGGCACTGAAATCCATTAGATGCTGAGTGACATCCTCCCTCACAACTGGAAAACGGACAGATATGTCCTGAAGGTAAGTGCCTTCAGGAGGTTGTTGTGTAGTGACACAAATGCCTCTCGTGAGGTTTGCATTCACAGGAATGTTTCTCTAGCAGCCCTTTGTAGCAACCTCCCTTAACTGTCCTCACTGTTGTCTCTGCTTTGGACCAAGGCCAGCTGGGCTTTGTGGTTGACCTCCTTGCAATGAGCAGTCTGCTGCTCAGTGGAGATGGTGTTTGGTGTTTGCTGGTGGGGAAAGGATGGGACCTAGACATGGAGAGAGCCTGACAGGTCACTTAGCCCCTCTTGCTTGTGTGAGTGGATTTCTCAGATAACCCTGATTTGTCAGATAACCCTTCTGTGCAGGGTTAAGGAGCTGTAGTATGATAATTAATGCAGTGACAGTTATTTGTTGCACTGCAAAGACTGGAATCATTGCTGGGATTTAAAAAATATTTAGAGAAATACATAGAGAAAAGTTTTTGACAAATAGAGCAGTAGGTACATTGTCGACAGAAGTGGTATTTGGCTAAATTTAGCCTTTTAGTACAATTACGTAGGATCCAGTTTACATGTCGTGTGGTAGTTGAGCATTTTTCAACAGACAGTTGATTATTTTTCAGACCTTATTTAAAGAGAGCCAGTCTATCAGATACTCCTGGCATGATGAGTGGACCTCCAGATGTCCCAGCCAGTCAAAATTTCCATGGTTCTGAGAGCATGTTTTCTAATGTACAATTTAAATAATTGCTCAGCAGAGTGGAAGTGAGTGGTATTAGCTTCTGTCTGAATTGATAAAATCAGATTGTATTAGATTTAGTGATCACACATGCATATGCATGTGTACTTATCGTTCTGGGAGGAGATGTTATCTCATGGAAAAGATGACATCTTTCTTTTGGGCTTGTGTAGGATTAGATGTACCCTGAGCTGCTTGAGCAACTGATCGTTTGGCTTGCAAAATGATTAAAATACAGAAAAAATTGCTAACAGAAACAACCACTAGAATTAAATGTGGGCTTAATTTTATAGAACCATAGAATGGTTTGGGTTGGAAAGGACCCTAAATATCACCTAATTTTGATACACAGTGAAAGAAATGCTGCTTTTTGAAATTACTAGAAATAATACTTTTGCTTTAAAAAAATACATGTTTGGATTTAGATTGAAACAGATCAGTTAATTCAGTGTGATTTGTGAATAGTTATATTTGATTGAATTATAAATAGCAAGTATTCATTGATTACTGAAGATTTCAAATTGGCTTTAATGTAACACTGTTGTATTAAGACTTGAAAAAGAAACAAAAAAGAGAAAAAAAATCCCAAACAAACAAACTCCAACAAAAAACCAACCCCAAAATGCCTCAGTGTGTCTCTTTTTTTTCTCCTACACAAGTATCACATACATCTGGAGACAGTGGTAGATAGATTATAAAGATCTACAGTGAAAAATAAAGACATTGTAAATGAAAATCTGATATCTTAAACCCAAGATGACACATATTTGAACAGAATGTTCAAGTATTGTGTCCTGAAACGAGTATTGAGTGCGAGAACTTAAAATCCTTTCTTATTTGTCTCTCAGAAGGCTCATAAAGATGAAATAGAAAAGGCAGATATACATCTTTCCTCTTCAAAATGTTGTGTTCCTTGAACTAGTCGTCACGTTACCAAAAATTGTAGGTAAAAAATGTCTTCTACTAAAGAGTAATACAACAAATACAGCTGGTTTTAATTTTCTTTATTTGACTGCTCCTTACAAACCTCATTATTTTTTGCCCTATGCAAGGCTCCAAGTAGCTATTAGAGCATTTAAATCCCTGAAAGCAAAAATATTCTGTATATAGGCCAAAATGTTCCCCTTATTTTGCTCTCTATGGCATTGCATCTCAGGCAATATGGCTGTCTACCAGGAGCTGACTCAAACACAATGAGGTGGAAAAACATGACCTTCAGAAGGATGATTTAGCATGTAGATTGTAGAATACATTTCTATTAGAGTGTTCCCAGCTTGGAACCATTGAGGATATTTGTAAAAGAGCTTCATAAGTACTGCATGTTGCCATGTACACAAGTTACTCTCATGAGGAGTAAATTAAGGGTAGTCTCCTGACACTGACAAAGTGGAATTCTTGTATCACAGATCTTATTTAAGCCTCTTGTTGGGTGAGCTATCCCTGTGTAGAAAGCAAGTTTGATTGCTTTTTAAACACAAAGTGGCAGCCGATAATCAAGATTTTACCTCTGAGGCAAAGAGAGCCAAGATGAGCCCTTGCTGTCCATTACAGTAGGCCTTGACTCAAACAGTCTTTCTCCTTCATCTGTTGCACACCCCAGCCTTGAGGGAAGGCTTTCTCTAAATACTGGCCCTGTTCCCAGTCCCTTTGTGTGCTTCCTGGTTATTTTTTGCTCTTTCCATATGGTGTGCAAAACTCTAGAGGCAGGACAGAGATGCTCAGAGCTGTAGGTTAGGCCTAGCACCATGTGGTCCTGGAGAAAACCTTTATGCCAGAAAGACACAAACTGTCACACTTTGTTACTAATAGTAATATTGACTGTGAATAATAAGGTTTTATCTGCCAAAACTAAAAAAAAAAAACCAGGCAGGTTGGATCAGTGATAAAGAAATATCAAAAGAAAGATTCAGTAGAGATTTTACAATGCTTGTATTAATTTATAATCCTTTTCTGCCATGATAGAAACAAAATCAGTACAATAGAGCTTGCTCAGACCTAACTCACATAAGAAGGTGGGCCTTAAAAAGTTATTTGGTTTGATTCCAACATGAGACTGTATTTGTCACCCTTTTTTCCTCTCCTTAGGTGTGACCCCAGCTCTTATGACTATTATGCTTCTCCCAATGCTTTATATTGTATAGTCATAAAGGCAGATGTAGTCTTTCAGGGCAACATCCTCAATAGCACTGACCACAGGTTTAAACAAAATTTCCTTGAACTAAAATAAAAAAATGAGCAAACACTGCAATGTTTCTTTTCCAAGAGATAACACAATTTGTTCATAACCATTCATAGAAGGATTGGGAGACACAGAGAGGAGTTGCTAGGACTTCCATAAGAATAAGTGACCGGTGTTCAAGCAGCCTTATTTTGAGTGTGGTTTTGAGCTGGGTAAAAAAGCTGCTGGAGTGGAACATATTGCGTTAGACAGAGGAGCTAAGATGAGAGGAGTCAATATTTAGAGTGGAGATGCAGACTGTTGATGTCCAGGATAAGAATGCTATCGATCTTAGGTATTTATAGAGTACCCACCTCTTTACTATATTCTGTAATCAATGTTTCCATTTGCAGAGGCACTCATGAGAAACGTAACGTTTTAGCAAACCTGCTGATGGAAGTGGACTAGGCCCTGATGCCTTTCTGTCCACATGGGTGCCTAAGGACACTCTGAGAGCCACTGCTCAGTTCTCCAGCCACTCCCTGAAGAGAGGGAAGGCTCATGTTCCAGATTTGACATTGACTTCAAGCTTGTAGCTTGTCCACAAATCACATTGTGATAAAAATGAAATGTGTCCATTTCAAACGTGAATTTCAGGATGTCAACTAAAGATTTATGACTTTTCTGTCTATCAGTTTTGATTTCATCATGTACTTGTTAGTCATGCCTTAGTGTGCTGCCGTGTAATGGTTCTGATTGACATTGACCACAGATATTATAAATGATCCCTTTTGATAAATTAGTTAATTATGAAGGAAATCATCCTTCTCCTGGCAAATTCAAATCCATCTTAAAACTTTACGGAGAGTCAATTCATTATGAGGAAAGTTATTTATGAATTTACTAAAAAAATGGATCTGTTCTCATTAAAATAAGCTTAGAGGTACAAAATGATAAAATGTCAGTTGTCTACTTAACTCTTTTGATGCATTTCACTAATGAGCTGAGAGACTGAGACTTCTCAGCACTCACAATTAAATTCAGTTAATGCAAAGCAAAAAGAGATGTGGAAAGACTTTCTTTGTAGGTGTAAAAAATTAGAGAAGGAGGAAGGAACAGACAATGTATATGTAGAGATTTGGTTAAAGAACATTTAGATGCTGTTCAATTTTTGTCTTTGTCTTCCTGTTAAAACACATCAAGTTTTGCCAGTTGTCATTTCTTGCTCCAAAAAGAGCTTAGGATTTAAATCCAGACTTTGCACAATTACTGCCATTCTATTCAGGGAGACATGATAGAATTGGATACGAGTTTTGCAAAATTACTTTCCTTCTTTGAGTAGTAGCTGCATTTCTAGAATAGGATTTTGCTAGTATGATTCAGTGCTTTCAGTTCCTGAGATAAGGTGTGCCATATGAAGGTAAAGGTACTGTTTTCTTTCCCTAATTTTCTTTGTTGACATATCAAAGCCTTGCTTAGGGATATGGACTGAGGCATCAGTTGATCACTGTACCCATGTGCCCGTCTGTATGCAAAGGAGGAGAGGTGTTATAAAGCCATTCTCTCATCATCACCACCAAACCATCCCCAAGGTGTGATTTGAAGAGCATGGAGGACACACAGTAAATTTGTACAGAGAAATGTGTGAAGGGGGATTCAGGGCACCTTTTTAATGGATATGAATTCAAGAAGATGACATTTAGCAAATTATATGGTAAATTTGTAGGATGTGGTCAGCTCTGTTCTGAGAGATGTAGCTGTCTCTGCCGTGTTACAGAAATAGTGGCTCTGCCCATCCAACAGCAGTGGCTGCCACTGCCTGATCTCCTGCTGTAAATTTTCATCAGCAATTGTGCTGGATAGCAAAACATAACCTTGTCTGAATGTACAATCATACTTGCATTTGTTTTCACAGGTGTTTCTTTTACTACGTACTCTAAGATCAGTAAAATGGACAGGAAAAGGATAAGTGTTCTTGTGTTTACCAAATGACTGGAGAATAGTTATCATGGGATCTGTGTAATAGGTTTTCTTCTGCTTTCTTCCTGGCTTCCAAAAATGTGTAATTTTTTCCAGCAAAATTACAGCTTGTAGAAGATTTTTCAGTGATTGCATGTTTTGTCTCTGTTGTTTCTGTGATATTGAAAAGCTACTGCTGGGCAGCAGTCTATGTAACATAATGCTTGGATCCAAAGGTATTGAATTCTAGAAGGACCTGGCTTTCCAGCCAGCAGGTCAGGGGTTATTTGTGGATGTAGATAAACTGCTTTCTAACAGTTAAGTCTTATGACTTCTTGCTGAGCCTCAAAGCAGATTTCTGAAGTAAATATATATGTGATCCTCTTCCATCACCTCACTAATGTTCCTAGGTACGTTCGTGGTCCGTGTCATGTGGCAGGCAGAGGGCAGCAGCCACCACATCTGCATAAGCAGGTCAGCCAGGTGTGTCGCTGCCCCTGTTTTGCCTCTCACAGAGAGAAATTCTACCCCAGTTGGAACAGTGATGCCACCTTCCATAATTAAGTTTTTTGTAGAGCTTGCATATCACCATCCAGGCTGGGATGGGTTAACAGCTTAAAGGGAAAATCAAGGAGAGGAAGTTAAAATGCTCACTGTCTTCTGAGATGTTTTTTCATTATTATTTTTAGAAGTGATGATAAATGTAAATTCTTTTGCCGTTTACTTTTCCTATGACTGATTCACACAGTTCTCATGGATCTCTTTGCAATGTAAACTTAGACCTGATCTAGCAATATACTCCAATGTGAATCAGAAATTCTGTCAGCCCTCTATAGATATCTGGGATAACAGTGGATCAGCTCGTGATTCCTATGAAACTTTGGGCAATGTATTCTTATGTGCAAAGTATATTGAAAGTGAAGAAAGGCGAAGCGATTAATTTAGGGGTATTGGGTAAATCAGTTTTAGGTGACAAAGTAGAACATATGATGACATAAGTATTTTTTTTTAATTTGTATTTTGCTAAGCTTGTTGGTTTTACTCAGCAGTAGGTTTACCAAATATCCCTTGTATATCTTAAATATTGTCATCTATATTTTTGGGAAATTAGTTTTGTCTTCTATTTTGTTGTATTACCAGAGCGTGTATTCTCCCCGGCAGTCCACAGTCAACTATATTTTTTGTCCAAATCAATGTAAATCATCTGACTGGATAGCTATCCCACTAAAGTTTGATAAAAAATAAGTCAGCTATATTATAGAGTTATTTTATTTTTCACTAAAAGGGGATGTTCAGGTTAAAGAGAAAAATACATGTATGGTTTAAAATTAAAGTTGCTGCACTTGTGGTTTCAGCAACCACTATTTTACCCATGGAAAATCTCTATGATCTGTCAACCTTTCAATGCATTGTGCAGGCTGGCATGAACAATCTGCAATTAAGTACTGGGTACAGCCTTAAAATTTACTGGGTACAAATTTTCTGAGATGGAGACGAAGATATTAAAAATGTTGGCCATCCTATTTCCTGATTCTTCAAAAAAACTACTTGCTGAAGCCTTGTGATCTGTGAATTTGTATGCACTTCTATTGTTCCTTTGCTGTCAGAAAATTAATTACCTAGAAGATACTTTCTAATCCTGCCTAACACTGATTCACATTTTGAAAGAGAAGTGGCCTCTGGAAACACCTGAGAGAGCTTTGAAAGTGTTTCAGAGTTCTTTTAAGACTTCAAGTCGTTCTTCCCCATGGATAGCTGGAGGATAGAAGGAAGTATTGAAGTGACAGAACTTCTATTTCCTGTTTTGGCACCAGCTTCAGCTTTAGTTTTTGTTGTTTAGCAGAACACTTGTAACACTTGGCAATAATCAGTTCCAGAAACTACACATTATTTAATTTCTTTGAATAAGTGCTTATCTAACAACATGGGGCAGAGCCTTCCAGCCAGGTAGCAGAAAGAAAAGTCTCGGTAGTGGAAAAAGGTTGTGATATGTCTAATGAATTAAATTTTCTACCTCAGCAAAAAATATAAGATGGCTGCAAGGCCAAAGGCTGTTCCTAGAATGCTATTTAGGATTCATTGGTAATTGGTTTTGTCCCAACTCATTTTCAGCTGCAGTGTTAGGGCAAAATAAAACATAGTTTTCTAAAATAGTTGCTGCTGCTTGAGCAAGGTTTTGTGGAGAGAGGTGGTTGTAAGCCCTTTTCCCCTCAGAGCTGAGACACTGTCTTAAAGAAGATGGCTCACACTAGTGAGCTAGATGTTAAATGTTTCTATCAGGGTTTTCTTCTACTGAATCCAGTAGCATAAGTTTCATGTAGATCCTCTGATAATCCAGCATGATGTGCAACTTAAATCTTAAATTTCCTTCTCTCAATCTAACAAAGCATCAATGACAATTTAAGCTTATAAACCCCA
>WEKY01001463.1:4814-19271 GCA_013390045.1 Picathartes gymnocephalus | reverse complement strand
CCTCATCTCCATCTCCATCCTCACCCCTCCTGCTGCTAAGCAATTCTGGGATAGGGTGACACCAAGGTTGGGCACCTTCGTCTCCATCCTCACCCTCCCTTTCTTCCTTCTTCACCTTTTCCTCTTTAATTGACCCTGGGACTGGGCGGCATTTCACCCTTGGTGACCCCGGGGTTGGGCATCTCCATCTCCATCCTCACCATTCCTGGCACTAAATAATCCTGGGACAGGGTGGCGTGTCCCTTGTGGTGACACTTTGGGTACCTCCATCTCCATCCTCACCATTCCTGGCACTAAATAATCCTGGGACAGGGTGGCGTGTCCCTTGTGGTGACACTTTGGGTACCTCCATCTCCATCTCCATCCTCACCATTCCTGGCACTAAATAATCCTGGGACAGGGTGGCGTGTCCCTTGTGGTGACACTTTGGGTACCTCCATCTCCATCTCCATCCTCACCATTCCTGGCTCTGAGCAATCCTGGGACACATCCGTGGGGTGGGGACCCTCCATAACCGTTTCCCCGTGTCCCACCCCCACCCTGTGTCCCACAGCTCTACCTCGGCGGCTCGCGGGAGGCAGGCGACGCCCGGGACGAGATTCCCGCGCGGAACGGGGATGGACTCCAGCAGGTACTCCATAACCCAACCACCATCCATGGTGGGCTGTGCCCCCTCATTCCCGTGTCCCAGCAGGCCCCCCCCCCCCATTCCAATGTCCCTGTAGGTCACCGCCGGCAGCTCCGACGCCATCGCCGTCCACGCCCTCGGGGTGCTCACGGCCATCATGAGCAACTCGCCCTCGGCCAAGGTGGGCAGGGGAGCTCCCTTGGGGAGGACACCCCAAAACCGGAGGGATTTGGGCGTTTTTGTCCCGGTTGAGGTGGCTCAGCCCGAGGTGGGGCTCGGCTGGGATCCCACGGTCCCCGTGCCTGCAGGAGGTGTTCAAGGAGCGCATTGGCTACGCCCACCTCTACGAGGTGCTGAGGAGCCAGGGCCAGCCCACCCAGCGTCTGCTCCAGGAGCTCCTCAACATGGTGAGCATTCCCGCTTTTCCTGACTCCGGGCAAAGCTCTGGGAGTTCCTGTGGAGCTCAGCCCCCCATTCCGAGCCCCCTCATCCTCTCCACCCTGCTGGTTTCTCAGCAGCTTCCACCCGAGGGGTCCTGGGGCCGTCTTTTGCTCGGAGTTGTGCTTGGTTTTGGGAGTTTTGAGCTCTTTTGGATGTGGAACTGCTCGCTCTGGTACTGCTGGACACAGGAGGGTCTCCAAGGTGCTTCGTGCGTGAGGATCTCCAAGATCCTTGATTCACGGAGGCCTCCAAGACACTTAATGCACGGGGGCCTCCAAGATTTTGGATGCACAAGAATCTTCACGATGCTTGGTGCATGAGCGTCTCCAAGGTCCTTGATAAATGGAGATCTCCAAGATTTCTTCATGCTTAGGGGTCTCCAAAATTCTGAATGCACAGTATCCCCAAAACTGTTAATGCATGGGAGTCTCCTCCTTAATCCACAAGGGTCTCCAAGATCCTTGATGGATGGAGGTACCATCCCTATCCCAAGATTCTTGATGCTTGGGGACTCCAGAATTCCTCATGCACAGGATCTCCAAAACTATTGATGCATAAGGGTTTTTGACATACTTGATGCACGAGGGTCTCCAAAATTTTTCATTCATGAGGGTCTCCAAGATCTTTAATCCATGAGGGCCTCCAAGACCCTTGATGTCTGGGGTCTCCAAATTCTGGATGCCTGGGAGTCTCCAAGATTCCAGATGCACGAGGGTCTACGCAAAGCCTCTGCTGCCAGCCCGGAGATGGATCCATCCCTCTCCAAGCACTGGAGCTGCACCAACCCCGTCTTGTGTCCCTGCAGGCGGTGGAGGGTGACCACAGCTCCTTCCCGGTGCGTCCCATCCGCAACGAGCAGCCCCTGCTGATCCTGCTGGCCTGGCTGCCGGCTCTGCAATGCCGGGATCTCCAGCTCTTCCTGTCGGCGTGGCTGCGGCGGCTCTGCGAGGCCTCCCTGCCCAGCCGCCTCACCTGCGTCAAGGCGGGCATGGTGGGCTCCCTGCTGGGTGCCCTGGCCACCGAGCCGGCGCTTCCCAGCGCCTGCTCCCAAAACCTGCTGGAGCTGCTGCGCTCCTTGGGGAGCCTCTCCATCCGGCCCGGGGAGCTGCGGCAGCTCCTGCGGCTGCTGCGGCGCGAGCGGGGCCGGGGGCCGCATCCTTACGTGGCTCCAGTCATCCGGGCACTGTCCGGCATGGCCAGGGGTGAGGGGCCTCCCCGGGCACTGCAGAGCTTCGACCTGAGCCCTGGCATGGCCGGGATCATGGTGCCCACCATCCAGAAGTGGCCCGGCGGCGCCTTCGCCTTCCACGCCTGGCTGTGCCTCAGCGAGGAAGAGCCGGAGCCGCCGGCGAGGCCGAAGAGGAGGCAGCTCTACAGGTGATGCTCGCTGGAGGGGGGTGAGGTGAGGGTGGGGAGGGGGAATTCAAAGCACAGAAAGTCGTCAGGACCCCGTGCCTGCAGACTCTGAGTTTGAAATGTGCACTGCGTTTGACCTGAGGCCTCTGGGAAAGGCCTCTGGGAAAGGCCCCCAGACTGAGGGACCTGTAAGAAAGATTTTAGTCTGTAGTTTAAGAAGAGGCGAGTTAAGTTAGCTGGTAGAAAGTTTTGAAGTTTAGATATAGAAATAGTTATAAAATAAAGGAAGAAGCTTTAAAATGTAGTAATATAGAATTGTATGTCGTTACATGATGGGATAAAAAAGCCCCCGTTGCGGCAGATGAGTAATGCGGGTTTAATTAACTGTTGGTGTAGAAATTAAAACAAATGCGTGTGGCAGAAGTTTATTGGCCAATTAACCTTTAAAACACCTCGCAACCTGCAGTTACAAGGTCTTTTAAAGTTACATCTTCCTCTGTGAAGACGTTCTCGTGCCTCCACGAGACTGCCGCAATAAATCAAGCTTTAAACCGTACCGAAGCGGTCCCGTCTCCACCCAAATTATCCCGATAATCCCCAGCATGGCTTTCTCCGTGTTTTTCTTCACCAGCTTCTTCACGGCGGGCGGGACGGGCTTTGAGGCGTTCTTCACCACGGGCGGCGTGCTGGTGGTGGCTGTCTGCACCAAGAAGGACTACATGACGGTGGCACTGCCAGAGTTTGCCTTCAACGACTCGGCTTGGGTGAGGATCACCCCCATTGGCCGTCCCTGTCCCCGTCGGGGACCCCACAATGCCCTGATGGCCCTCTCTGTCCCCCCAGCACTGCGTTGATGTCGTCCACGTCGCCGGCCGCCGGCCCTTCGGTCAGAACATCGTCAGCATCTACGCCGACGGACACCTGCGGAAAACGGCGCAGCTCCGCTTCCCGTCCCTCCACGAGGTGGGGGATCCTCCCGGCGCCCACCCAGACCCCTCCCCATGGCCTCACTGGGGGCTGAGCGTGATCCCTTCTCCCTCTCAGTCCTTCACCTCCTGTTGCATCGGCTCCGCGGGCCACCGGACCACCACGACGGCCACCACCGCTGCCGGCCACCCGCCAGCATCCCACGGGCCGGAGCTGGTCTTCCCCCCGCACCCCGTGCTGGGACGCTCCCAGTCTGTCCCCGCCACCCTCGGCCCCCACTCTTGGACCCCCACCCAGCTGCCCACGGAGGGGGTGGTGGCCACCACGGCGGCCGGAAGCCAGGACACTGAGTGGGGCAGCCCCACCTCACTGGAGGGTCACCTGGGCTCCGTGGCCATCTTCTGCGAGGCTCTGCAGCAAGCCCAGGTCAAGGCTCTCTTCTGTGCAGGTGCGTCAGGGTGGCACATGGAGGATGTCCCCCCCCAGGGTGCTGGTGGTGACCGGGGTGTCCTCCCCCGTGTCCCAGCTCACCCCAGCCCTCTCCCCCAGGACCGAACGTCACGTCCCCGTTCACACTGGAAGGTGACTTGGTGGAGCTCAGCGGCAAACTCTTGCTGTACTACACCCCCCAGGTGAGGAGAGCCACCCCCCCTGGGGACAGGGACAGCGCTGGCGGACCCTCCGCCACCAGGGACACGTCCAGGATCTTTGGGATGCTCCCGTGGTGTTCTCTTCCAGGCCTGCAGGAACAACATCTGCCTGGACCTGTCTCCCAGCCACGGCTTGGACGGGAGGCTGACGGGACACAAGGTGGTCAACTGGGACATCAAGGTAGGCTGGGCACACCTGGGACATCGAGGTGACCCGTACACCCCATGGCCTGGAGACAGGGGGGTCCCTGCTGGGCCACAATCCCAGGGCAGGACCCCCACAGGTCCCCTGGACCCCGCAGGGACTCTGCCCATGCTATTGGGTCCACCATGACCCACCTGTCCCATGGGTCCGTGGGTGGTGCAGGGGAACAGGTGACATTTGGGGATGCCGGGTGCCGTGGACTTCCTCCTCCTCCTCCTCCTCCTCCATGCTGCTGGCACCACCCAGCAAAGCCTCTCCCCTCCCTCTGCCAGGACGTGGTCAATTGCGTGGGTGGGATGGGGGTGCTCCTGCCCCTGCTGGAGCAAGTGGTGTCCAAGACAGAGGAGCCTGAGGAGGAGCAGGAGACCAACGACCTGGTGGGGCCGGAGCTGACGTCCTCCAGGAGCGCCCAGGGCATGCTCATCCCGCTGGGAAAGTCCTCGGGTGAGGAGTTCAGGGGATGTGGAGAGGGAGTTGTCCTGCTCGGGTGGCTGGAGGTGACCACGGAGGTGTTCCTGGACCTGGCTGGTGTCCACCACGGGCGGGAGAGGTCGCGCCTGAGGTTTCAGGAGTTACGGGGTGACGGGGGAACCGCTTGGGATGTTGTTATGACCCAGTTATTCACAAGCAGTTCTGGGAAGGCGAGGGTGGCTCCAGGAGCATTTGGCACGGGTGGAAAGCACTTTCTCCCAGTATCCACCTGCTCATTCCCAAACTCAAAGCAGCAGAAGCTTCCATCTCCTTAAATCTGGGCGAAGCAGGAGAACGGGCTGAAAAGTTTGGGAGAGACCAGCAGGGTGAGATCTCCAGGGAAGGGTTTGGGTGGGCCCAAAGGGCTCACAGGTCCCGGTGGCCTGCAGAGAGCAGGCTGGAGAGGAACAGCGTGGCCGCCTTCCTGCTGCTGGTGAAGAACTTCCTGCGGAACCACACCGTGAACCAGGAGAGCCTGGTGCAGTGCCACGGGCCGGCCATCATCGGAGCGCTGCTGCACAAGGTGTGCTAGGCTCCCGAAAAACCCATCCTGTCCCGCGGCTCTTCCCCTTTCCCAAGGGGCTGGAAGTGTCCCCTGTCGCCCCTGTGGCAGGTCCCCGGCTCGCTGCTGGACATGAGCGCCTTGGTGGCCTCGCAGATCCTCATGGAGCAGGTGGCTTCTGAGGGCAGCGGGCTCCTGCTGCACCTCCTCTACCAGCACCTCCTCTTCGACTTCCGCGTCTGGAGCAACAGCGACTTCGCCGTGCGCTTAGGTGGGAGCTGGGAACGCCTGGGAACGTCGCTCCCGCCCGGCCTCCGTGGGGTCCTCACAGCCCTCTCCTCCCTGCAGGCCACATCCAGTACCTGGCCAGCGTGGTCAAGGACCACAAGCAGCGCATCCGCAAGAAGTACGGGGTGCAGTTCGTCCTGGATTCCATCCGGACCTACTACGGGTGAGCTGCTGCGCGGGGCTGGAATCCTGGAATGCCGACGGGGTGGGCTTCACCCCTGGGAGCTGTGGTTTGGATAGACACCGTTTCCTCGGGATAATATCCCTCCTTCCAGGGCGGGAGTGTTGTGGTGGGTGCAGGACCTTCCGTGTCCCATCCCTGAGCCCGTTCCCAGCTCCCAAACCCGCCCCCAGCAGCCACCAAGAGCGTGGCTGGGCTCAAATGTGCGGGGAGGACGTGTCCCAGTGGGGCAGGAGATCCCTGGAGCTCCTCAGGCTTTGTGTTGGGATTGGGGATGATGCTGGCCATGGGCGATGGGGTGACAAGGGCCGCGTCCCCGCGCGTGTCTGTCCATCAGCACCTCCAGGGAGAAGAGCACGGCCACCGACGACATCAGGACGGTGCAGACGTCCCTTTTCAGCCTGGTGAAGGATTTCTTCTGCAGGAGCTTCTCCGGGGAGGAGATGCAGAGCTTGCTGAACTACCTGGCTGGGGCTCAGGACGAGCAGCAGGTGTGTCACCGGCCACCCTGTGGTCCCCAAACCCCTCAGTGAGCCGTGGGCTGAGGAGAAGCCGCCGAGGTGCTGGTGGGACACTCGGAGGGTGGTGCACAACCAGCGCCGCGTCCTGCAGGTCTGTGGAGCTCTGGAGGTGATCCACAGCCTGCTGAAGGGCTCCCCAGCCCAGGAGCAGCTCTTCGCCTTCCTCTTCGAGCCGGGCCACGTGGAGCTGCTCTTCTCCCTGCTGGTGCAGAAGTTCTCGGATGAAGTGCGGGAAAGGGTCTTCAAGGTAGGGCAGGTCCCCAGCGCCCACCTGGCGCTGTCCCCGGCAGGGATGTCACGGCCGGGCGGCCTCTTCTCGCTGTGCCACCAGGTCCTCTACAAGATGCTGAAGTACGAGAAGGTCCCCGAGCGCAGCAAGAGCCGCCTGAAGCTGAAGGACATCGGCTACCACGGGCTCATCTCCTACCTCAGCGACATTCCCGGCTCCATGCTGCTCTTCCGCTGCCTCTCGGAGCAGGTCCTGGGGGCAGGTACCGTGTGCCAAAAAAAAAAAAAAACCAGGCCGCCCATCCCAACCCACCATCACTGGTGGCTTCCCATGAGGCTCAGCTGGCCTGGGGTCTTTGGTGGCTTTTGGGGACAGCGGGGAGTGTCCCACCAACTGTCCCGTCTGTCCTTGTCCACAGACCCTCCCAACTACAAGGACCTGGTGGCCGTGGTGTACCTGTCCCACCGGGCTGAGCTGAGCATCCGGCTCGACATCTGCCGCAAGGTGAGCGGGGCCGGGGCACAATGGGAGGTGGCAGAGGTGTCACCCCTGAGCTCCTTGGACACCCAGCCATGCCCAAAAGTGGTGGCCGGGGGGATGGCGGTGACATGGATCTGCCAGCATGGAAATGGTGCAGCCCCAGCACCCCCTGATGGTTTCGGAGGATCTGGGGTGCTCCTGCTCCTGGGATGGAGCCATCCATCAGGAGCTGCAGCAGCAGCATGCAATGACCTTCCTTCTCCTTCTCCTTCTCCTTCTCCTTCTCCTTCTCCTTCTCCTTCTCCTTCTCCTTCTCCTTCTCCTTCTCCTTCTCCTTCTCCTTCTCCTCCTCCTCCTCCTTTCTCCTTCTCCTTCTCTTTCTCCTCTTTCTCCTTTTTCTCTTTTTCCTCCTTTTCCTCCTTTTCCTCCTTTTCCTCCTTTTCGTTCTTTTTCTCCTTCTCCTTCTCCTTCTCCTTCTCCTCCTCCTTCTCCTCCTTCTCCTTTTTCTCCTTTTTCTCCTTTTTCTCCTTTTCCTCCTTTTTCTCCTTTTTCTTCTTCTCCTCCTTCTCCTTTTTCTCCTTTATCTCCTTTTTCTCCTTTTTCTTCTTCTCCTCCTTCTCCTTTTTCTCCTTCTCCTTCTCCTTTTTCTCCTTTATCTCCTTTTTCTCCTTTTTCTTCTTCTCCTCCTTCTCCTTTTTCTCCTTCTCCTTTTCCTCCTTCTCCTTTTTCTTCTTCTCCTTCTCCTTCCCCTCCTTCTCCTCTCCCTCCTTTCCCTCTTCCTTCTCTTCCTTCTCCTCCTTCTCCTCCTTCTCCTTTTCCTCCTTCTCCTTTTCCTCCTTCTCCTTTTCCTTCTTCTCCTTTTTCTCCTTTTCCTCATTCTCCTTATCCTCCTCCTCCTCCTCCTTTTTCTCCTCCTCCTCCTCCTCCTCCTGCTGCAGCTCTTCCACCTGATCTATGCGCAGCAGGACCTGGTGAAGCAGCTGGCCAGGTTGGCCGGCTGGCAGGACACGCTCACCAAGCTCTACGTGAAGGAATCCTTCGAGTGCCGCCAGCGCAGCCTGAGTGCCACGGGCTGCCTGGAGCCACTGCGCCTCTCCGAGCCCTCCGGCAAGGACGGCACGAGCCCGCCGCCCTCCGAGCTCCAGGAGCTCGATGTCTTCCTCCCGCTGGGGTACGAGGCCTCGGACCAGGAGCTCTCCGAGGGCTTCTCCGACCACTCCATCTCCCCGAGCGGCCGCACCAAGTCCTTCCACTGCTACAACTTCAAGTCCTTCGACTCCTCGGACCGGGCCAGCCGCTCCTCCTCCAACCCCGGGGACGGTCCCCCCTTCGACGGCGTCTACCACCCGCTGTCCCCCTTCTCCACCTCGCCCTTCGACCTGGGGCTGGACCTGGCCAGCACCAGCTCCATGGCTGAGAGCGGCACCCAGACCCCAGCCAGCGGCCCCGGCACGCCCTCGCCCCTGGAGAGCTTCAAGCCCTTCCCGGGAATGCGAGCGCGCAAGAGCTCCAGCCTGTCCAACGTCCTGGATGAGAGCAGCTACCAGGACGTGCTGCCCAGCGACAACATCTCCAACACCAGCAACCCCCAGGTGAGCCCCAGGCCTTCGTCCCTGTCAGAAGCAGCGGTCTGACTCCGCCAAAATTTAACTGATTGGTTAATAACAACCGGAAACGGGAACCTGAGCCGGGCCCAGCTAAGCACACAGCAAAGCCCAGTTTATACAGCACGCGCTGCCCTGGGCGCTCCCATGGTCACCGCAGGAGGACCGGGAAGGTTCCTATAACTTGTTCTTAATTGGGATTGGTCCGTTTCTTGATCCACGGTGTCATTGGCTCGTTAGGTAGGGGTATCCTTTTTGGATGGAGCGTTCTCATCCAATCGTTTGGCCAGGAGTTCCATCTCGTTGGCTCATCTCGTCCTCCAGCCCACGTTTAGGGTGACATCGCAATGTCCTCTTGGAATGTTCTGGTAATCCTCCCTATCAAAGAGTTAAACGGCCCCGCGTGCGCCCCCTGATGTTCACACGGAAGTATTACACCCGTACACCAGCGCATGTCGTTTGGCAATTGGTGCGACATATACAACGTTTTAATTAACGTCTTAATGACAGGTGATTACACTCAGCCCTATCTGACCTAGATAACTCGTTAACAGCAGTAACCAGTTAACCTGTCTTACGAAAACTGATTTATTTATAACAATCGACAGGACGAGAGGACGCAGCCTTGAGCTGCGCCAAGGGAAATGCAGGCTGGATATCGGGAAAAAGTTTTTCACAGAAAGGGTGATAAAGTATTGGAATGCTCTGCCTGGGCAGGGGGTGGATTCACCATCTCTGGGTGTGTTCGAGACAAGACTGTGGATGTGGCACTCGGGGCCAGGATTGAGTTGAGGTGTCGCGGTTGGGTTGGACTCGATGATCTTGGAGGTCTCTTCCAACCCGGTGATTCCGTGAATCCCCGCCGCCCCGGGGCACTCGAGGCACCTCTCACCTTCCCTTCCACTGGCAGCAAACCCCCGAGGAGGAGCTGTGCAACCTGCTGACCAACATCATCTTCTCGGTGACGTGGCGCGGCGTCGAGGGCTGGGACGACGCGGCCTGGCGGGAGCGCGGCCAGGTTTTCTCCGTGCTCACCAAGCTGGGCACGGCCTGCGAGCTGGTGCGGCCCCCGGACGAGATCAAGCGCAGGTGAGGCCCGCCCGCATCCCAAGGGTGTTTCCCGAGGGAAGGGCACCCTCCGGAGCCGCTGCTGTCCCACAGCCTGCTGGAGATGATGCTGGAGTCGGCGCTGACGGACCTGAAGGAGTCGGGCCCGGCCGCGCTGCCGGGGCTCAGCCACAACGCCCTGAAGCTGCTGCGGCTGCTCCAGGATTTCCTGTTCTCCGAGGGACACAACAACCAGGCCCTGTGGAGCGAGAAGGTGGATGGGGATGAGCAAAGATTCCTGATCCCAAGCCTCAGCTCCGCTAATCCCTGGTGTCAGCCCTGGCCCTAAGCCCAGCCCCACCTGCGGAGCTTGAATGTAACCTCAGATTTATGGCTGAACTGAAATCAAAGCCTAATTCTAACCTTGGGAAATAACCTTGGCCTTAATCCTAGATTTAAATCAAAGCCTTATCCTAAGCTTAGGAAATAACCTCTGCCTTATTGGTAATCTTAAATCAAACCTCAATCCTAATCCTTAAACCTTAATCCTAACCCCTAATCCTAAACTTTAATCTTAAACTCTTACCACAAATGCAACCCTTTACACTCTAAGCCCTGAGCCTAAACCCTAAGATTAACTCATGAACTCTAAATTTAATTGTTCCTCCTAAATCATGATCCTAAACTTTAACTCCATACCTTTGCCAGCCTTAATCCTAATCTTAACCCTAACTCTTACTGTAAACCTAAACCCTAACCTTAACTCACAGCCGGTGATCTCACTGTACTTCCTACATCCTAACCCTAAACCTTACTGCTACACCTTTGGAGTTAGGGTTGAGGTTTAGGACAATCCTACACCCCAGCCCTAATCCTGACCCCTGACCATAATTCCCAAGCCCTCATACCGAACCCAGACCAGCTTGTCACAAGTCGCCTTCTACCCTAACCCTAAACCCAACCCCACATCTGAGAAGGGCTGGGCGACGGGGGGAACGGATCCGATGGCCGGACAGGGGTGGGATTCCTACCCAGGCAAGGGCGGGGCTCACGGTGTCCCCCCCCAGATCTACGAGGGGGTCAGCAGCCTGCTGGACAAACTGGGCGTGTGGCACCACCTGGCCAACGGCACCTCGGACCTCAAGGAGATGGCGCAGACGGGCCTGCGGGTTCTCCTGGGCTACATCCTGCTGCAGGACCCGCAGGTGGGTCACCCCTCCCTGGGCGCCGCGGTGGCACCGCGGTGGCCCTGCCTGACGTCCCCTGTGCTCCTCCCCCCGCAGCTGCACTCGCTGGCCTACGTGAAGCTGCACAGCCTCCTGCAGACCACGTCGGCGCCGCCGAGGGACGAGGCCTGTTACCTCCTGGGGAAGCTGGAGACGCCCCTGCGGCGCTCGCTGGGTGCCAGGTCGGAGGCTTTCTCCTGGCTGGTGCCCATCATCCGCACCCTGATGGATCAGTGCTACGAGAGCCTGCAGCTGCAGCAGTTCCTGCCCTCGCTGCCCCCCACCAACGGCAGCCCCACCTTCTACGAGGACTTCCAGCTCTTCTGCAGCAGCCCGGAGTGGAGGGCCTTCATCGAGAAGCACGTGGGTGCCCTGGGGTGGGATGCTTGCTGTGGGGCCACCTGGGTGACGGGCGGCGGGTGCCAAGCTCTGGAAACGCGCCTCTGCTCCTCCAGGTGCAGCCCACCATGGCCCAGTTTGAGATGGACACGTTTGCCAGGAGCCACGACCTGATGTCCAATTTCTGGAACGCCTGTTACGACGCCATGATGAGCAGCGCCCAGCGCCGCGAGCAGGAGAAGGCGGCCAGCCGCAAGCTGTTCCAGGTACTGCCGCTGCTCAGCCCTGGGCTGGCACCCCGGGGCGTGCTCTTCATCCTGGGGACACTCTCCTCAGCCCTGGGGTGTCACCCTGGGGTGTGCTCTTCATCCTGGGGATATGTTCCTCACCCCATATGCCATCCAGGGATGTGCTTGTTACCCTGGGGCCGTGTTCCTCACCCCAAGGGTGTCACTCTGGTTGCTCCTTATCCTGGGGCTGTGTTCCTCACTCCAGGGATGTCACTCTGGGTGTTTTTCGCTCTGGGGACATGCTCCTCACCCCTGGGATATCACCCTGGGGACATGCTCCTCACCCCTAGGATGTCATCCAGGGATGTGCTCCTTATCCCGGGGACATGTTCCTCACCCCAAGGATGTCACCCAGGGCATGCGCTCCTCATCCCAAGCACATTATCCCAGGGATGTGTTCCTCACCCCACGGCTATCATCCCAGGGATGTGCTCCTTATCCTGGGGATGTGTTCCTCACCTCCAGGATGCCATCCAGGGGATGTGCTCCTCACTCTGGGGACGTGTTCCTCACTCCAGGGATGTCACTCTGGGTGCTCCTCATCCCAGGGACATGCTTCTCACCCCAGTGATGTCATTCCGGGTCTGGGGACATCCTCCTCACCCCCAGGATGTCATCCAGGGATGTGCTCCTCATCCCAGGCACATTATCCCAGGGATGCACTCTTCACCCCACGGCTATCATCCCAGGGATGCGCTCCTCCTCCCCAACCACATCATCCTGGGGATATTCTCCCTACGCTGAGGGCATCACCCTGTGGATGTCCCCAAACCCCAGCCCCGCTGTCCCTTCACTCGGGTGTCCCCTGAGCAGGAGCTGGTGCTGGAGCCGGCGGGGAAGCGCTGCAAGGCGGAGAACGCCCGGCACGCCAACGTCCTCAAGCAGGCCCACAACCAGCACAGCACCGCGCTCAAGCAGTGGCGCTCCCTGCGCCGCCTGCTGACCTCGCCCCGCTCCGCCTGGGCTGACCGGTGAGTCCCCGCCTCGTCCCCGCCTCGTCCCCGCCTCATCCCCAGGCACGGGTGGCACCGCCAGGGGTCCCCTGGAGTGCCTCACCCCTGGCTGTCCCCCAGGAACCCGCCCGAGGTCCGCTGGAAGCTGTCCAGTGCCGAGACCTACTCGCGGATGAGGCTGAAGCTGGTGCCCAACCTCAACTTCGACCAACACTTGGAGGCCAGCGCCCTACGGGACAACCTGGGTGAGGTGGTGGCACCGGCGCACCTGGGGCTCACCGGTGGCGTTGGGCCGGGAGGCGTCATGGACAGCCTTGTATTTGGGAATTCACAGGAGCTGCCCCCAGCTCTGGGGGAGCTCTGGGGGGGCTGCTGACCCCCTCCTCATTTCAGGAGCCGACCACCTCCAGAACCCCGCCGAGTCCCTCCCGCTGGCCATGGCCAAGGAGGCCAAGGTGAGCGAGCTGGAGGATGACCAGCTGGCCGAGGAGGACCTCCCTGTCCTGGACAACCAGTGAGTGTCCCCAGCCCTGCCACAGCGCCGGCTCACGCGGGCTGGGGGTGTCACTGGAGCGTCCTCACCCCGCGGTGCCACACAGGGCTGAGCCCAAGGAGCAGAACCAGCGGGAGAAGCTGGTGGTGTCGGAGGACTGCGAGCTCATCACGACGGTGGCCGTGGTCCCTGGGCGCCTGGAGGTGACAACCCAGCACGTTTATTTCTATGACGGCAGCAGCGAGAAGGAGGAGACGGAGGGAGGTAACGGCGGGCACTCCTTGAACGGGGCCGGGGGGGGTGAGGAACCCCCACGCCATCCCTCAGGAGCGGTGGGGTGGTGACACTTGTGTGGGGGGCTCTCTGCGTGCCCCCCAACCCTCGGCAGGGATCGGCTACGACTTCAAGCGCCCCTTGTCCCACCTGCGCGAGGTCCACCTGCGCCGCTACAACCTGCGCCGCTCTGCCCTCGAGCTCTTCTTCATCGACCAGGCCAACTACTTCCTCAACTTCAGAAAGAAGGTGGGGACCCCCTCATCCCCTCCCAGGGCACGGCTCTGCCCGAACTCCAGGCTCTCCACGTCCTTCTGTCCCCGCCCAGGTGAGGAACAAGGTGTATTCCTGCATCCTCGGCCTGCGGCCCCCCAGCCAGACCTATTTTGGGAGCCGCTCCCCCCAGGAGCTGCTCAAAGCCTCGGGGCTCACACAGGTACCGGCCCCATCACTCCCGTCCCCATTCCACGCATCCCGTTCCCAGATGGAAAAGGGGAGGGTGATACGGGGTGGGGATGCCCGTGGGGCCTGGGATGGCCCTGGGTTGGAGATGGACAGGGGATCAGGGATGGCGGTGGATTTGGGAGTGCCCATGGGACAGGGATGGCCATGGGTTGGAGATGGACAGGGGATCAGGGATGGCGGTGGATTTGGGAGTGCCCATGGAACAGGGATGGCCATGGGTTGGAGATGGACAGGGGATCAGGGATGGCGGTGAATTTGGGAGTGCCCATGGAACAGGGATGGCCATGGGTTGGAGATGGACAGGGGATCAGGGATGGCGGTGGATTTGGGAGTGGCCGTGGGACAGGGATGGCCATGGGTTGGAGATGGACAGGGAATCAGGGATGGCGGTGGATTTGGGAGTGCCCATGGGACAGGGATGGCCATTGGGTGAGGACACTCGTGGGACAAAGGACAGCCGTGGGACACGGGATGGTCTGAGAGCAGGGATGGCCATGGAACAGGGGGTGGCTGTGGGATGGGGGTGGCCATTGGACCAGAGGTGACTGTAGAGCCAGGGATGGCAGTGGGGTGGACATGGGCACAGCTCTGGGGACAGGGATGACCACGGGACTGAGGACAGCTTTGGAACCAGTGGTGGCCTTGGGGTGGACACGGCCATGGGACTGGGGACAACGGTGGGACCCGAGCTGGTCTGGGAGCAGTGATGGCCATGCGCGGGGGGGTGTCTGCCCTGTCTCCTCCCCACCCGAGCCCACCTCCTCCCTCTCCCTTCTCTCCAGAAATGGGTCCTGCGCGAGATCTCCAACTTCGAGTACCTCATGCAGCTGAACACCATCGCGGGGCGCACCTACAACGACCTGTCCCAGTACCCCGTGGTGAGCCCCC
>WEKY01001460.1:0-26857 GCA_013390045.1 Picathartes gymnocephalus | reverse complement strand
AGCAGGGGCAAAAAGCACTCAGGGTAACCTCCAAGCTTCTTATCTCTCCTTCTTCCAGCAGGGAGGGCCGAGCCTGTCAGGAATGCCTTATAAGATTTTTACAGGATTCTGTTATCTTCTGTAGAACCTCCACTTCTCAAGACGAACAGAAAACAGCCCAAAGAAAACACAACACATGAAATTTTCCACATTGAATATTCTTATCATCCTCCAGCTGCAAGGTCATACTGAGTGAAAACAGCTGTATTTTACCCTCCTCTTCAAATCTTCCACTTTCAACCTCTTTCTCGCTGCAAAAGGGCAGTGACAGTAAAAGGAGTAATGGCTTCAAACTGGAAAAGAGTAGGTTTAAATTAAATATATGGAAGAAGTTCTTTACTGTGAGGTTGGTGAAACACTGGAACAGGTTGTCCAGAGAATTTTGGGATGCCTCATCCCTGGAAGTGTTCAAGCCCAGATTGGATTGAGCTCTGAGCAACCTGGGATAGTGGAAGGTGTCCCTGCCCATGGCTGGGGATTGAATTTAGATAGTCTTGAAGGTCCCTTCCAAGCCAAGCCATTCTGTGATTTTATGAACATCCTGGGTGGCAAATCTGGAACCATCCCAGAGAAAACCCCATGTGGGACCTGCTGCAGAATCAACAAAGCTGAACACAAATAAGATGCTTTTAGATGGTCATTAGCAACTGTTCCTTTAGAAACTAAAATGATCAGGTAGGACAGCTTTTGTATGTGGTAAATTGTGTATGCTCTTTAAGGTTCTCAGTATGAATAGAACATGCATTTGCTTGAGTGATGACACAGGGTGATGGACCAGATGGATACAGGAATTCAGCAGAAAATGGGTTGGGGAAATGTCACCAAGTATCTTAAAACACCACTGCAGGCATCCTCACAATGCAGATTTCTGTCACCATCTGAGCACTGAGAACTGCCTTATTCAAAAGATTTGGTTTCCCAAGTGAGCATTACTTTATGCAAAGATTTTACAAAAATCTTTAGACATGGTTTTTGTTTTGTTTTTAACAAACTTAATTCCTCATTGATGAGAGAATGCACACTGAGGGGTAGAGGTTGTCCCTTTTCCTGACCCTGCCTTTCTGGACATAAAATTCTGAGAATGCTGGTAACTTCTATGCCTTCATCTCATGAAAACTGATACCACTACACCTCAACAAACAAAAACCCAACCAACCAACCAACCAACCAGACTGATTTTGCTTGTTTACAGGTGCCTTCAGAGATTTAAAGCTTCATCATTCACACTAGTAAAGTTCATAGTGTTTCCTATGACCAGAAGACAAGCTAAAGCAATTTTAGTCTCTGTGTGACTCAAATGAATTTAGCAAGGGCTTGAGAGGATGTTCAAGTTGCAGATATTTGGAGGAGTTTGCTATTTTTCACATGCAAGGAGCAGTGCTGCTCAGCAGTAGAAAGTAAAATGTGTGCTAGTCCAGATCAGTCACCAGAGTGCAAGACCAATCAGGGGGTTATGGTATAATAATTTCACAATTTTTTTCTTTTTCTTGATCTGTAGGGTATACCTGGAAATCCAGGGGAAAGAGGACCTCCTGGAAAACCTGTATGTAACTTCACTTCTGTATTACATCTTCCTTTTAACTCAGTTTCCACCTGTACACCTCCCCTCAGAAGTGCACTTGGGTGCTTTTCTGCTGTTGTTTTTCCCAGCAGAGCAGTGGGAAAAAGGCTAAAACCCACTAAAGGTTTAGTGAAGGCTTTGGAATGGTATGAAAATAACTGGATATTCTGCATGTAAATAAAAGCCAAAATTTTAAAGGCACTTCCTTAGCACCACTGTGCAGTACCTTCAGCAAGAACTCATCTCAGGTGTGATGAAGAGCGTTGCTAAGGTAGGGTGGGAAGTACCAAGTTTGACCCAGTGAGTCCTAGGCAGGGCAAGGGAAACCAGTGGGAATCCATGAGAATGTTCAGGAAAAATTCTCATGTCTTGATGCCCCTTAAAATTGCCTGAAATAATGAATTTCTCATTCCACAGGGTTCCCCACCCCTGCTCACTCCAGAGGACATAAATCTCCTAGTAAAGGTAATCAGCCTTTGATGAGGAGTTTATCTCTCTGTTTGATTCAGACCTGACTAATGCTCTATGGTGGGAAAGTGTCTGAACTACAAGTGCAAAAGGTGTCTTTAAACACTCTTTCAAAGTTCAAAACTTGCAAGTATCCTACTTGCCCTGGTATTGGGACACAAGCTCACACTGGAGATCAAAACCCCTTCCTCAGCAGTGAAATGACCTACAAAGTTCTCTATAACATCTCTGAGACTTTCTTAGCTCTTTCTGAGGCATGCATTCCCAAGGAGAAATAAACACTATCAAGTTGCATTATCTACACCAGAAAATGGAAACCTTTTTAATAAAATGCTGGATTTTTTCACATACACCTTCTGCAGTGACTGGAGTAATTCTGGGTAACTGTGAGTGCAAATTTAGTTTGCATTGTGAATCTAAAAGGATGCAGGTAATTAACCCCAGAGGCACCTGTGTTTCAAAAGTGATAATCTGTCTGCCTTTACTCTCCATGTAGAGAATTGTTTGAGAAACTAGTCAGTCTTTGATAGGCATTGACTGAAAAATCTTTACAGATTTACATGGGCTGAATTGTGAGTTTTTTAAACTGTCTTGAGACCTGGCAAGAAATCTTTTCTTATTGATTAAAAGAAACTAAAAAATTACCTTCTTTTACCAACCACATTAACCAAAGGACCCTTTTAAGATTGCTGCTGTGAAGTTACTCTTCACTGAAGAGCTGTCTTTGTTTTGTGGAGCCCAGTATTGTTCTGGAGGTTTCACTGTAAGGCATTGTTTGGGATTTTTGGTCTGGACAAGAGCAAGGGATTCATTCTTGGGTACAGGATGTCATTTTGATGTTATTTCATTTTCTTCCTTTGTTTATATTATGGTTAAACACATTTGTGCATTTTTTCTGCTTGGTATTTTTTCACTCCATGATTAGTACAGAAAGCAGCACCTTGAAATCCCAGATGAAATTAGGGCTCTGCTTTTATGGGTGTTTCTCAAGCACATACATTGTAAGTAGATAAACCTGGATGTAGGGACTGAGACACAGAAAGACAATTCATCCCACAGTTTTGCAACAGATCATTGACAGAGCTGGGTGTTGTAGCAGGGTCTCTCAACCTAATGATCTGTTTTGTATTATGCTCTTATGGGCAGGATTCCCTCCCCTTTTACTGAAGGGAGTCTGCCTTTGAAATGGAAATGTCATACATGGATTCAATTTCCTGAGGATAGTTGGAATGTAAAGACTGCTGCGATGATGCTTCAAAGAGATTTGGAAGGAGGGAGGTAGTGATTCTCCCTGATAAAATTTGGCCAGGACACTGTGACATTTACTTTACAAACTCCATTGGATAAGTTAACCAAGCTGGCTGCTGAATAGTTTCCCCTGCAGAAACCTTTCTGACATTGTGTTGCACCTGATTTTTCCCCAGAAATCTGCCCTCTAGGCAGTAACACAGATCCTTCAGACTGGAGTAGGCACAGGTTTCTCATCGTTTTGTAGATTCAAACCAATATTTTTCTTAGCAGTCTTGCTAGTCTCTCTGACCTCTCCATCAGGAGAAGCTTTTCCTTGGTTTCCTGATCCTGGACAACCAGTTAGGACCTAGAGACTGACAGGAAAATTCCCATGAGAGCACATGTGAGCTCAGCTGCTGACCCTCACTTTGCTTCATGCTGCCCTCATTGTGGTTCTTTAAGGCAATTTTCCCCAATCCTGAGGTACAAAAGGAAAGGTTTAGGTGTTATACCAACACCACGGTGCTGCATCCATGGTGGGTGTCCATAGGGTCTGCTAAGTGCCTGCAGCCTATTGCTGATGTGTTTTTCCATGTTCTCTCCCAGGATGTGTGCAGTGAGTGCCCTCCTGGCCCACCAGGACTGCCAGGCATCCCAGGATTCAAAGGGGATAAAGGTCTCCGAGGACCACCAGGTAGAGATGGCCAGGATGGGAAAATGGTAAGAGAGCTGAGGGAGTGACCATGCCCTGGATCTGCTATAACCTTGTTTTTCGTTAATGTGGTTGATGGTGTCTTATAAGATGGTTTTAATTTTTTTTTTCTTGTCCATCAACAATCTGCTGAATCTTTTTTAGAGGCCCATGGAGTCAATGAACTAAACTAGTGCTTACCTCTGCCTCTTGTGCATTGCAGGGGATTGCTGGTCCCAGAGGTCCTCCAGGCCCACCTGGGCTTGATGGCCCAAAGGTTGGTTGGTTTGCTTCAGTTGTCTAATGAAAACTTCTTTGTGACTAATTAGTCACACTAATTATTTTGGGAGCAGGTTACCCAGAGAAGTTGTGAATGCCCCATCTCTGGAAATGTTAAAGGCTAACGTGGATGGGATTTTGAGCAACTTCGTTTAGTGGAAGGTGTCCCTGCCCATGGCATGAGGGATTGTTTCACTCAAATAGTGTCTTTTACCATCCCTTTGTTCACACACAGACACATCTAAAGGGCCTGATTCTTGATGTTGAATTTCATTACTTTGATGAATAGACATGAGAGTAAATTTCAACTCAAATTAGGTGAGAAATTAAAGCCTCAGCAGCAGCTACCATGCCTGTTTCTCTCCTTTTTGAATCTTAGATCCTGGAACCACTTAAATTAAGGCTGCAATGGGCTGCTGGGCTCCAAGCACACCATCTGCCATGGTGTTCTTACCCAAAAACTCCAAATATTTCCTGAAACATGTTACAGGAAGAACTTATTGTTCTAACTATATGCTCCTGCTTCGTGGTCTAGGCTATAGGTCAACACAAAATTTCCCTTGTCTGAAGTATTCCAATAATGTCACATTTCAAGCATTTCCCATGAAGAGGGCTGTCACCAGTCTTCTCACAATGGCAGTGCCTGGCCACAATTAAAACCTTTACAACTGCCTAATGTGAAATAAATCAAAGCAAATCAATGGAGGGAGCGATAAGGTGATGTAATGATGGGTCACAGTTTCCTCCAGACGTCCTTTCACTACTGACTTACCGACTAAAATAGCTCCTGCTATTTTAACATCTTTGTGTTTGCACTTGTTAGAGTGCAGGACAAGCTAATAGAGATTCATTAATTAATTTCATATATTGCAATTAAAAGTGAGGTGGGGAGAGCAGCACAATCTCAAAAGTAAACATAGAGTTGATCAAAATGAAAGTATGTTCCAGGATAAAATTTACAAAAGAATTAGTAACCCATAAAGCCAATAACTGGCAGAAGTGCCAAGCAGTCTGAGATATACCACATCTGCTGCTTTCTTATATATCATGAGAAAGCAGAGATTTAGGCAGCAAGAATGGATGGTTAGGTGAAATAACAAGATAAATTTCAAACTGTACATGTGCATAAAGTCAAATCAGGTATCTGATAAGTAGTCTAACTTGAATTCCATAAAAAGTCTTTACAAATGCAAAAGGACCCCTGGGAAGGAGCAAACACAAGCACAGTCTTTGTGACTCTTTTCTACATATTTTAGGAGGATCTTTGCAGTGGAAGACCCAAATTGCTCTGCACTTTTGACTCTGTGGTATATTGTCATTGTCCTTACCAACATCATCCAAGCTATTAGGTCCCAATCTGAAACAGAGCAGTAGAACTGCAGATCTTTGCTCATGAGCAGCTTCATTCCTTCTGGCCATACAAATTAGAGCTCTTTTATTAATAAATAGCAACCATCTTTCTCCCCCTTGTCTCCTAGCTCCCATGCAGTAAACCAGTGTATTATTTCCATGGCCAGCAATTAATTATTGCTCTCTGCATTGTTCACACCTTGTTCACCATCACCTCAGTAATTTTCACTGTCTTGTCTCACTGTGAGCACGGATAATGCAGACATGTACAGCACTGATAATGCAGAAGTGCACATTTGAGTTCGCTGTCTCTGTCCTGTGTCTCTAGAACAGAAAGAGAGAGAGGGAAAGAGAGGAGCACTTTCTGGGTATGGATTTTCTGACTACCCCTTAGAAATGCTGGTTTTATTGCTGTTGTCCCTGAAGGGTGTGGGCCCCTTTGTAGGGCCAGATGCTTCCTTGTCAAGGTGTGATTTAGTGAAGTTCCTAACAACCTGCCTGCTCTTTAAGGATGTGTAATTCCTCTTTATGCCTATGATAATAAAACATTAAAAACCAGCTCTGCTGAGTCTGCTCAAAGGCCATTTTCCACATATATTCCTGGCTCCAGCACTGGTAGTGAAAGTCTAGAGAAGAATTTAAGAGAAGGGCAAGGAGGGCTCAGTCCTGATTCTTGAGTTTTATTCTTGAATGTCCAAGTGCTTTATGAGAGAGGTCAAAAAGCTGTCACAACACTGAATCTCATTAACTTTCAATGGCTCTTTTTTTATTACTAGGGTGCTAAAGGAGACCGTGGTATGACTGGGGAAGTAGGAGAAAAAGGTGAACAGGTAAAAACGGAGTATGCTTTCCAGCAGTGCTGTCACTGTGACTGTTCCTTCATCAGTAACTCCTGTGATGCCTGTACAAGAGAACCCTTCTCAGAGGCAGAGCAGGAAGTAGGGAGCTCTTCATCACTGACAAATCACAAATGGGCTCTGCCAAAGAGTGGAACCATAGCAATCCTCCACAGACTTCCATCGTCACCTCCAATAAAAACCTTCCAGCACCATCTGTTTCCTCACCTCTGCACTAAATAGACTGAATTTGTTACATTACCTAACCCTTACTTATTTCCTTGGATAATCACCTAGATGATGTCCAGGAGTTCAGGTGTCTTTGGGTTGAAAAAGCCAGTGTTTCTATTTGTCTTAGATGATGAATGTAAGGAGGACCTCTTTTAGGAGGGACTGAGATGCCACAGGAAAAATGAGAATGGTTTAAATTAGAGCAAACTTTCATAGTTAATTTTGCCAAGGTCTGAGTCACTGGTTTAAGGTGCAAATCAGCACATCTTCAATGACATTTGTGGGACATTTTAAACAGGTTTGGTTTCCCAACTGACCTCCTTGCTTGTGCAACAATATCTGCTCTCATCTTCCATTAGCATAGACTAAAATACGCATGGGAAGAAGTACACCTGAAATTTAACTATGTTATTTCTGAAATGCATGCTTTGAAAACCAAGGTTTCGCTTTAAAAAGCCATGGATCTTTATTTTGTTACAACCAGCTCTCTGTGAATTGACTCGTTTTGATGTTACCTCACAGTAATCACCAGTTAACTTTTATACAAGTAGATATGTGACTCATGCATAAAGAAAGTCTCTTCATTCTGCAGGGCCACCCTGGAATGCCTGGCTTCTCAGGGGCTCCTGGAAACCCTGGTCCACCTGTAAGTTCCTCTGTTGCAAAGATGGTCCTGTAGTTTCTTGCTAATTAAGGGTGTTGCAAGCTCCATGTGGTGGAAAGGACCATTCCCATCTGTCTGTGCATTGAATTTGCATTTTCCAGTGGGTTCCTAATGATCCCCTGAGTGTGATAGAGTTCCCCACTCATGGTAATTGCTATTTAATACGTTGGCCACTTTCCACTGATTGCTTCAACCCATTCTGTAAATTGTTGCTAAGCTTCAGTTGCTCTCTTTATACACAAAGATGATGATTAAAACCCTTCCATAGGGACTATTTAGTACATGTGTAGGTGCTTTCCTGTATGTGGAATAAGTTGTCAGTCTAGAACTAGCAGATCTAAGAGCATTTTACTTCTCAATTTTACACAGTGCTATGAGACTGGATTTTCTCCAATTTTCATGTTGTATGAGTTATTTTTAAATTAAAAGGCCTTTTACACATCCCTCTCTATCACAGTCCTCATTCTTAGTTCTGCTCTCTCCATAATTACAGTTATGTTTCTTTGTGTTTAAAAAGGGGTGGTAGTGCAGAATCAGGGCTGAAGTCACTTGGCTCTCTTGCTGGTGATATCTCTGCTTTACTCCCTTTAAGTTTGGGGATTTTTTCTGAGACAAGGACTTTTCTCTCCAAACCACCTTTCATTGCCCAGAGTCCTCACTGCTCATATTGCTGCTTACAGAGCAGTTTGGCTCTGCTGTGCTGAGGGTGTGCCACCTTCATCTGTTCTGAGGATCAGCACAGCCTGAATTCACATTGCACTGACTAAATGACAGGACACACCAGAAAAGGGGGTTAGATTAAAATTCCATATTCAGATGGTAGCAGTGCCTCAAGGATGCTGGATGCTTTGCTGCTGGACAACACGTGGACTTGCTTCATGGGTCATTTGAGCTCCCATGAGCATTATTTTAGGAGAAGTTAATAACAGACACATTTGCTGTGTCTCTATTAACCTAAAACTGCTACAACTACAGACTTGTACCAGTGGGATTAAAACACATAAAATTGTCCTATGAGACCTCCTGAACAGACTCACAGTCAAAGGAAATATGCAAAGTAAAACTGAGCCTGTCAAAACAGAGCGAAATGTGATGTCCCTTAGACAATTTTGTTTGTCAACTTTTGCTGACTTTTCCCTCTGTCTGCATTGACTCGTGGTTCCAGGAGTTTGCCTGCCACAGAGTGTGCTTCATAATTTCTTTTCTTCCATAACTGCTGTTCTTCAGAGTTATTTTTGTCATGATTGGCTTTTTCCTATTTGTCCCCTATTTTCAGAAGGAAGAGCCAAGACCAGACTCAAATATCTGATTATTTCTGGCTTTGGAGGCTGATTGAATGCAGAGGTTGGCACTGCTTTTCAGTGATGAATGAAGAAATGGAATGAATGTTGAGCTGAGTGATTAAAGAAAGCTCTAGAGTTTCCAGCTGTGGTTCGAATGTGTTGACAAACACACAAAATGCATTTATCATTCACATTGTTTCTGCTTTATTTCGTTTAGGGATCAGATGGGGCACCAGGACCAATAGGACCAGCAGGAAATCGAGGAGACATGGTAAGCTCTAAGCTCTGTGCTTGACCACTGGCTTCACCTATATTTAGGTCTGTGAAGTAAAGCTGACCTGGCATCCCTGTAATGTCCTTTGAAAGCTCCCCAAAATATTCAGTCTGCAAGTAGAACCTCCATAAATAACCACAGATTACTGTTTTAGCACTTTTTTTACTAACCAAATGAAATTGCAAATTAGCCAGAGGATAATCAAGCCCGTGGGACCTGTATGGAGGTTTTTATACCTCTTGTCTGTCTGTCCTTGCTATTTACATCTTTTAGCCTCCAGAACAGGATTACTAAATATGTTAGGATGCTTCATGACCTAAGGCTAATATCTGAACTCTCTGTGGGGATTATTAAAATACAACCAGCAACCTGTTGAAGGATGTCACAGCCCAGACTGCTCAGATGCTGGAGCCTGGCACTATTTCCTGGTACCACCAAAAATACCAGTACAGGTGTAACCTTTGAGAAGCCCACGAAGAATTTTGGCACTGCTGTTTCATTTGAAGGGTTTTCAGATGCTACTTTATGGTAATGCATCAGAAAACCCTGGGAGAGACAGGTGATCTGACTGATGCTAACTTCAGTTTGAACCTTCCCTGAAGAATACGCGCTGTTGCGTTGTAACAGTTTTAGACTCTGTAATTCCACGATGAGTTTCTAGAGCAAGGTTTCCTAGGGGACAAGGTGTCTTTTGCAGAGCCATTTCACAACCTGAACTTCATAATAAGTAAACAGTGATGGTCCTTCTGATGGTCGATTATGAAATCAGTGAGCATTCTCAGAGAGGCCAGAGACAGGATGGACAGGCTGGCTGAAATTTCTTTTCAAATGGATGATAAAGTTGTGGCACTGTGAAAGACCTGGGATGACATTGTCCAGTCCTGGGGAGTAAGGGGATTTCTTGGGACAGTCAGAAAGGTACTTCTTGTAACTACTTATTTAAAATGTATGAAATATACATCTGCTTCCTGGCAGGACACCTCATCCAGAAAGTTAAGAGTGAAACACTAAATATAATTAAACTTCAGGAAAATAATTACCAGTAATTTGGGTGTTTTCTTTATTTGTAAGAAATCATAGATAATATTGAATTTTTTATACGAAAAGAGAGACATCCATTCTAAACTAGAAGGAGTTCAAGGAAACCTCATAGACTGTATGACGTGGGCTACAAGACCACCTTTCACAGCTGTCCCCTGTCAGACTCTACATGTGATAAATCTTCATCTGATAGGAGCTGTGAGGAGCTTGCCTGACCCCCAGTGTTTGTTCTTTCTTTCCAGGGCAAAGATGGTCCCCCGGGTCCACAGGGCCCACCAGGGCTGCCTGGACTTCCAGTGAGTGTGATTAAGCTCCTTCTAATTCGGTACATTAAATTATTCATGCACACATAGGTATGTAAAAACAAAGAGGTGACACTTCTGAGGTGCTTTGAAAGCCATGTGTGGTCTGTAGCAGTGTCTGTCAGGCTGATGCAATGTCCTTGTTCCAGGATTGCTGTATTTGATCACTTTAATGCAAAGTGTTAATAACAATGTGAATGAGCACTGTTCCTTGCCTGTCTTCTCATTGGAGGAAATACTCTTATACAGAGCACAAAAATCAACTTACAACTCCAGTGTCAGGACACAAGGATTCAGAGACTGGGACACTTTATCTGAATCCACAGTCAAAATGATTTCTTTGCACTGACTCAGGTTCAAGTGCACCTTGGGCATAGACTCCTCTCTTCTGGAAAATGCAACAGTACAACATTTTGGGGGTTTTTTAATCTGTCATAAGGATAGAGCCAGAGATAATTCTACTGTAAATTAGCCTACCTGAATAAAGATAATGACATTATAATGATTTATAACAGTTGGGTTTAAGATTGTTGGTGTGCTTGCCTTGCTGGAAAGGGAAATATTGCCATATTGGAAAGGGAAACAGGTTATGTTGTTACAAGTGTGTGGCAGGGAGAGGTTTATGACTGAGCTATACAAGTAGGGAGGGTTTTGGAGGTTCAGGCAAACATAAGCATGTCATGATGAACAGAGTTTTCACTCTGACAAAAGCCCCACCAATCTCCCTTATTGATTCCTTTTACCCTGTTTTGCATTTCATTTAACAGGGCATTGCTGGGAATGATGGCAAAGATGGCAAACCAGGATCTCTTGGGGAGCCGGTAATGTAATTTAAAACTGTTTTGCTCAGGCAACCAGAAGCTGCATCCAGTTGTTGTTTTGGAGCTGCCTATCTATGGACTCCTTAGGGGGAACAAGGAGCCTGTTTGCACGTCTGTTTTTAGCAGCAAACGGACTGTATTGTCTTGAGCGATTTATAAGCATGATACACAAGCAATCTTGAAAAGAAACTGGGTTCTTTTACTTTTACAACTACCATAAATACACTAAAACTTAGTGACTCCACTTTTACAGCTGTCTTAAACACTGCAGAGAAAGAAGGTTGTCTTGTAACATTAAACCTAGTGATCCATCCTTTTGCTAGAAGATTATGGGGCATAAAAAGTTTAGAGGAGGCATCTTTATATAAGTTTTTTTCTGGATGGCTCTGAGACAATTCTGTTGCCCAGAATTAGAGGGTTTATATTTTATTTTCTCTACTTAGTCTATACTTGCATTTGCTGAGGGAAAAATGCTGAGCCACAAAATTGTCAGCTAAAAAGAAATGTTAATAAATTTGGCAGTGAGTATTATTTCTTGCAACTGTGTATGTTACATGAAGAATGTGCTTCAAGTATCAGGCATTGCCAGCCTCTTTCTGTGACTTGTCAAATGGGACTTATTGGTTCTGGGAAGAGCCAAGTATCCAGGCATTAGGACAACTGCTAAGTAGAGGAGTTTTTGTCACAGAAGTTTGTGTTTGCACCAAACCACCCAGGTTGTATGTGCAGATGCTGATTTTGCATGTGCTGATTAGGTATTGGTGCAGCCCTGACACGGCAAACGTGCACCAGTCCAGAGCTGTAAAATGCCTCAGGACCTCAGAGTGCAGGTGACAGTGCAGGTCGAGGTGTGTTTGGCAATGTCTGTCACTACTGTTCTCCTTGCAAAGTCAGACTGCAGCGCTGCTGGACAAACCCTGGGCACTCACAGTTCTCAGAGGTGTTATGTCTTAGGGAGAGGAGTGGGAAGTTTTCAGCAGCAGTGAGATGGACCTGAGGCTTTCTCTAACATGAGCATTATTCTTTCCCACAGGGGAAGCCTGGAGAACAAGGGCTCCCAGGCCGGGAGGGTGCCAGAGGATTACCGGTGGGTGCTGCTCTGAAGGGTTTTCCCCACTCAACCCCCTGTACTGTAGTCAGGGAGCATTTCTTGGGCAGATGAGATTCCTTACTGATGCAAATATATAACCAGTCGTGGCATTGTGACCAAATAAATACATAAATAAGCAACAAAAGTAGAACACAGACATTTCTGAATCCTTCACACGTGGAGAAGAGCAAATCCCTTGTCTAGAAATCAAAGCATATAACCTTGTACCACCCCTTACAGCTGTAGCCCTTGTGTTCTGTTACATGTCCTCTGAAAGAGTGGGGACAGTAAAATTTAGGGTTAAATAATATATTGGCTGGGCACACCAGGGATACACAGACCAGAGCCTTGGTTTTACAGTTCAAAGAGCTATGGAAAGCTTTTCCTGTGATGCAGCCATGCCTAAGAACTCCCTGGGACACAGCTGCTCCATGCTGACCAGTCCCCAGTAACCTTTGGCAGAACTGGAAAGGTTACTAAATAAACATTCAAGCTAGAATTTTCTTAGTGTTTCATGTATCAGGGTGATGGATAATTATTTATTTCATTCCCTTGTATAGGGTTTCAAAGGACAAAGAGGAGATACAGGTCCCCCAGGTCCCCGGGTAAGTAACAGGTACCTTACGCACAATCCTTTGGAGAGAATGTGGGAATTGAAGTTGCCCTTTTTGGGGCAATAGGTAAAATTGATAAGAGTGTTTCATGTGGCTGTTTTCAACTATGATTCCATGGGCCACATCTGTGGCATGAAAATGACAGCAGCTTTATTCCCCCTGCTGAACTTCTGATTCTGGGGAATGTGAGGCAGCTGGTAGAGCTGAATCCTCTGACGTCAGCTCCCTTTGAGAAAGTCCTTTGTGGAGAAGTCTCAAGGATGCCTCCATACCACATCCTTCTGGTAAAAATGCTGGCAAAGTGAGGAACACTACTGAACTTGTTGGACAAGTACTAGCTCTCCTCCACAAATGCTGAAGAAATGCAAAATAAGTTCAAGTACAAAACTTACAGGAAAGTGAATAGAAATGTTCCTTTGACTTAGTTGCCTGTGGATCATAAAACCCAGACCTTGAGTCCTGCATGAAATGTTGTTCTCCACTCTATTTGGAGCTCCTTGGTGTAAAAGGGGGGAATACAAAACTGAATGTTCTTCCACCTAATTCTGCCTTTATTACAGGGAAATAAAATTCTCTGCTTGCAGAAGCTTATGTGAAATATCCAGTGCTGGAGTTCCTCATCTCTTCCTCATTTTCATAGCTCCTGTGTCATGAATGTGTTGGTGGTTTTCAGTGTCTGCAGTACAAGAAGCAAATAATTTGCTGAAAAGCAGAGCACTGCCTTGTGCATCTCTTACAGGAGATGTTTCTGAGTTATTTTTATAAGCTGCATGTCATATAAGATGAACGAGGCTCTTGCTGGCGTTAAAAAAGTTTTCACTGAGCTCAGTCACACATTGCAGAAACCCCGCACCCTTATAGTGGTGATACTGGTCTGACTTTGACCTTGAGCTGATCTCTCTTCCCATTTTGCTGAATTGCAGGGGGAGCCAGGTGTGACGGGTCCTGCTGGTCGTGAGGGGCCACCAGGGAAGGATGTAAGTGCACCATTTTGAGCAGAAATGAATCTCCTTCTCCCTGACAAATGAAAATTTTAATTCACAGTGACCCTGACCTGAAACAGCTGCAGAAACTTCAGTAAAGGGTGAATTACTGCAGGGAATGATTTGTGCAAAGGTCATTAGGAGAAACAAAGTATTAGAGGGCCTTTGTCACTGCTCAGCTGCTGGCACTAAAATGTCAGATATATCTTTGGATAAACAGAGAAAGCAACATCGTGTGAAACCCAGGCTGCACTTGGTAGCCATGGACTTGTCCTCTGGCACCCATCTCTGAGCAGGGCTTTGCTCTGCAGGTCCCAGCAGGGCAGGCTCTGCCACACTTCCTCTGCCCCAGCTGTACCTGAGTGTGTCGCTCTACTTAAGTTTGTGAAATACCTATGGAATAAGTTGCTGCTTTTCAGAGGAAAGAAAGATGGTACAAACTGTTCCTCTGGCATGATTAGTGTCAAGTGCAGTCATATAACAAAGTCCTGGGAGGGTGCAGCTGACGTGGGATCCTGCAGCAGCTGCTGAGCAGGGTTCCGAGCAGCTGATGTGCCACTGCCATGGGACCTGGAGAAGTGGCTTCTCATTTGCACCCACTTGTATCACTGGAAAGTGATGTGCTGTAAATGGTGCCCTGCAAAGCAAAATGTAAGGCAGACCAAAAGGAACCCCTCAGAGAAGATGGAAGCAGCTCTGAAACCTCCCTGGAGAGTGAACAGACTTGTCAGTTCTTGAGAAATATCAGAGAATATCTGTCCCTAAGAAATACAGCTTTAAGATAATCTGATAATAACCTGATAGAAATGGTTTCTGCCTGTAATCAGGCTGCATAAACAGTAGGTGTTTAAAATTCAAAGGATTTGTCTTCCTCATAAATAACTGAAGGGGGGCAGTGAGACTCCTTTAATCCTGTTTCCCCTAATATGTGAACAGTGTAATTTAGCAGGAACATTTAAAAATGTTTGTTCACTTGCCTCCATGCCAGATCTTTCTCACTCACCAGAATACTTTTCTTCTCCTCAGGGTGATCCTGGTCCCATAGGACCACAGGGCCCCCGAGGACTCCGAGGGCAGCCGGTGAGTTTTCTCTTCTGACAAGCCATTTCTAGAGGTACACAATAGTTCATAGAATGGTTTGGCTTGGAAGGAACTTCAAAGATAATGTAGTTCTAACCCCTTGCCATGGAAAGGGATGCCACCCACTAGGCCAGGTTGCTCAGAGCCCCATCCAGCCCAGCCTTAAAAACTTCCAGGGGTGGGACACTGTGTGTGGTGAGAACGTTCTGCAGTCCAGAACTCTGGCTTGAGAGAAGAGAAGTTAGGAAGATTCAGGCAATGTTTGATTAAAACACTTTGCCTTTCAGAAAGACAAATAAGAATGATATTGCTAGACACTGATGAAGACTTATAATAGTGCAAGGGACTGATGGTTGCTGACACAGTGGAAGAACATTCAATGGATCCTGTCAGGACTGCAGTCAGAAATACTCACATTTCAGTCCTGCCTCTGGGATCCTACTCACTTCTCACATGGTCTCAGCTTTCAAAGGTAGACACTGAGGGTGCCCAGGCTGCGTTGTGTGGGGTCCAGTTGTGATACTGTTCACTTGTACAATTTTATTACAGCTTCAGTGGAGAAATAGGAATAGACATTTCAAAAAGTCTCGTCTGGGATGGCTCAGAAATTACTTTTATTAACCTAATGCAGTTTAAAATTCTGTCTTAGAAATTAATTATTCTCAAATCTGAATCGAGATCTTTGTTGCTGAACCAAGGCACACCTTTAGTGTGTTGCAATGAGTGATTTTCCTTCCTTCTTTAAAGTCCTGGTAGTGAAACAGATTCTACAGCATGATCAGGGAAAAAAATTGCTGACTTAGCAATGCCAGGAGTTGGAACAGCAGCAACCCCAAGCTGGGGGTGCTGGGGTTTAGATTAAACTGCAAGAACATATGGAGACCTCCTGTATCTACCTCATAATTTCTCTCATTATTTCTGTACTGCTAGTATCACTCACTATTGTGTGATACCCCTGCACAACACTAGCAGTGAGTAAAAATATTTGAAGATATAGAAATTATCATAACTTCAGGCCATATTCTTCTTTGCAGAAGAGATACTTGGGATTTTGTATGTTGGAGGGCCAAGTATCAGTTTCTCTTGTTCTTCCTCTTCTTTGTTTTTTATCTAAAAAGCAATGTGAGGCATAATTTTGAATATTGACAGTACAAGGGCCGATCTTTATGGTTAACTCCAATTCAGGGAAAAAAAAAACTCTGTGTGGTGAGTTGAGAAGACTGTAAACCTTCATCTTACCAAACTTTGTAGATGATCAGCTCAGCTGCTTTCTTAAGGAACAGTGAGAAACAGGTCCTTTTAAGGGATGATTTGGCTCATTCTGAATTGTCTGGTGTCAGGTAAGTATCAAATATCTCAAAACTTTCGAACAAGTGTTTGTCTCCATTCCCCCAAAAAGGGGAAGCCTGAAATGATTAAAAAGAGTCTTGTCTGCACACTGGTGACTTGGAGCAGCAAGAGGAGGTGGCTCTATCCATCCAGAAGGATGCTGCATATGATAAGGACAAGGGTAAAGCAAAGGAGAAGGGAGAAGAAGTGCTTGTTTGGTCCTCCTCAGGCCTGTGGATTTGGGTCCACATCTCAACTTTTTTCCTGAGATCAGCCATGCAATCAGGGATGCAGAAGCTGTGAGGTCAATTCGAAATAAGATGCTTCACAATCTGTCAGGAGAGTAGACTAAACAAGACTAAAGAAATCCCTGCTGGTGTAGATGTAGCTGGATATTTGTAGTTTTAGCATGCAATACATCAATAACCTTTTTCTTTTGACACAGGGAAAGAATGGAGTGCCTGGATCTGCAGGAGAACCTGGCGCAGCAGGTATCCCAGTAAGTACTACAAAGAGAAACTCATGGAGCCAGGAGAGGTGACTGATGAAGTGTAGATGGAGTGGATTATGTGTAGCTGGTGACCATCCCTGAGGTTTCCATATCTGAAGATGGGTGATCTGAAAATCACTGGCTGGCCACAACTTTGAAGGGAGTTTGGCTACATTCCTGGAATTGAGATGCTAGCTGGGTCATCTCTTTTCCCAGTGAAAGTTAAGTGTTCACAGCAAATGGAAATGATTGATTGCCTAGCATGGAAAAAAGATTGGCATGCCTCATCTTTACCAGTAGATTTAATTTTGCCAAGCTGAGAGTGTGCAGCCAGCAGAGAATTGTCACAAGGAAAGAGAGGGCCTCGGGGAGCTGGAAGGCTGCCATCGAGGAACAGTGGCAGCAGAAAAATCCTCACAGGCACTTGGGGGAAAAGCAGACAACAGGCAGTAAACCAAGATCAGGAAGCATAATCAAACTCCCCTGAGGCCATCCTGTAGGGAAGAACAGCTTGAAAATGGAGAGCTGTAAGAAGGACAGTGAGGAGCTGGTGGTTTGGTTATTTTTTTGTGTGTTTTTTTCCTCTGTTCTGCTGCTGAAAATGGTCCAGAATTCAGCAAATCCATGCAAATACTCCTTTGTGCTCAGTAGCATCTATTGCAATGCAGGGCTCTTCCCTCTCTCTGCCCCTGGAGACAGTACAGCGTGCTGGACTGTTGGATTAATAGAGAAACAAAGGCAGAGCAGGAGGAATGTGAAAAGCTGCAGCAGGACTTCACTCTTTGTGACCCTTGCAATGTCATAAAGCCACCCAGCCTTGCCACAAACGTGTGCCCTGATCAAGCATCTGCAGGGATGTCTCAGAGAAGCAAATACCACCTTCCTGTGTGGGGAGCTGGGACAGGGTGGGGCAGTCCGACAGCCTTTCTGCATCAAAAAATAAGTGCCACAGGCTTTTTTGTCCTTGACATAAGCTCTTCTTACCTTCCTGGGACTGCTGCCATTGCTTCTTGCGCTAAGGATCCTTGCTCTTGCCTTTTCAAACTTCTTTTCTTCTTTTTGTTACACCCACCCCTGTTTCCAATTCCTATCACTGCTTTTTCACCTTCTGAGCCTGTATCGGGTCACTGTGGCTTTGGGATGCCTTGTGAATGCCAAGTGGGGGTTACTATTTTTATCATCGTGTTACCACAGTACCTATATGATTTGGCCCAGGGACTCACCAGACAGCTTCCTGCAAAAACAGCACCACAGCAGCCTTTGCTCCAGAGGATTTAGAGTCCAAAAATAACATAGGAGATTGAAAAAGGATAAAGTCAGATGGATGAGGAAGGGGAAACAATGAGACAATGTTGGTCAGCAGAACAGACAGTCATCTCATCATTATATTTCTCTGTCATTAAAATGAATCCTCTCCTTTTCATAAAGGTTATTATGGGAAGCGTCTCCTTGTGCTGTACATAAATCCATTTATTTTGAAATGCACTAATTTCCTTCACAGTGTGCTGTGACAAGCCAATATTTTATATTTCTATTTTGAAAAAAGGAGATGTGAGGAAGGTTATCATGGCAATAAAGATGATTTTTTTTTCCTTCACCTTCACCATTGCTGACTTGTAATCACAAGGTAAAACCTGCCAGGAGCCTTCTCCTTTTGCATTTGCTGTTTGACAGTGCCCATCACAATTCACAGTGCTCATTCTTAAGCCCACACACAGCAACACAGTCCAGCCCCTGGAGTCTTCAGGGCAAGTTGCACACCCCAAATCCATGTGCTTTATGGCTGTCAGGCTCGTTGATGCTCACTTTGCACAAGTTTTACTCTAAGAAGAAAAAGGGCTATGTTCTGAACCGAAAAAGGAGGGGACAAAGTTGTGAAAGCGAAGGTTAAAATAAGAGTTAAAACCATGTCAGAAATGTGCGTGAATCGGTTCTGTATCATGAACTGTCATTTCAACTGCCCTGATCTGTAAGGAAAAAGGGACAGTTTGACATACCACAAGAGATAAGTGAAAGACAGACATTTTGTGAACTGAACCTGGAAATAAAGGCAAAGGAGAAGCCCTGTAGCTGTGTTGGTTGTATTCTTGGATTTGAGCAATATGACCACCTGCAGTGTTTCCCTGCCATCACCCATCGCAGCATTTCCACTCTCAACACTCCCTTATAAACCATGTGACACCACAACAACCATAGAACACACCTCCTGCCCCTGCCGTAATTGTCTCTTCCTTTTCATCTTCGCCCAGGGACCCTGCATAGCTTATTAATAATGCAACCACAGTGCCTGCAATCTGCTTTTCTAAAATACTTTGTTCTTCCTTGTCAGTTTTAGGAGTCCTGCTGTTAAAGTGAAATTTCCTGAGTTCCAATATATCTGTAAATGAATGCTCTAGGAAAGAGGAGTTGGGGAAAAGGCTGCTAGTATCTCTCTCATTTCTGTCCAAAGGGTCCCAAAGGAAATAGAGGAGAAACGGGAAGCCCAGGACTCCCTGGCTTTATAGGACCCCGAGGACCACCTGTAAGTATGTCTGGGGATGGATTAGATCCTCTCTTTACCTGCTTTTAAATGTTAGACAGGAAGATGGGACTTGGGCATCTTCAGTTAGGTAAAAAAAAAAAAAAAAACCATAAGCAGGAGATCTGACAAATCCAGAAGCCGTATAATTTTACTTCCAAAGGAATCTGGACTGCAAAAATAGTATTTTTCATATGGATGAACAACCATAATCTCATGTATGGAGCTGATACCTGCCAGTCAGCCCTGATAATGTGTGCATTAATCAGACTGCTTCAGTAGTCTTCTTAATAAATGTATGGAGTATCTAAGTTGTCAGACTATACCTCTGCATGAACCTTAGATGGACTAAATAGGGAAATTGTGAGTGCTGATAATAATACAGGTATTTTTGCTATTTGCTATTCTGAGGGAAATTCCTTTTTTGCCAGCAACAGAGGTACATTGCAATTAAAGCATTCATATATCTACCAAAGTGATCTAAAATAATAAATAGTAAACCTATACACATGACAATATCACAGCCTCAGAATCCAATATCTTTAGACCTTTGAAGATGAGTAAAAGATGTTAAATTCCACTGGAAGGGTGGAAAAAAGTGAATGCCAGGTAATTTTTTTTTTTTTATTTCTAGATTTGTTGTGACAAAAAAATGAGATTTAAAAGATTTTTGTGTGGCTCTAGCAGAGCTGAATCTTCCACAGGATGGTTCATTTTCCTTCTGTATTTTTGTAATATTTTATTTTATAATTTGAAATGGAGCTTTGGGATGAAAAGAGGAGAAAGAAATATTTCTCTGGACATTTAATTCTAAGCAGCAAACATAGTGGCTATTTGAAACTGAAGGGGCCCTGAGAAAAACTCAAGTGAGTTCAAGGCAGCCTAGTTTGGATCACACATCTCTGATTAGTTCCATTCCTCATGGATATGTGTATGGATGGTAACACAGCTGAAGATGTTATGTTTCCAGGGGAAAATAGCACCTGCATGCATGTTATAGATATGATCATGTGTGTTGACTGCAGACAGACTTAGAAAGATGATTTTTTCCATTCATGATATGGGAAAGTGGCCAGAATTTCAGCAATAACTAGTTTAATGTTCATTTTGCTTTATCTGCAGTTCAGGACTGTAGTGATATCTTTTTCATTGAAATACTAAAATGGAAACTGTATTGTCTAATTATCACATTATAAATGCAGAGAAAGTAATTTAAATAGAGATATATAAGTAATTCTATGAGGGTGCTTATTCAAATTGAGATTATTTAATATAGTTCTGAAAGAACAGGGAACAGGTGAGCACTTAGGCTTAAAATTCCTTTATCAACTGTCTCTGTATGTTTTTCCAGCTAGTGTAATACAAAATGGTACTTCTACTTACAAAATTTACTTCATTTACATCTTCAGACTCTTATGGGTGTAATGCTGGTGCTCCTTAAGTTAAACAAGACAATATAAAGTGTATGAAGCTTTGGGAATTGTTGGTAAGAAAAAGGAACAAAATTTATTGAAAGCAGGAACACACTTTCAGTGAAACATCTGCCCTCAGCTGGTTTGTTAGAAATTACTTCCTGTTAATTATGTTTACATGGGATGCAAATTCACTAAAAGATGGTTTCCAAATAGTAGGATGTGTCTATCCAGGAATGACCAGTAGCAGTAGGATAAAGATAAATCATGTAAACCTGCTACTTGGTAGAAGAAAACTTGTGTTGTTAATACAAAGCAAGATTTATGATTATTAGGTGGAGTCTTTCTTCCAACTCCTCCAGTGCGATGCTAAATTCCCTTTCTGTGTGTCTTAGGGAGAACCAGGAGAGAAAGGTCCTCCTGGGAAAGAGGTAAGTTAAATTCACAGTTGTTTCAATATAGGACTGGTGTTACGAGTTAAAAAATCATCAAGGGTGTTACCAGAGTTGCAACAAATTGGGGTTTTTTTCATAAGATGGTTTAAATTGGAAGGGATCTTAAATGTCATCTATTTCCACTCACTCTGCCAGGGACAGAAACACCTTCCACTAGACCAGGTTGCACAGAACCCCATTCAACTTGACCTTGAACTGTTCCAGAGATGGGACATTCACAGCTTTTCTGGACAACCTCCTCCAGTGCCTCACCACCCTCACAGTGAAATATTTCTACCAAATATCCTACCCTTTCTGATTGTGAAGCCATTACTTCTTGTCCTATCACTACAGTCCCTGACAAAAAAGTCTGTCCCCATTTTTCTTATAAACCCCCATTTAGTACTGGAAGGGACTCTAAGGTCCCCCCAGAGCCTTCTCTCCTTCAGGCTGAACGACCCCAGCTCTCTCAGCCTGAATTCACAGAAGAGGTTCTCCAGCCCTCTGAGCATCTTCGTGGCCTCATCTGAACTTGCTCCAACAGGTTTATGTCCTTGCTTATATTCTGGCACCAGGACAGGACACAGCATTCCAGATGGGGTCTCACCAAAGGGGAGGGGAGGGGGAGAATCACCTCCCACAACCTGCTTGTCATGCTTGCTTTTTTGTTGTTGTTGTTGTTGTTGATAATTGAGAGCAAAAGGGAAAGCTCTCAGGAAACTGTGAGGCTGTCATGGAAGTAAATTTTCCTCAGGTCACAGGAATCATTACAAAGGCATATGTTTCATTATTTACTGTTATTATGGATGGTTCTTTTATGTTTACCTTTATTTTGTTGCAGGGCACACCAGGGAAACAGGGTGCAATTGGCTCCAAAGGAGAGAGGGTAAGTTGAAGAACATTGCTAGTTATTTCATTATGTTGAAATAAAGAGAGCTATTTTGAGGTAGGGGCTGGGGGCAGAGGTTGTTCAAAATTGAAACATGTTTCCCAGTCTCCCAGGTCTCTCTTAAATCATTCTCCATCAGAATAATTTGTGGATCATTTGTAGTGCACCAGATGTTGTACTCAGAGTTGCCAGCTCAGCTGTGAGTGTTTCTCTGTGTTTGAAAACCAGAAGATTGCCTCTTATTCTGTGGTGGTAATGTCATACTTTTCACTTAGGGCGAGCCTGGCATCAAAGGCGAAAAAGGCCCTCAAGGAGAAAAGGGACCTCCAGGTGATCCCGGGATACCTGGTCATAAGGGCCATCCAGGACTGATGGGTCCCCATGGACCTCCAGGAGACACTGGGCAAGCTGGACCTCCCGGCCCTCCAGGACAGCCAGGATTTCCAGGACCAAGGGTAAGATTGCCAGAGAAAGGCTTTGTACAGTAATTTTCCTGCCACAGGGATCAGAAAAGGGCCTCAGAGTACATTGAGACTGACAGAAACTGGAACAGGAGCATGTTATAATGGGGAGGCAGTGCTGTTAGCTCTTGATAGCCATAAAGGGGAGCTATAGCACATCTCAGGGAATCATGGAATCATAGAATGGTTTGGGTTAGAAGAAACCTTAAAGACCATCTAGTTCCAACCCCCCTGCCATGGGCAGGGACACCTACCACTAGACCAGGTTGCTCCATTCTCTGTCCAACCTGGCCTTGGACACTTCCATGGATGGAAGTTGGGAAAGGCTTGTGGGGGTGTTGCCTTGCAATTCAATGGAGCTGAGTAATGCAGACCTACAGCCAGCATCACCAGTTACTGACACCTTTTACCCCTAAAATAGTGGCCATGGCACTGGAGTCTAAAAAAGATTCTTTCTGTAAGGACAATGATGTGTAGCATGTCATAGAGAGGACTAACACCCTCCTCTGCTGCTGGTTATTATGAGAGACAAAATGCTGAGCCATGGAAAGGTCACAACTCTATTCCTGGAAATCCTGGAGTCAGCTCATCAGAATTCATGAAATACTATTTTTGTTTAATATTCTCCCTCTTTTTTTTTTTTTTTTTTTTGTTTTTTCCTTCCCTCCTGTTGGGAAGCAATCTCACTACTGAGAATGCCTGAGGGTGGTATATGTAGCAGAATGAGGAAAACTAGCAACAGCAGTGAAGCCACTGTGCCCATCCTGAGGATGAATTGGAGATCATCTCAGAGGAGAATAAACAGAAAACAATCTCTGGTGTAAAAGCTGACTAAATTTTAGACAAAGCATTTCTTTGTGTGTGAAATCAAGTGATGACTATGGAAACTTAATTTAACTAATAGGGTTAAAACTTGAAAAGATAATTTGTAAGCCTTTAAAGTATGCTCTGTTTACTTACTGAGATATACACTAAGAGCCATCAAAAATGGTTAGTACTTAATGACAAAATTGTTTCTTTTGTCACCAGCGACACATCTTTTTCTCATGCAAAATGTGTGTCAGGAAGAAGGCAGCAAATAGACCAACTCTGTATTTATCAGTAATGCTATTGATTAGAACTGAAATGTCACTTAGCTATTTAATAAAATCTCATTTTTTTTATTGAAGAATAACTTCTGATTCAGAAGAGCACACTAGGTTTTCATAAACATAGAGGAAACACACAGCATCCTTGTATGTTAAAAGAGTAAGTGTGAGGGAAAAGCAACACTTTTGCAAGCAGCTGATACACAAAAGAATGCAGTCTTTAGGTTGATCAGAAATATCTTCAACACTGACAGAAATATAAAGAATAATTTTAGCCAAAAAAATGAAAAGTTAATTTCAAGTGGAACATCTCACTTTCTGATTTACAAAGGAAAACATTTGATCTTGCTGCTTGAAAATGGTATAATGTTTAAATGTAGCTGCATCTTTTCTTTTGAGTTTTTGCAAAGGCAAGAGCCTGGATTTTAACCCTAAAACCTTTATTTTATTTTTATTATTATTATTATTTACTTGGAAAGCCACAATCTAAAAAATTATTCCACCTATCAAAAATGCTTTCCTAATATTTTTAACTGCATCATCCAGAGCTGTTGTTCATATTACTTGAGTGTTTACAGCTACTACAGCTGTAAAACACCAACATCCCAAAAGAACTAAGAGAAGGGATGAAAGATACTCTTGCCAAGGCCAAGCCACATCCTCTGTCTCCCTTCAACAGCCTGAAATCAGGCAAAATTTTATACTGGTTAGGAAGAATAGGTATCTTATGAGGTTTCTGTTTCCTGAGTTAAGGCCTATTGGCACGGGATGCATCCAATATGAGTGTTTTTAGCAAGTCCAGATACCCAGGATTAGTACCCTGGGGGCACAAGTACGTATCTCTGTGAGGAAACATGACATGATGAAAATGAATGTGGGATACCCACAGTGATATGGTAGGGCAGAGATGTCTCCTGATGTGATTTCTGCAACTTGTCCTATAAGTGCATAGGAAGGAGATTTTCATAAGGATGGATATGAGAACAGTGCTACAACTACCACCCTCAGACCAAGTTCCTTTTTAAACCGCTGAGTCCATGGTTTCCCAGAAGGCTAAAAACTGAAAATGCCTTTGACTCTGTCTCCCATAGCGCAGCCCTGGAAAAGCCGTCAGCCCAGGGCTTGGGCAGGTGCACTCTTTGCTGGGTTAAGATCAGTCAGGATGGCTGGGCCCAGAGAGTGTGCCAGACTGGGGCCGGCAGCAGGACTTATCTTTGGCAACTGGTTGCCTACGTGTGAACAGTCATCCTTGGGGATTGTCCTGGTGCTGGCAGCCGGGCTCACTCCTCTCGCTGTCCCCTGAGGCAGCTGAAGGAGAAAACCCTTCTCAGAGCCCGCCGGGCCGACTTAAGGATAGAGCGCCATCGCCGTGGGGCCGGGGGCTGTGGGACGGCTGCGCTGCCGGCAGTGGAAGTGGGAACTTTGCGTTCCAGGGGCTGGGCATGCATGGATAAAGCCCCTGCCGGCAGCCCAGCCCCGCAGGGCTTTTCCTGGGGAAAGGCGGCCTGTGCACGGCCAGCCTCCATCCACGCTGCGCCGGCCTCGTCCGCAGCATCGGCAGGTGAGGTGCAAACCGCAGACGTCTTTGTGTCTTCGGGCAGTGCCGTGGGGAGAGGCTCGCTGTGCCCCTCGTCGCAAGGATCGCTGTCCTGGGGAGAAGCTGCTGGCTCTGCTTCCTCATCTTGCAGTGGGAGGGACAATGCGCTGTCTGGCTCGCTGTCCCTCTCTCCTGCAGCGTCTCTGTCAGGGAGCTCTTCTTCCTCCCACTTTGCCAGCAGCTGGTCTATCCGAGTGTCCCAGGATGGCATGTCCTTGTTGTTGAAGAGAGACCACAGCTCTGCAAACAGGTCAGGGGGCACGAGCTGTGAGTAGTTTTCGGTCTCTCCTGCACAGTCTTTGCTCCAGCTGCAAAGGCTGTGCGGCACTGAGGGTCCTGCAATGGGCCCCAGGGTGAGACTGGAAGGATCCCTGAGGATGCAGGTGGTCTTTGTGGAGCATTCTTGATCCAGGGAGGAGAGGATGTCTTCCTCCAACTTCTCCAGCTCCTCTGCCTCGATATACAGAAGATGCTTCGAAGCATCCTCAGGGCCCATGCACAGCAGCTTGCCATTTGCGGTTTGCTTGGGCAGCTGATGAGTTCCCCTCTCCTCACAGGGGCTTCCAGATGAGGGAGAAGCTGAGAAGCCTCGTGTTTTCTCAGCCTCTGGCGTGGGGAAAAGCTTGTTGTGCCCCTTGTTGCAGGGATCTTTGTCCAGGGTAGAAGTTGCTGCCTCTCCCTCTTCCTCTTCCAAAGGAGAAAGTGACACACCCTGTGGGTCGCTGTCTCTGTCTCCTGCAGCCTCTCTGTCTGAGAGCTCTTCCTCCTCCCAGTTTTCTTCTGGCTCTTTTGGAGAAGTCTCCCAGCACTGTGAGTTGTCAGAGCCAAAGCACTGCTCTGCCAACTGGGCAGGAGACAGGAACTCAGAGGAGTTTCCCGTCTCTGCTGTGGAGCCTTCGTTCAAGCCAGAAGTGCTGGGCACCATCGGGGGCTCTGCATCCGCCTCACGGCAGACACTCGAGTGCTCCTGGGTGCCAGTGGACTTGGTGGACCTTTCTTTGGGCAGGCACGGGGCGAGGCCTCTAAACAGATCTGTGTATGTTTTGCCACCGTGCACTTCCTGCACCTCAGCGAGCTCCTCCGTCCCGGTGTGGCCCAGGTGCTTCCAGGCAGGCTGGGTCCCTGTGCGCAGCAGCATGCCACCTGCAGCTCGCAGGGGTGGCAGGCGATGGCTCTGCCTTGCTGCTGAGCCTCGCCAGAGCCCTTCAGCTGAGCTGTCCGGGGAAGGTGTTTCCTGGGCCCTGTCCGCAGCCATAGTGCCCCGTGGAGCAGGTGGCACAACCTCTCGGTAGCCGCTGGGCACAGGGCCCGCAGACCGTGCTCTGCCTCTGGGAGAAGACCCGGAGGCTGCTGCAGGCAAAGGTGGCAGCTTGACCCTTGCCGAGGCTGCTCTCGGCATTTCCAGGCTGAGCCAGCTCGGAGGTGTCACAGTCAGTGGAGGGCCATGGAGAGGCGGCAAGTCTGACACGGACAATCTTTGTGGCCGTGTGACTGTGCCACTGTGGGGCAGGGAGTGCCCTCTGTCCAGGCTGNAGTGCCCTCTGTCCAGGCTGTCCTCCTGTGTGTAAAGTCCCAGGGGAGTCCCTGAGGTGACTGGTCTGGGGAACAGTCTGTCCGTGTGGAGGGGCGTGATGGTTGTCCAGGTGACCTGCAGAGCTGCCTGTGGCTGCATCTGGGGCACCTGTGGGAAGCAATGGGGTGGCATGGGATGGAGGTGGCTGTGCGAACACACTGCCCCACCACATGCCGTCATGGCCCTGGCTCCAAGGCAGGTGCTGACCATGGCAGCCAGGCTGGGCTGG
>WEKY01001459.1:2843-51796 GCA_013390045.1 Picathartes gymnocephalus | reverse complement strand
ATAATAATAATAATAATAAACTGATGTCACCTTAGCTATCCTGGCATAATTAATGAAAATACCTGTTATTGAATATCCTTACTGCTCATGAAATTTGAGCTAATAATAATCTGTCAAATATTTCCACACTGATTCGAAATGTGTCCATCAAGTGAAAAAGAACCTAGCAGCTGTAAATAGTCTACTGTTTTCAGCTGGAATCTGAAATTCCTGGAATCTGGATATATCCTGGAGCAATATTCTTAATATGTGTTCAACTGGTTTTCTAATCTGTTTTTAGCTATGTTTTCTTAGTTTTTAAATAGTTTTTTTACTGTGCCAAAATCAGTAAAAACTTGAATTTATTCAAGTACTATGATGCCAGACTTTAAAATATGTTAATATATTGCTAGTCTTCCTAATTTATATTTTCATTTCTTTTTCTCAAGATACCTGTAAATCTATTAGTCATTTTATTAAGATTTCATCTTTTAGAAACTACTCATCATTACTGCTGAGTTTTAATATAAGGGAGTAGAACATGCTGTCATGACTAATACCAAGCCTACATGATTAATATTTTTATTTCCTTATTACATAGCTGTGGTCCTCAAAGCAAAAATCCATTAGGGTTTAGTGGGATAGAGTGAAAGATTGAATCACCAGTTATGGCACAACATCCTTCAAATAACTGCCCTTGGTTCCTCCTTTGTCATACAGGTCTATTAATTCTGAAAGCCTGAGCTGCAAAGAAAGGAAACAGTTGAGGAGTGGATTTAAAGTGTGTACCATCAAATATGCTTTGTTTGTGACCTTGTTTACATTGATATTTTTACTGTAAAGGCTCAGGTTTCTCTCCTTCCTTAGCAAGCAAATAGAAATATTTTCATTATTTGTACATATGTGTATTTTACCCTCCAAAGGACTTTGAAATATTTCATTCTGCACATCATCTCCCAGTCGTGAATCTACACCTCAATTAGACTTTTGTTCAGGGACCTCGTGTTTTGCTTTCTGGGCATAGCCTCCAAAAGGCAGAAGAGATAAACATACACAAAACACTCCAACTTAATGTAGGAAAATTGAAAACTCCTATGGGCATGGAAATTATCTTCTCTGGTCACTATTAAGAAGATCTCATTTACTCATAAGGACTAGAAAATACTGTCCAACTGGCATTAGTTCTGTTTTCTTCAAACAGGTAACAACCATGTCATATAGACTGAAGGCAAATGTTGACCTCTGAAAGGCAACTTCTGTTTTTCTAATGGCTTGATATGGACGTGAGAGAGCAGTGGGAAGAAGAGAGCAGGTGTACTCATTTAACTAGCCAGGAGGACTCACAAGTAGGAGGCGTGCTCAAAGAAGTGCAAATGTGCACACACATAGTCTTCTGACAACTTTCCAGTAGTTAAAATACCTGATTTAACTCTTCAGAAATGTCATTGTTCTGGCTGTAGTAAAACCAAATGGGTGACAGGAAAAAACTTTTAATCCAGGAGTTATCTAACACCTGTACATATTTTTTAGGTCTTTTTTTTTTTTCTCTACATTGGGTCTTTGTCTTTTGACAGTTTGTTCGGTGGAGGAGGAAGAGGAAAGGAGAATGGACTCTGTGTAATTTTTCAATAGTATCCAGTGTTGGCCTGTTCCAGCCAGATACATGGAGGTTTCCAGATGGCCCACCCCATACTTCTCAACCATTAGTATGGTACAGTACAGTACTGGTGTTCTGGTATCTATTTGTCATCATTGGGCCTATTACTGGATATATTTTTTTTTTTATTTTGCCCTGATAGTACTGATGTCTTGCACAAGTTCAGTTTAGTACTACCTGTTTCTTGTTAGCTGTTTTGGAGCCTGTGGCCAGTAAAACAGCTTGCAGTAGTAAGAGTTTCACAGGTCACAAGAGGAATTTCTGTGCAGACGTGGTTACTGAGGGAAGAAGCCCTTCAGTAAAAATTACAACAGTTACACATTCTCTAGATTTTTGTGCAGAGACCTGCAAGAGTTACCTCCCTGTGCTGTTAATACTTTTCTGAGCAAAATAGGAAATAGTCACTCCTGAGGCTGAACTGGCATTACCAGGATAATGTCATATATCTTTAAATGTGATCTGTAAAATGTTCATAGCTCCTTTCAACGTCACATGCCCTTGTCAAGCCAGTAGTGATTCAGTGCATTTAAAAGATTCTAATTGTGCTGACCTGTTAAAAGGAATGTTCAAGGGATTGTTCTACATCAAAAAAACCTCCCATATTTTAGCATTGGTCTGCAGTAGGAAAAAACTGAGGATGAGATTTTCTGAAATGCCTTCCCTTCCTATACTATTCTGAGTATGATGCACTTCTATAGTAAATGGATAGACAGGCATGTTTCACACAATCTCCACCATTTCTCAGTTGTCTTGAGGTTATTTTGACATCGTTTGTTCAGACATATTCACATAGTAAATCAAATACAAAACATATTCAAAATCCCCTGTGCACTTCAGGTCACATGTGATTTCTGAATCAGTGTTTGCAGAGAAATGTTGGTGAGAGCTAAAGTTTACCTTGATGAATGCTAACAGATAAAATATTTTGTTTAAATATCCATCACCATGAAAGATTTCACAGACTGCATAAAGCATTTTTCCATCAATCAGTAAGTGGGGTTTTAGGGTAAAGTGAATCATCTGCACAACAATGGCAACAACAAATCTGTGAGACAAAGTATTTTTTTTTTTTTCCACTTAAAACACTGGGAGCTTTGGAAATTGAAAACGTTGACATTGAAATTTTTAATTTTACTTCTACAACCGCAGCTTTTAGTATTCAAGGATCTGTATATCTCAGCAAGAAAGTGCTCTCTAAATGGGGGCATGCTTTGTTGAGTCAAAAGCATCTGTGTATAAAGTTCATTAGATATCATGGAGTTATGTAGCATCAGCAGTGTTTTTCTTATTTTCTGAATTTTTATAGAAAACGAGAGCACACAGAAAATTGTAAAACTTGATTTATTAAGGTTTGGGAAAGGGATTTTCTAAAAGTGAGGCCTGTAGTTAGTGCATTAATTTGTAATATTCTGGCACAATAACATAGCAGCAATGTAATAGAATTATACAAATAATTCTGGTTTTCTTTTAGCGTTGATGTTGCAAATTTTGTTTCAGAAAACACATTCACTCTCTTTTATAGTCTATAAATTATTATTTTTATAAGATCTTATAGTCTCAAATGGTAAATGACTGCTGGCAAGAATGTATTTCTGTGGTGTTATTGCTTAATTAAAAAAATAAGAAAAGGTAAAATAAGAATTGAAATGGGATAAGTAGCCAAATCAGTTTTGATTAATTTATCAGATTTATGCTTAAGTTTGAAAGTAACAAAGACCTCATGCTATAAACTGTTAAAAATGTAATTCAGCACTTTTTCATCATTGTGCTGAAATACAAATTATCTTTTTTATTTCTTTGGAATTTTATGCTAATTTTTTTTTTGTTTGTTTCTGAAATATCTGTAAATGTTCTCCAGTTAATTAGAATACAGTATGAGTACATCCAAATCCAGTTTTGCCAAGACCTTTAAAATTTAGACACTGATGAAAATGATCTTAAAAATGTTAAGGCAATATGATTTCTGAAATTTTCAAATTACAGTGGAATTATATTGGATCCCCGTTCAGCAGAATACATATGTATTTGATTAAAACTATGAATTCACGTATTTAAATAATTTGGGAACGTTCTTTTTTACAAATATTTTTTAAGAACAAAGTAATTTTCTCAACTTCAACCAGATCCAGTAAAATTAGTCTGGAGCAGAAAAACTACCACTGCATTAAATAGCATAAAAGTATGTTCTTATGCGTTTTCTCAACTGAGAACTTTTTCCACTGGGCACTTTCCCTGAAGTACTAAAATATCTTTCTCAGAGATTAGATCCTGAGTGGCCAAGAAGCTTAGCAGAATTAACTGCATATATTGATCTAAAACATACAGTTTAAATACAAATTTGTCCAAGAATTTTTTTTTTGTCATATTGAAGTTGGTAACATTTAGAACTGAACAAATAGGAATAGGTTTGTACAGTAATATTTATTCAAATATATAATAAGAATTTGATTTCAAACTCTTTAAGACCACTTTTTATTCATTTTTCATGAGCATTTATATTCTGGTGCTTGATTAGTGTGACTATTCATGAAAACTAAGTGTTAAGGTCATATTTGCCAACAGCAAATTTTATATTGAGTATGTAAATGTGAAATTTGCTGCTAGCTGTGTGTTTGACCCCAGCCCTGCAATGGGATTAGTGTGAGCAAACTCTTGTTCTGGGAATGATCTTTCTTTTTTTCCCCCAGACCTGAAGCTCTGTGCAGTCAGGCAAAATTGCATTGTTTTCAACAGTCATATACATATGTCTGTTCATAAAATGTCTTAAAATTTAAGACTGTACTTCAAAATGCTGTGTCAACTGGATGTTTTTTACTCTTCAAGCACTAGGAACAGGAACAATAAGCTGGCATGTTATACAGTCTGATAATGTGTATGCATTTGGAATACTACTAATGAGCCTTTCAAAAATTGCAAACATAAAAAATTGTACTTGTTTACTAACTCTCTTACAAATTTCATATAGAATTCAACCAGGAGAGCACTTTTTTTCTGGTAAATTTCAATTGTGGGAACAATTCGACTAAAAGAGCAGGAGAGTCTTGTATATTTAATAGGTTATTAAGCAGCTTCATTGTTTTTTTGATAATCAGGGTTAGAAAACTCAAACCAGTCAAGCTCATTACTATAATAAAAAAAAAAAAAAACATCGTAATCAACTATGAAAAGAAAGAACTCTAAATTCTTTAAATGAATAATTTGATTAGAATATATTCTTTCTGTTGAGGAGTACACATTACCTGCAATATGTGTTATTGTTAGTTATTGTCTAGTTTCTGTCATAGTTTACTAGGAAAAAAAAAAAAGCCATTTCCACTTTTTACTTTTTGTTTTTATTTTTACACTTACTTAAAAAAAAAATTGTTGAAAAAGCGAAACTTCCGTATGAAGCTTTTTTTTAAAGTATAATGTCTTCCAGCAAAACAAAAATACATATCCATTCATAAGAGGGTTTCTAGTGATCTTTATTCCAATTGTGACTGGATAGGTCTAGGGATCATGCAGATAAATAGAAAAATGTGCTTTATTCTGTAAATATCACTTATTATTTTTCTTTATGTAACGTGGATAATGTCTTCAGCCTTTTGCTATATTTTGTATTGTATGTGACTTTTGTATAGGGAGTGGAGAGTCGTAAGTGGCTTGGTCATTCTTCTAAGGTTTTTCTGGCTAAATGCTGAAACATGGCTTTTGGTTTTGAGATACGATATACAGTGTTTTTCAGCTCATGATTATGTGCTGGATTCTGTTGTGTTCTCTTACACTGTTGGATAGATCATGCATTATACTCTCTATTTTTTTCTAGAATAGTCATTGCATTATCATGCATTGTATGCCATAGCACCTGCTGGCCACAAGCAAAATCTTAATATTCTACATAACAGATATTGATATGATTTCCTGTTGTGTTGGTTTTCACATTTCCTTTAATTGTAATTTAATGACTGAACCTCTGGCCTGTATACAGCACAGAGTTTGTTTGTTTGGGGCAGCTCTTATCATGAGAAAGTGTTATTCCCATATAGTCTGTCATTTTTTTGGAGCTTGATGGATGGTAATCAAAAGCTGGCTTAAACAGATGTTGAGGGTATCTGTGATGGGATAGTTACTTGGGGTATATTATACATACCTTAAATAATCTTCTTTTTTTAACAAGAGAATGTGTCTTTCATTTAAAGATGGTTTTATTAATCTCTTACTATCTGAAACTCTTACTAGAGAATAGCGATGCCAAGGATTAGTTGGTAGCCTACAAATAATTAGTAAATTACAGTTCTGGCTTATTCTCAACACTTTATATTATATTGGACAAAGATCCACTAAAATGATATTTTTTGTATGACTAATAAAAATTGATTCCACAAGGGTTTTGTGCAGATATGATGAGTAGAAACAATTTCTACATATTATCTATGTATTAAAATACAGCCTGCTTAAAAGAAAAGAAAGCAGTCTTTGAATTTTCTGTCATGCATCTTTGAAGGTAAATGTGCGAAGCCTCTGGAGGCTGCTTAAAAGGTGTTACAGGTGATACAGATGTTGACAGCTTTTCTGAATATTCTCTATAACTAATTGAAAGGGAAAAAAACCCAAACAACTTTGTCAGCATAGACTACCATCACGGCTGCTTTCCAATTATTATGAAGTCCAAAAACCTTGTATCCTAAATAAGAAATTCTCTGTAGATTGGTGGGAAAGCCTGTCGTTCCTCTGGCTGTACACACCAGTGCGCACACAATGCTGTGCAAGGTTGTGGAAAACCTGTGTAGAAATCAGTAGGTGCTGTTACAACTGTGCTGTAAAGGCTTCTCCCGTTTTTGTAGGAGTTTTGTTTGCTTAAGGGGTTCACACATTTCTCCCAAAGCAGCTTTGGTCAACATCTGCTTTTGACAATGTCGGTTAAATTGATCCCAAACAAAATCTGGCTCCTACGGACATTTCTGAGCTATACTGATGAGAAGTTTGCTGACATGTATACAATTGTAATGAGAGTGTGTTGTATGTGAAGATGAAACATACATGGAAATCAAATGAGTTGAAGTCAGAATTAGGCTTATGGATTTATAATTTTGACTAATGGTGGGGTTGAGTAGGTTGCCTAAATACAAGTAGGGATTTTATAACTCTCATAGAGTTCTAATATACAGTTAGAAAACTATTTTAAAGTTTTTTTTGTCCAAAAGTATTCAAGTTTCCTATTTCATATAAAAAAAATTATAAATTACATGCTGTTTAATTTCAACCACACTGGGAAAAATTCTATTGGCATTTCTGTCAATTTCAGTGTTTTTAAGGGATTTGTCTTGTTCCTTTTAGCCAGTTGCTTTGGAAGCCATTACATATCTAATTCAAAAATATGTGTTCATGAATTAGCTTTGACACAGAGAAGGTGCCCAGCAGCTGAATACATAATCACATTTAATAAGTGGAACATCTGTGAGTGTTTAAAGTGGACAACTTTGTAAAACTGTAGAACTGCAAAGTTCATTCACTATAGCTGAATAATCCTGGAGAAGTAGAGCCATTCATGGAGTAGATAATGTGAAAACAAAGATAGGCAGTTCTGAACTCTGGCATGTACTCACTACAAATAGATACACTGAAAAAGCTCATAAAGCTTGGAGTTTGACGTGAAGTCTTGTAGTTCTTTGGGGGTTTTTTTTGGTGTTTTCGTAGGTATTTTCTTGTCCTGAATAGCTGCCTATCATGTAGAGCTGAATAGCTATTAAATGCATCTTTGTGTATTTCTTCTATGGACCACAGTCCCACACCAATAGTAGTCCATAGGTTGAGAATCATTAACAGGACTCATTGTTTGGTATTAAAATGAACATTTGCATTAGAATCAACCGTCTGAAACTCAGCTGGGATGAGTCAAAGAATGTACTGGCAGATCATGGTAAATAAAGTACTATAGCTGGAATCTATTTGAGGAGTTGTTATTTTTCATATTTCAGAATATGGTATGAAATGTTTCAGTTCAAGGACCCATGATGTCCCATATGACCTATGAGTCATGGACTCCAGGGTGTGTTCTCAGTTTTGGAAGACACAGCATTTTTTAATGTTCCAATTCCCTGCTTTTCATAGTTCCGATATTGGAGTAATGGCCTTATAATTATTTAATATGAATTTTGATGACCAGTACTTGCAGCCTTTAGTGAAACAGAATTTGGAATTAGGGTACATGACTTAAGAATGCAAAGTAAGCATTTACAGTAATGTTTTTATGTGTGGTATTATTGATACTAAGATTAATGAAAGATACTAATGAAAGAAAAACAGGAAAATGCTGCAGACTTTTAATTTTTTTTTTTTTTTTGTTTACATTGATATCTTTTGCTAAGGCACTCCTATGTTACATTTCAAAACAGAAACATGCAACTAAGCAATAATTAGTTGCAGTATACTACTACTCTAATTGAAAGAGTAATTGACATTTACATGTTGATTGTGGAGTATAAGAAAGGTTAAAGATTTCCAGAAAGCTGCTGTCAGATCTTTTAGACAAATTTGGAAGTACTCCATTCCACAAGTGTTAGACTTAAAAGTTTGAAACCATATTCTTTTTCCCAACTTGATTTTGAATAGATCATTGAAGAAACAGTATATATTTTATCTTGGAAGTGCATTGAAGAAAGAACTGACAGGAGTCTATGTCCTCTGTGTGGTCTACCTTTGGTCTTCTGTTGCCTGGTGGATGTTTTTTATTTTGTAGGTTAATTATATTTTCAATCAATTTTTTATTAAATTAATCTTTCTCCAACCTCTTCATTACACTTATTCATATTGCTTGCATCTGATTATTTTAGTCTTTCCTGTGAAGGAAATTCTGTACGTGTCTCTCAGTTTTAGCTTATATAAGTGGCCTATGTGGTGTGTATGCTTGAAAGATGATGAAATCTGTTTCTTAAGGAGGATCACTTAGTTTTCTACTAATGCTTTATACAGCAGCCTTGAGGTTGCACATTCTGATACTTCTGTGACTAAATCCCATGAGCCTGTGAAACTTTGCCTGAGCAAAGATCAATGAAGGAAGCCTGAATATATCTACAGGGTGACTGGTATGGTGCTGTACATCTGAGAAACCACCTAGTGGTCTAGTTTAAACACGTGCTGTCACCTGGGATCAAGAGTAATTTTCTTTCTAAGTGGCCAGTCTGATGGGACTTGTCAAAAAGCATCAAACCCTGAATCTCTGTGTATGTTACTCTGAAATGATCCTTTGTGTCGTGCCTTAGTAGCTGGAGCATTTATTAAGCAAGCATTCCTTCAATTCCATTGCTGGGTTATCTTGCAGCTCCATAAACCTCTATCTTCGTTTTTCAGAATAATTTTTTAGTGGTGGGAACTGGAGGGTGTCTTTGCTGTAAATTTTTATGTTACTGCATCCCCTTGCACTTTTTTAAAACAGTGGTAGTACTAGGATACAAGCAGAAGAGAGCTCAGAATGGAAGGGCATGTCTTTCTGTCTTCTTGGCAAGCGCACCATTCTGTCCTGAGGTTCTTGTTCCCTTGTGTGAGGTAGCCCCCAGTTCTAGTGTGCAGCCCTTTGGGTTTGTGTCTAAATATCTAACGCAGGTTTTGGAGCCAGACAGAAAAAAATTAAAATGTACAATTGAGGTAGTGTCAAACTGCAGTTGGAAACATACTTTTAGTTGTGCAGCCTGAGTAGGAACTTCTGTTATAAAAGGGTGTTCTAGTTTGCTCTATTTTCTGAAGGAAAAAAGCTTTAAAGCTCTTGATAATTTATTTCTTGATTAACTTCAATTGTTGGCAAATACTGTGATAGATAGTAGATCACAGGAATTAAAAACTCACTATGCATTGATGTATTCTTAATAATTCTGTATTAACTATGTGACTTTTACTAAATAAAGCAGTTGATTTTTAAAATAAACAAAAATTCAAGACAGTTGTGTGCATGAAGCCTTGTAGCTTTTGACTTCTGTGTGATTGTGTTAAAATGTGTGTTGTGTTATCTGCTGATGAACTTGATACTTGTACATTGTATAATTGTAGAGTGACTAGAAAGTTGTCTTCTACCTTTTTTTTTTTTCTGTTTTCTCAGTGTTTATAGTTCAAGTTATTCACCAATAAACTGAATTTTTCTTTGAAGAGTGAAATTTGCTCCAATTCAAGAGAACATAGATTTGGGATCTAAATAAGTGCTCCGTTTCAAATCCTTACCAGTTTTTTGGTGGGTAAATTTCACTGGTAATTTGAGAGGGGATTTACAATCTTACTCAGGAAAGAATACTTACTGAAGTCAGAGGGACTTCATGCTTCATTGCTTTCCTGAATATATTGAGAGAGACTTCAGCATATGCTCAGATGTTTTCTTGAACTGGGAATTTAAAAGGGTTTATAAAATTAAAAGGCAATATCATTGTAGACATTATTGAAAATTCAGATTAGTGTTGTTACTGTGTAGAGATTTTCTTCAGCAATATCACACATCACTATAAAATTTACTTCTTCAAATAGCCCCCTTACAGTCATTACAGTAATTGCATAGAAATATAGTCACTGTCACTCCAGAAACACTGACTCTTTTAATTTCACTATTTCACACAGCTACTGGCTGAGACATGCACAACTGGGCTTTTTGCCTATCTTACTTCATTCATGAACATCCCAACTTTATATAGGACTATTTGTGGAAGAAGTAAATTAATTATTGTTTCCTCTGGCAGTAAGGTTATACTTTGCATAAGAAAATTTATTGACAGTATTTAAGGTTTGTTTGTGTAGTTCTTCCCACATGAACTCATTCTGAATTAAATATATGTATATGATTTTTAAAACAGCAGCATGAATTTAATGTATGTAGCCATGGTGTTGATGAGGAGACATTCAGATTTTTCAGTGTCATAGCTTCTTCCTGTTACAGGGATGACTTCGTTAGATGCTGTGGACCTACAAATGAATATCTGGTATTACTCACTAGCTGCAATTAAAAAATAAAGCTAAATAAAGTAGTAACAGCAGTATTAAATAGCTTTTCATTATTTAATCCAGGCAACTTCTATATCAACATATTAAGTGTGACTATTATTCATTTTCAACTAGTAAAATTAAAACTTGGTATAGTTAAGTAAGTTCCTATGCCTAAAACCTAAGACTTTGTAGAATATCACAAAAATATTAAAAATCAAGTGTTCTATAGAAAAAAAAACACCCATGCATCTTGAATAGTTAATATAGCCTCTGGAAATAAAACAGATCATTATCTTTGAATGATACAAACAATAAGCAAATATTTTTATGGTGTCTGGTCATGCATTTTCTGCAATTTAGGATGCATTGCTTTAGAAATTGCCAGATCTCTTCTGAAAGGAGTTTCTGCATGGCATACAGTGGGAATATATAACCTAGTTAGAAATTGGAAATGTCAGGTCTACTACTGAGTTAAATTTTTGTCATACAAATATTCCCTGGATTTATCACTGGGAATTTTTCTCACTTTCTGCAAACTCTTCATATATGATAAAAATCATCCTGGGAAGTTGCTGCGTTATTGTTTTGAAATTTTTGAAAACATGTTTTTATATTTAATCAAAATTTGTATTCCCTCGAAAATAAGCTTCTTGTTCACTTTGTACAAGTTGGGTCCACTTACATCTTTTCACATACTAGGGAAAAGCATAGAATCATAGAATATGCTGAGTTGGAAGGGACCCATCAAGAATATCAAGTCCAACTCCTGGGCAAGGCACCCCAAGAGTCATACCACATGCCTCGGGGTGTTGTCCAAACACTTCTTCAACTCTGTCAGGCTTGGTGCTGTGACCACTTCCCTGGGGAGCCTGTTCCAGTGGTAAACCACTGCCTGGGTGTAAAACCTTTTCCTGATATCCAAACTAAAACTCCCCTGACTCAAGCTGTTTCCTCGAGTCCTGTCACTGGTCCTGGGAAAGAAGAGATTGGTACCTGCTCCTCCTCTTCCTGTCCGGAGAGTGTTGAAGACCGCAGTGAGGTCTGCCCTCAGTCTCCTCACCTAACCCTCCTCTGGAGAGCTTCCCCTCTAGACCCTTCACCATCCTCATGGCTCTTGTTTGGACACTCTGTAACAGCTTGGTGACTTTTTTATATTGTGGTGCTCAAAATTGCCCCCAGCACTCGAGGTGAGGCTGCCCCAGTGCAGAGCAGAGCGGGACAATCCCCTCCCTTGCCTGGCTGGTGAGGCTGTGCCAAGGACAGGGTTGGCCCTCCTGGCTGCCAGGGCACTGCTGACTCATATTCAACTTGCCATCAACCAGAATTCCAAAATTTTTAAAATATTTTTATTTTATGCAAATTTAGAGATGGCTTCTCTATTAGCAGTAATGCACTGAAAATCTCTTTCCTTTTATAGCTATGTTTCAGTAATATTGAATTTTGTTAACCATTTATACAGAGTGGGAATGAGGCCCTAATTTAAATTCAGTACTGATACAGACTTATTTGTGGCTAGAATTATCTTTAGTAATTTGACTGTTCATTTCTTATGTAAAGTAAGGACAAAGAATGTAAAATAACAGTAAAGCTTTCAACTGAAAACTAGAAAAAGGCAATAAAGTAATTAAAATTACCATTTTCTTCACCTAACCTTATTTCCCAGAATAGCTTTGTTAATGACTAGAAAGCAAGCAAAATGGGATCGATAACTCATCTGCTCTTTGTTGTAATCTGTATCTAGTAGTTTTCTCTTTTGATATTTTATCTCTCCTTAGTGTTTATTCTGCATGTCAAAATCTAGTCACTTTCTGGATTATATGCTTCATACACCAAAATACTGATATAGGTATTGTTGATTTCAACTGAAATATGTTCCATCTTAAAGTTTTCATCCTATGAGATAAAGAGCTTTGAGGGAGAGAGAGGTTAGAGAAAAAGGTCACAGTAGGCTACTTATGGCCTCTTACAGGCTTTACAGAACAATATATTATCAAGTGAAATCATGTCGACTTTTGGAAGAATGATTTAGGGCAGTTACTGTCTCAGCTTCTTTCACAGATGATATCCACTTATTCTTATCTTAAAAGGTGACTTTATAAATGAAAGCTAGTAATGCTGTAACTTCACTTATTTATTCTCTTTTCCTGAGCAAAAAGAAATACTTTTTCTAACAGTAGAGAGAAGCTGTATTTTCCTGCACTTTGTCTATCCACATCTGTTGAAACAATACAAAGTACATACCTGTAAGTTTCTGCTTTGGCTCTGACGGTTCTCAACTGTGTGGCTGCTATATAAGAGAGGAAAAAAATGAATTTTCTATGGAGACTGAGGATATAGGATGGTTTCTCTGGTCGAATTCAGGACTTCAGAGTCTTGATCTACTTCTCTGCACAACTCATTTTTCTATGAAATAATTGTTTCTTACAAATTTTAAGATAAAAAATGCATCATAACTGGGGACTGCTCATCAAAGAGACTAATTTTTCAACCTAAATGATTCTATGATTCTGTGATACAGATGAAGGTTTTGGCATGCAGAGTAAGTTAATTAAATCTGTTGTGATGTTTCTCTGTTTATTTGCACATATACATATAAATGCATACTATGCTGCAAAATGTACATTTGCTATTTTAAACAATAAGGAGCCTAAAATTTCAGTTACTGAATCAAATATTCCATCATCATATTGTTAGTCCTCTGTGGCAACCAGCATGGAGTAGGAGTAGGAACTATTGTGTTTCAAGACAAAGTTGACATTTTTTCCTGAAGAAGTGCTTTAAGTTAATAGCATAATGCAGTGATTCCGTGTGAAAGCATCCCAATGTATAGTTATAGACATGCATGTAGCTAAGTATGTTGAGTAGGTTATTGACAGGCATAATTAAAGAACAGCAATGGCTCATAAATTATTTACAAGGCTTTCTCACAAGCAGCAGCATGATGGAAGGGTTACCTGTGTATTATTCAGCTACACAGGAGAAAGGGAGCAGATATGTGCTAGTTTAAAATGTTTCCCTAATATCTCACTGTGTAGCAGCTCTCTGAATGTGGCTGCCTGTGAGCTGGCTCTCTGCACAGTATGAATAGAGTCACTCAGAGAGAGGTATGGTGCAATCTTCTGTCATTGTAGGCCTAAATTAAATCAGCCCTTGAAGAGTTTTGAAGTTATGGAGCCAGAACAGGAAATGGTTATTCTCTGAAACGATCTGATTCTTCTTGGCTCTCATGTTATAAGCCAATTCAAACGTTTCTCCTCCACTATTTAATACAGCATTTTGCTTAGTTGCTTTTGTGCCTCCTTTCTGCTACTCTTGGGAGATGCCTGGAGTTCCCTCACTCTGCTGCATGTTTAGGGTGTCTACAGCTGTACCACACAAAAGCTAAAGATGAACAAAAGCCAGAGGGGTAATTATGGGAAGAGTGCAGGAAGGCTAAAAGTATTCACAGCTGGATAGGTGATTTGCACATTCTATGTCCAAAATGCAAGCTGCCCTTTGGCAAAACCTAAGCTGTGCTTATCTAAGATTTAAGGCTTAAAATAGGTTCTTTTCCTCTGTGTCTGTGATGAAGATTAGGTCTCTCATCCATGCTGCAGCACTTCAGCTAAATTTAACTCTGAGTGTTGGAAAGACTTGCTCATAGGATTATGACACAGCTGTGGAAACTACTGCTGTTGTTTTGGTTGAGGATTTACAAGACAACTTTGCATAGAGAAAATATGTATTTATTTTTTTAAATACATACATGCTAGGGAGGATGATTCCAGACCTGAAGGAAGGAGTTACATACCTGAATAGTTTCAGGGAACAAGTTCTCCAACAGCCCGGGTCAAAGCCAGTACTAATATAGGAGGACAATGCCTCCCTCACCCCATTAACTGTATGTGTAGCTAGAAACGCAACAGACAAGCACATAGCAAGCTTTATGCCTTGTTTTCTTCTCAAACAAATGTAATTGCAATAAACTGCTAAGCAGTTATATTCTGGTATGTGAAAGCTGTATGGTGTTGCTTACATTTGCGAATGCATTTTGGTTATAAATTTATTTCAAGGTGTCTGTCTACATTTCTTTTCCAGGTACAGGTCCTTCGCAATGCAGGAGAAGAAGTGACCCTAACTGTGTCCTTTCTGAAAAGAGCACCTGCTTTTCTCAAACTGCCACTGAATGAAGATTGTGCATGTAAGCCTTTATTACTTGACCAAGAGAACCCTCAATTTATTACTCATGAACACTTGCAGATTCTGAAACTACTGTGATTTGAGGGTGATTGACAGCAGCTCTTACAATCAGCATTACTGCCTAAATATGAGTTGCTCCTATTGCCAGGGCTTGTGTTAACATTGACCTCAAGAGAAAAATTGCTATCTTTGGTTGAAAAACAGATAACCAGGCATTTGATTGGTGTGAATCAGTAAAGTTGCATGTAAAACAGTAGAATTACATTAGTTTGCAATAGCTCACATCCTGGTGCAGAGTATTTAAAATCATTTTTCAGGCAGCATCAGCTAGTATTTTCGGGAGTTTTTTCTTGTAAATGTGAAAATGAGATTGTGTATGTATATTTAGAGGACTTTGTTGTTTAAAATTCAGAGGCTTTGGTGGAGATGTCTGTCTACCTAAGAATAATTTACTCTGGAATGATAAGTATTTTGTTGTAGTCCAAACTGAGTTTTAGTGAACTAGCCCCATGAGAGTCATGTGGAGACAGCTGTCTTCCTTTAATTATATTAAATTGTAAATGTGTATGCATAATTATAGACAATTGCAGCATATCTAACCATATTTATATATCAGCCTGTTCCTTTTGCCTCTACTTTCCTTCTACTTTTTGCTCCCTAAGAAAGTGAACTAAATTGCTCAAATTTTAAGTGACAAAACAATAAATATTTGATTTCAATACTTCTAGCCTTTGATTTTAGGTTAGTAGGAATTAAATAATCTAAATCATGAAATAGCATTTTATACAAACATTTGATGAAATGTTGTCTTTGTCTTTTGCCTATGTATTAAATTTAAATGAAACAAGCAAAAAATCAGAACACTGTATTCTTAAATAAAAATGTATCCCAGTACCTTTGTCCCTTTTATGAAAGGCTGTGGTGCCACAGAGTAGCCTGAGTGATGTGCAGGAATGTGCATTTGCATGGATCCTGTCATGTCACTTTTGAGACCTAGCACTGTAATTTCCTAAACCATTACAAGAACATTGAGAATTGTAAACTCCACTGAAAGGAACAAAAGGGTTATCTGACGAGTTCCTTCAAGTCAAAACCAACAGAGAAGTTACACACTTCCCTTTTATTGTCAAATCTGAAAGAAACTTTGTGGGATTTTTTTCTTACCAAGCAGACATTAACTTTCTTTAATCAAAGCACTGGGGACAGTCCTCTTGAGCCTCCATTTAGCTTACAAAGGCATTCCGCTATAGCCAGAAGACAGATACTGGCTGGATGGAGAAAGTAAATGAATGTTATATATGATAGAAGTTATTTGGGTGTGGGGAGAATGCATACACCCAAATGCAATCTATGATGAATTATGTCATCATAGATTAACAAAGAATTTTTTTGTGAATTTGTATTTTTATTAGGTGCCCCCAGTGACCAAAGCAGTGGCACATCCTCTCCCCTATGTGACAGTGGTTTGCATCTCAACTACCACCCCAATAACACGGTAAGAACTTGAATATCCTTGATGGAATTAAGCAGAAAAAATAATAATAGTATAATAGCTAAGGAGAAGTAGTAATAAAGGACATTAACAGGGAGTACCTCTAGCTGACTCTGGAGACAGACAGTTCTGTAGAGGGAAAAAAGAGTAGCCAGAAATTATGGCTGAGAATTAAACTGTGCCAAATTATTACAGCTGAGATTTTGCTTTGATACATGTGATTACTGTTTAGTTGGGCAGTAGGGATTTTGCAAAAGTTTTTTTCTTCTACATTTTTTTTCTCTCCACAGGAATTAAAATTCTTAAAATGAAAATACGGCTATTTTTAAAGAGGAAGAAAAATTTTTGAGAATATTTTTCCATTATTTATATTGCATGCATTATCTAAAGCTTTTGGCAAAAGATGATTAGGTGCATGTTTTTGTCTTTTTTTAAGGTGAGAGTGTTTTGTTTCTGGTAATGTGTACTTAAAATCATACCTGAAGTGGTAAGTGGTGCATTATGGAACAGAGTGTCTCTGGGATAAAATGCTACAGATGTCTGATCAGATATTTACTAAAAGGTGCCTTTGAAGTGCAAGAAGGGACTTTAAAATTTTTTCTTAGCCAGAAAATGCAAAATTTCCTTTATTTTATATAGTTCTAAAGGTTTTTTTCTGAATATTTGGCTTTGTGATAGATGAAAATAGAAAAATCACAGAATAAATAAACCAGTATAGACCATAATTATTTTAAAAAAATCTTAAAACCTGAAATGTAAGCCATACTGAGCAGCCATTTCTAATGTCCATCTTGTTTTATTGTACTTTCATATTTTTCTATTAAAGGTTTTAAATAGCAGCCCACAGATTTAAATATCAATACCGCATATTTAAATATTATTATAATAATCTGGAAAACCCTTTGGAATTATGCACATGTTAGGAACTGGAATTTATAAATAGATAACACCAATAAAATTTATATCAAATAACAATAAAAATATATGTAACTTGTGCAGCAACAACAGAAGCAGACTTGTGTCAGGAGTCTATATAGGTATGTATGTATGTAAAAAGGCTATGGCAGTAGATCCTAAGCTGATTTATTCTGCTAGCCACTACAATTCTAATTTTGCTTTTATGATTAAAAAAATGCTTTCATTTGTGAATTCTTTTTCTGCAGGTGTCAAAACTGATCTAGATGAGCAGTAGTTTCCATTTGAACTGATAATAATTTACTGAAACTAAGTGTTTATCTTTCAGTTTAAATAATGTAATCTAGTATCAGGAGTCTATAATTCACTCTAAATTAAATTTTCTAGTGAAGACCAAGATGTGGTTCTTAGATGTCCCCTTGTCATGGGAAAAAGAGTTCTTTGTAAAACCAAAGGAGCCCTCTGTATGAATTCCTAAATTATGTACAACCCTTATGCTGCAGCTCTTCCTTTTTCTCAGAATATTTTCTAGAAGGAATTATAACAGCTGGATAAACATGTGACCGGTGAGCAACTGGCTCATGGTTGGACACAAAGAGTTACAGCGAACAGAGTGAGTTTAGGCTGGTGACTGGTCACTAGTGGGGTTCTCCAGGGCTATATCTTAGGCCCAGTGCTCATGAACATTTTGATCAATGACTTGGGTTTGGGACTCAAAGGGATACTAAATAAATTTGCAGATGATACAAAAATTTGGAGGAACTTTTGACTCCCTCGAAGGCAGAGAGGTTTTACAGAGAGACCTTGACAAATCTGAAGGCTGAGCAGCCACCAACCATATGAAGTTTAACAGGGGCAAGAGCTGGATTCTGTGCCTCAGAGGGGCAGCCTCTGGATGTACAGACAGACTAGGGAATGAGAAGCTGGTAAGCAGTGTCACAGAAAGGAACCTGGGTGTCCTGGTCCATGGCAAGTTGAACATGAGCCAGCAGTGCCCTGGCAGCCAGGAGGGCCAGCCCTGTCCTGGGGGGCATCAGGCACAGCATCACCAGCCCAGGAAGGGAGGGGATTGTCCCTCTGCTCTGAGCTGGGGCAGCCTCAGCTCGAGTGCTGGGGGCAGTGTTGGACACTAAATATATAACAGATACAAAGCTGTTAGAGAGCTCCAAAGGAGGTCAACAAAAATAGTGAAGGGCCTTGAGAAGAAGCCATATGAGGAGAGGCTGTGGTCACTTGGTCTGACGCTCAGGCTCAAAAAGAGGAGACTGAGGGGAGACCTCCTTGCAGTCTACAACTTCCTTGAGAGGTGAAGAAGAGGGGCAGATATTTTTCTGTTGTCTGTGGTGACCAGTGACAGGACCCAAGGGAACAGCCTGAAGTTGTGTCTGAGAGGTTTAGGTTGGATATTAGAAAAAGGTTCTTCGCTTAGAGGGTTGTTGAGCATTGGATCAGGCTCCCCAGGGAAGTGGTCACAGCATCAGCCTGACAGAGTGCAAGAAGAGTTTCAAAAAACTCTCAGGAACATGGTGAGATTGTTGGGGATGTCCTGTGTGGGGCCAGGACTTGGACTCGATGGTCCTTGTGGATCCCTTCCAACTCAGGCATTCCATGATTCTGTAACTTGCAGCCATAGTCTTGTTTCTTAATTTATAGTCTTGTTAATTCACACGAAGAAGACTTTTGACTCAGAATTTGGAATAGACAAGACTGGTTTTGGTCTTTTGTCAACAGTTCAAAGCTTTAAGCTGTCTAAAGGTAGGGTTAACATTTTTGTTGTAGCTATATCTAGGTCTACAGTTTGTATCTGAACTTTTACTGCATTTCGTCTTTTCCCCAAGTTTAATCACAGGTGAAGAAAGGTTCCCAAAAGCAGAAAGAAAACATTAAAAATTCAAGATGTTCAAAACAACATCCTAGCGCAGTCTTCCTAAACAATCATTTACTTATTTATTTTTATGGAATCTATGGAAAGTTTCTCCAGAGATTCAATGTTTTAAATAAGTGAACTACCTATGAAAAGCCTACTGCTCAGCTAACATGATATTTGTTGTGTGTATTTTGTTTCATATACATAAAAGCTATATGAACATATATGTAAAAGTAAAGTTCAAATTAGTAAAGCTTTATATTTCCATAGATCTTACACAAAATGCACACTCTAGAGAAATAGGTTTACTTAATTTTTGTAATATTTATATTATAGAAGATACCAATAAGAAAAAATATGAAATTTGAGATTAAAAAGAATGTAAATCAGCAGGTTTAATTTTACTGATATACTGTCACTTGTTACTTGGGAGAAGAGGCCAACCCCTATCTGGCTACAGCCTCATTTCAGGTAGTTTCGAAGAGCAGTAAGGTCCCCCCTGAGCCTTTCTTTCTCCAGGCTAAACAACCTCAGCTCCCTCAGCTGCTCCTCACACGACTTGTGCTCCAGACCTTTTTCCAACCTTGTTGCCCTTTTCTAGACACACCCCAGCACCTTTATGTCCTTCTTGGAGTGAGAGGCACAAAACTGAACCTGGCACGTGAGGTGAGGCCTCACCAGTGTCAAATACAGGGGGAAAATCCCTGCCCTGGTCTTGCTGGCCACACTATTTCTGATACAGACCAGGATGCCATTGGCCTTCTTGGCCACCTGGGCACAGGCTGGCTCATGTTCAGCAGCTGTTGACCAGCACCCCCAGGTCCTTTCTCATGCAGGTTTCCAGCCACTCTGCCCCCAGCCTGGGGTTGTTGTGACCCAAGTGCGGGACCTGGCACTTTGTCTTGTGAACCTCATACGATTGGCCTCAGTCCATTGATTCAACCTGTCCAGATCCCTCTGCAAAGCCTTCCTGGCCTCCAGCAGGTCAAGACTCCTACCCAAATTGACGTCAGCTATGAACTCAGTATGCACTTCATCCTCTCTCCCAGATCATGGACATTAAATGTTAAACAGTGCTGGCCCCAACACTGAGCCCTAGACAGCACCAATCATGACTGTCCACAAATTGGATGTATCTCCATTCGCCAGCACTCTCTGGGCCTGGCCATACGGTAAGGTTTTTACCCAGTGAACTGTGCACCCACTGAAGCCATGAGCAGCCAGTTTCTCCAGAAGAATGCTGTGCCAAAGGCTTTACTAAAGTCCAGGTTGACAACATCCACGGCCTTTCCCTCATCCACTAGATTGGTCACCTGGTCATAAATGGAGATCAGGCTGGTCAGGCAGGACATGCCTTACATAAACCTGTGCTGAGTGGGCCTGATTCCCTGCTTGTCCTATACATGGTGTGGGATGGTGCTCAAGATGATCTGCTCCATGACCTGCTGCAGGTCAGGCTGACAGGCCTGTAGTTCCCCAGATCCTCCTTCTAGCCCGTCTTGTAGGTGGGAATCATATTTGCCAACTTCCTGTCAGCTGAGACCTCTCTGGTTAGCCAGGACTGCTGGTAGATGATGGAAAGTGACTCGCTGAGCACCTGTGCCAGCTCCCTCACTGTCCTTCGGTGGATCCCATCTGTCCACATAGACCTGTGTGTGCCTAACTGCTGCAGCAGATCTCTGACCATTTCCCCTTGCATTATGGTGGCTTTACTCTGCTCCCTATCCCTATCTCCCAGCTCAGAGGTTTGCTACCAGGCAAGTAACTGGTCTTACTATTAAAGACTGTGGTAAAGAAGGCATTAAATACCTCAACCTTTTCCTCATCCTTTGTTGCTATGAGAAGGCACTTTGAAGAATCATGCTTTTTCAGAAAAATAGCATCATCATTAGCACTATTTTATAATGCATTTTATAAATAAAGAAAGAGGTGTTGTATTTTTAGAAAAAGATGATGATAATTTAACTTTTTATAAGCGTTTCTCATGCAAATCTATATTCTTTAAAAATACTGGTCAAATTAGACTCTAGATATTTAAATACTCATTCTTTGTAGATATGATCATAAACATGATAAAGTTCAGTTTTCATATAAGCAATGTCTTCTGTAAGCAGGTAAAATTAAAATATTTATCACAAGCTTGTAGTTTTGACAATTTTGACAATTTTCATCGCATGTTAAATTCCATTCCCAATTACCAGGTTTTGAGGTGATATCATTAGAGAAGATATGTATGTAAATGTGTACAGAGCCACAGGAAACAACTGAATTAGGGTTGTATTGTGAATAATTTAGAGATTCTATTCAGAATCTTTCCAGTGCTTACTAAAACTGATGACAAGTGAGTTGGGAAAAATGGAACACTGCCAAATGAAATATAAAGCCTTTGAAGTCTATCTCATTATTTCCAAATCTGCTGAGTACTTACAGTGAAGTTCAAAACTGAGAAGGACCTTTTAATGTTTTTCAGGATACATTATCATGTTCCTCATGGCCAGCATCCCCAGGACTTAGGTGGGAGAAAAGGTGGTGTGATCTTCGATTAATTCCACTTCTTCATTCACGATTTTCCCAATACCTTCCAGGATCAGATTTGTGCAGGTAAAGAAGTTCTGAAGGTTGAAATTTGACTTCTTGGTTGACAGATACATGCCTTAGGGTATTGCCTTGTTGGAGAAATTGCATTATGAGTTCCACAGCAGCTGCCAGAGACATGAAATATAGGAGCTTTCGTAAAGGTCTGTCTAGGTTCTCCTTGGCTCATATTCTCCTCTGACATCAGCTGGGATCCAGTGTGTGGGGAGATGATGGGTGATGATGATCTTTCTACTTGGATCTAGTGCTCAGCACCTTTTGCAGTTTGAGATGAAACACACATCATCACATTTAATAGCTGCTAATGCTCCTGTACTCAGAAGCTTCCTTCTAAGTTGCTTGTTTTTATGTCTTTGATTTTTGCAATTCATTATGGCATTAAGCTCTGCAATATGATTATGTTTTTAAAATGTACTTTCCTTCTTTTTGTATTAAATACATCATCTGATAACTACACTGGGTAAAATAATCTTGTTTGAGAGCAGCAAGGGCTGGCTGCCCCATGGGGAAGGTAAGCCAAGAGAGAGGTTGGCAGTGAGGCTGGACAAGGCATTGTCCGTGCAGACAAAGATCCTATCCTGCTGCTCCCCATGGAGGAACAGAGAAGGCTTAGGAACAGTCTTCAGAGGAGTCCATCCTGGTCAGGTGGGGCTCAGTTTAGGCTGGGAGGTCAACCTAGAAGCACAAATCAGTGGGGTACATGTCCAGACACAGGAGTAGCTGCAACCATACTCAGGTGAGAACCATGAGAAAGAGTCTAAGCTGATAAGCATCTCCCAGTTCTTGTACTGCTTTGCTTCATATTTATAGCTACAGCAGGGATTTTTTGTTGTTGTTTCTGTATAGCTAAGATTATTTTTTCCCATGTTTTACTTTGCACGTGTTAACATTTAATTTCATTGCCAATTTGTCACAATCACTGGGATAGCTGCCCAAAGCTCATAGTCAGGTTTAACTTTATTGCATCATTGTGGTAGGTTGACCATGGCTGGATGCCAAGTGTCAACTGAGCTTCTCTATCACTCCCCTCCTCAACAGGACAAAGGGGAAGAAAATAAGATGGAAATAATCTGGTGAGTCAAGTTAAAGGCAGTTTAATAAAGCAAAAGCAAAGGCCACACATGGAAGCAAAAAACCCAAAATATTTATTCTCTAATTCCTATCAGCAGGTGATATTCAGTCACATCCTGGGAAGTAGGGCTTTCGTATATGTAGTAGGTGCTCTGGAAGACAAGTGTCAAATTAATGCCCTCCCTCCTCTTCTGTTCTCCTAGCTTTCATTGCTGAGCAGATGTCATATGGTATAGAATACTCCTTTGACAGTTTGGGTCAGCTGTCCTGGCTATTTCCCCTCCCAAGCTTTTGTTTCCCCAGCCTATTGGTGAGGAGGGAATGTTGGAGCGGCAGCTCTGACGCTGTGCCAACACTGCTTAGCAGTAGCCAAAACACTGTTGTGTAATTAATATCTTTCTAGCTACCAATACAGAGCACAGCACTACTGCTGCTGTGGGGAAAATTAAATTCTTCTCAGAAAGACCCAATACAGACCTAGAACATGACATTGTTTAACGTTATCCTAATAAATCGGAAGAAATCAGGAAGAAAGACAAAGATGTTCTGTAATGATTACTGTTTGTAAAGAAATGAAATAGAAATCAAAGTAGCTGCCAACAAGGCAAGCATATAACATCATACTTGTTAAAAGTTTTAAACATCCAGGTATTGTATTGATTCATTTATCATCTGTATATATAAGAATGAAGTTCTTATACTGAAATACTTCTGTGAGTTCTAGTATGCAAAGACATTAACTGGAGGAAAGCTGTGTACAGGTACAGAGCATTTTACTCCATAATTTCTTCTAATTAATCACCTAGGAGTAGATTTATGAAACCCCCAGAAACTAAGCGTAGAGAAGTCTTCTTCAATATGTTTGGGATTTTTGTGGAGTTAATTTTATTGTTTCTTACTGGTACTCAGTAAACATTTGAAAGTTGCACAAAAGCTGTCAACAGCCTCAGTTGGTTCTTAGGGCTGTTGTTTCTTAGAATTACACTGCCTAGCTCTGCCAACTGTTTCTCCTATTCACAGAGCTGAAATTGATGCAGCTTGGGCAGTAGTTGTAGATCACTGTGGAGCTAAAGCCAGCCTGCAGCTTTTGACCAATAGTAGTAGGATCATATTTACTTGGCTGCATGAACCTCCTGGTCTGTGGAGGAAGAATGGCTGGCCTGGGGAGGTAAGGTGCAAACCAAAGGCTACAAAGGCTTCTTGGCTGAACTGAACTGGAGCAGGATAAAGTCACCAGAGAGGCAGGAGTTGTTATCCTAAATTCTGTGAAGGCCTTCAGCTCCATATTTAACAATGAAGCATAAAGCGCCGAAAATCATAACAGTCAAATCTGAGATCTGTTCTACTGTTTACTTCAGATAAGGTACTGAATTTAATTGAATAGAACTACTCACATGGAAAATTAGCACATATTCGGCTGTTCATAGATCTAGGGTTTTAAAATTCAGTCTTCTGCACCAATAAAAAACAAGCTTAAAGTTCATAGTATGAACTTGTACATAATGAAGAAAGTTTCTTAGGTAGTAATGATATTCCTGAGCTTTGAATTTTTAGAAAATAAATGTAAAAGTATATTAATACAAAACAAAATACCTGAACTTGTACTCAAACCTTGAATAACCACTCTGATAATTTTTTCCATATGTCCTTCTATTCTGTCTAACGTGAGGAAATAAGAGTCTTAAAAAAACCCAAAAACGCAGGATGCATATGAGAGAGGAAGTGAGGTCTTCTTAAAGCATAGAACCAACATTTTATGTTGCTAGCAACACAGTTTATAAGACTGTTTTAAATTACTGTAAACATTTTTAAATGTTACTCCCTCTCAGAATTTGTTATGAGAGGAAGGAAGATATTTTTTATAAGAGACTGCTAGAAACATCAACATAAAAGAAAGGATATTAAAAATAATATAAGGAAGCAACATGAAATGAAAGTTAATTCGTTACATTTTCTGTAGTTAGTATTTGCAAGGCTGTTTTCACTATGTAAAGCCTAATAACTTTTTCTATTTCAGAGTTTGATATGGTAATATATTGTTCTCACACATAATATTATACCTCATAGTCATGTTCTAGCTTTTCCAGTGGAATTCTTGAGACACATAAATTCTGGAGGATATTCATGCAGAATTCTAGAAGACATTCACGTTAATCTTGCAAAGTTTAATAATTTCAAATACAGCTTTTGTGCTCCAGAAGGCCCAGAACCTGAAATGTGCAGTTGACTAAGTGTTTATCCAATCTCAATCCCTTTTGTGTATTATAAAGTGATTAATCTACTATTTGTTCCATTTAGTACAAAACATGTATTTAATATATTATGTTTTCAGGTATGCATGGTATTATGGACTTGCACTGGTAGACTATTCAACAAAATACTATTACAGTAATCTAAGGCTATCTACTGCCAAGACACATTCACAAGTAATTTATTAGGTAACCATGTATCGTACTACCTGTGTTTATTGATACTTGCGGAATAACACTATGAATGAATGATTTGGAACTTGCACGGATCAGATTCCTAGCCTCAAATGCACCAGATTCACTGTGTTTGTAGTGTAAGGGAAATTTGTGCATGAAGATTGAATCTGCAACATGTTGGGTTTTTGTACTTGTGTTAATGTTACAAATTAATAGGTTTCTTGGATCCCTGCTTTGATTTATGAAAGACTGTGTAGAAACAAGGCAAGCCCTGAAATTAGTGCTATTTCTCTTAAAAGAGATGATCAACTATTTTGAGTCCATGCTGTGGTTTTCACGTAAGGATTTAGAAATTTATTCTGGAGAATTTTGCTATGTATATTTTCAGGCATCTAAAATAAAGGCTAGAATAAATAAATTCTGGCAACATTACCTGAAGATTCTTTAAATAAATCTTCCTCAAAACTTAACCAGAATTATTGTGAAAATGAGTCTCTCAAAAAAGTCTGTCTTGGTTGGTATTTTTGGGAATCTAAAGAAAAATCACTACCCCGTGAAAGACAACTAAACTGCTGCATTTAAATAAACCACAGAACCCTGTGAGATCATGTGAATATAAGCCTCATTATCCTGCAAAATCTGATTCTCAAGCTACAACGCTCAAAGCGAAGGCATGGCTCTAGTTCATTTTTATTGCTTTCACTTACTGAAGAAAGTCTGTTCACAACATGGATGGAGAAAAGATAGATATTAACCTTACATTCTATACAATGAGAATAAAATTTTAAGAGGTAAAAAACCCCAAACAAACAGCTTTTCAAAATTGGTATCTGTCTTCAGATGCCAGAAACTGTCATTAGTGACACTCAGTTTTACCCTGAATATGACAGGCACTTTGCTTGAGCCATTCTCAAAGAATCTGAATTATGTACTTAAACTGTTTGTAGCAGAATGTCAGCAGTGAAACTTGGTATTCTCTGGATGTTCGTACTCTGGGATATGGATTATTACTGAGATTTTTTGGTTTTGAGGACCAAAAGATCTGTGAGCCTTACAAGGGCTTTTTAGCAAATAAGGCTATTTACTGAAGAAATTAGGTCTGTTACTGCTTTAGCATCTGAAAATCTTCTCTTGTTCTATAATTGCTCAGTGCCTGGAAGTGGAAAATCAGTCTATAATGTACGATAGATTTTTGTATATGTGCCCAGATTGGTGCTGAGGTGGAGGCAGAGGTAGGAGTGTATTTTGGTAATGATCCTATATTCAGAAATCCAGTTGGAAAAAGCATTAATGCTACCTCATCAATTTTGAGTTCTCCAACTTTTCATTCAGTAGTTTAGAAAAGAAACAAAATTCTATGAGTATGAGCAGCCAACAAGGGGTGTCCAGACAGTAATCTGTGTTTAGACACTGTATTAAAGGAAAAAAAACCAAAAAAAACCAAAAAAACCCAAAACAAAACAAAACCAAACAAACAAAAAAAAAGTGTTGAGAAAAAGATACTGATCTTCACTGAATTTCCCAAATTATTGCCTATGGTTCCAATGCACACTTTCCTTCTCTGTAGACTGCTGTGTTAGAGTATTAAGTCTTAGATATGCATCAGCTCTTTCACTTGTTCAGCTTCTGAGGTTGTGCAGCCTGATGGTCAAGGTTCTGTGGAGCTGGTCTATGGAATTTTTTTATAGCCTTATGGAAGCTTAATATGGTCTGAGTTGACCTTTTAGCATGATCGTTTTAATATGTCAGGTATTTATAAAACAGGGAAAACAGCACTTTATCAGTGTTCACTGGCTGACCTTCATTGTAGTTGAAAGAAAAGCATTTCTACAAGTATTGTTAAGATGATATGTTGGAAGAGATAAAATTTTCTTCTGACCTGATCTGTTATGATATGTCTATAGGCAAAATGCGTTCCAAGTAATTGCTGTGGATGGGGTTTGCAGTGGAATAATTCAGTGTCTCTCTGCTGAAGACTGTATTGACTGGCTACAAGCAATAGCAAGTAACATTTCCAACCTCACAAAGCACAATGTAAGTATGGATCCAAGTAAGCCAGAAAGTTTCCCAATCATATTTGATTATAACTGTCATAAAAGCCTAATGGGTTCACACACAGAATTATCTGCATATAAACAATGCTTGAGGCTGTCTGAGAGAAGTCAACTCAAGTTTGTCGTCAAATCAGACTCTGTGAGAAATCATTGAATGGGAAAATATTCTTCCCTACAGTCATATAGTTCACTTCATTGCTATCAGAGTTATTCGTGTCTTAGCAATACCAATTAGGATTAGAAGCAAAGACCAGACACACAGGAGGAAGCCAGGTGTGATGTGTCAACACATAAAATACAAAAATTCTGTACTTTCTTCATAGTTTGAGAAAGCACATCTCTACAGAAACTGGTATAACCTGATCTGAATTAGATTTTAGGTCTCTCTAGGTATCATTTAACCCGATGGAAAGGCAAAGTGCTTCTGTGGTATAGATACAGATGCTCGTTATCAGCAATGATTAAATGCATCTGTGCTTCATGCACTGCACTCTTACGACCTGAGCTTGTGGTTAGATATCACTTTTTATTGAAGCAGGAATAAATGTTATGTAAAAGTTTTTCCAAATACTAAGTTCAGTTAAGAGGTCTTCTGGACCTGCATGGGATGTATTTACATTTCAAAATGAACATGTGGTTCTCCCTGTATAAATCTGAATGTAGAAAGCCTTCCCTGGTTTTCCTCAAAAATAGAGAACACATGGGGAGCTCCATTATTTTGAATTGAGTTATAACAAGGAAGCCCTTGAAGATTTAATTTATATTCTCTCAGATTTCCTTAAATCTGCTTTAGCTTCCCAAATCTGTCTCTGAATTTGCTTTTGTTTCAAATATAGGGAACACATTGAAGGAAGTATTTTTTTGAGATTTATAATCAAGATGCAAAATTATGTTCCATCTGGCAGCAATATGTAAAAGTCATTGTATTATAAAAACATGACAGACATGAATTCATCTGCCATCTGCAAGCTTCCATGCAGTACCAGTGAACTTTGTGGCTATTTATTCATCCTTAAAATGCTGTTGCTATGTAGAACCTTTCTTGTCTCACTAGGCATCCTGACAACTGAGGCTTCTGGGTTTTTTTCTCTTGCCATCTTTACTTCAGTCTAGTAATGGTTCTTGCTACTTAAATCTTAGTGGATTTGTTTGCTTGTAACAATAGACAGAGGCACCTAAATTTTACAGGTGTTTTGAAACGCTTCAGCTCTGATGAGACTGTAATTATAGTTACTTAGCATAACTTGAATTTTGGCAATGCAATGTTATTACATTAATTCTTTTTCTGAGTACAGTTTATAATTCTACTCTAGTTTCCATAAAATACAGAAAGAATTTATCTAATGTTTTATAAGAGGTAAATAGCCTAAATTATGCAGCTATTATGCCAATCTTTGTACATACTTTATCCCAAAGACATCCTGTAAAGTAGTCGTGAGAGTTAGGGCTTATGATAATTATCCATGAGTCTATTTTTTAGAACTGCCCTATTTGTTCATAGCTCTTATGAATTTGTGGAAAACAATGACATTCTCTTTCCTGTAATACACATTTCTTTTAAATTGTCAGTTGTCAGAAAGAATTAGTTATTTGACAGCATACATGATAAGTGAATATAAGAAACATTAGGAGCACAGAGGGGGAAAAAACCCAAACTGTTGCACAGAAGAATGATTAGATGTGATTAGAGGTCCCTGGATTTTCTTTCTTTACAAGATGGTTATTGACATGCACATACTGTTGATGTTGGCATTTTTCCTCTGAGAGGCATTTACTCACAGTCATTCTCCTTTATTGTGTCATCCAACACCAAAGAAACAAAGAGAATTAAGGAATTTATTTAATTCTTTGATAAATTGATTGATTTTTAGTTTCAATTAACTTCTCATTCCTATCTAGAGGTTACAGAAAGTAATTTGTTTAATTTAAAAATCATGTAGCTTATAGAAATATTAACTGATATGCTGTTTCTCACATCTGTCTAACTTTTGAAAGAGAAGGAAGCAGAAAGAAAGTGGAAAAAAGGACTATAACAACTAGATTGTTTATGAAAGCATTTCCTTTACTCTTGTATCAAATTTGGGCTCTGTCAATTTTGGTGGGATTTCTCTTGCCTAACTTTAGATATCTTAAAGCAGAAAATCCAGAGTGAATCTTATTTACTGTTGACATCCATTTTATAATGAAATCAATTCCCTCAGGACATGTCTGTCTTTCCTTTGACTGGTAAGGGACCCTAGGGTGGTAAGTTCACACTTGATACCTAAGGAGATATATATATATCCTGATATCCTGTCATTGTTGTCTTTGAGGGGCCGAAGCGAGTTTCTCTGAATAAATCTCCCAAAGAAATGCCTGGATATTAAAAAATAAAAAAAAAAAAAGCACACACAAACCAGCTGAAAAAAATTATTTGATGGACTCTTCTCTCATGATCTAACATGTCCAAATCTGACACAAATGTGATGTGACTGAATAGCAGGATCAGCAGTATAGCCAGTATCTACCAAGGAGGTAACAGAAATGCAGATGTAGAAGCAAAACCAAAATGCCTTGGCATGATGACCATTTTTAAAAGGCAGTGTTGCTGACTGAATGGATGCTGGAACATGGTGTCTGCAAGCAAACATGCTTTTCCTACTGTGGTTGGACTACAAATCATTGTACAATATGAGATAGAACTCATTTTATTATGCAAAAAGATAGTTAAAATTTTAATGCATAGATAGAGAAAATGATATTCTGACTATTAAGAAGAGATTAAAAAACATCCATGTGCTGACTTCATTTTAGTTTACTTCATTTCAGATTTTCTTTAGAAGGCAAACCTCAGGTATGCACTCCTTTTCTTCATCTTCAGGAGGTTAGCACAAGTGTCCTCCAGTGTTTTAAGGATTCTGAGAGTGATACTGCTAATTCAATCTCTTTAGGTGTCAGGAAGCACTCTCATATAAGATGAAATACATTAAAAACATGTGTGGTCTTGTATACTAGTATGCAACCAGAATGCATACTATATAAATGCACTGTTGGAAGTGACTTAATATCATATTGTAATTGATGAGGTGATGAATCTATAAGGACCATTCATTTCTGAAGATGGATTCCTCTCCAACTTGAGCCACTTGAAATGCATCTGTGTTTAAAAATCACCAGTTTTATCAATAGCTTCAAAAACCAGAAGGGTTATATTAAACCTGGAGTTTCATATAAGCAATCCTGATACTGAAGTTCATGTGCTGAAATCTGAATATGCTAAATTGAACCTGGGCTTGGGAACTTTAACTCCTCTATGAATTGATGAGGTTCTACATCTTTTTGTTGCCAGTTTGGATGGCTGGCCAAAGCCATTTAAAAAAGGAACAAGCTGCTGCTTTACTTGCTAATTCTTCAAGTAGGAATTTTCAGTTCAGTTGTTCAATTCAGCTATGAAGTGCCTTTCCATGCACTTTTAAATTGTATTAATTTTGGTGGTAATTGATAATGATTTCTAGTCTTTAACATCTCTTTCATTAAAGAATTTTAGGATGACAGTATCCAATAGGTCATGTAACTTTTAAAGAAATTATATTCTGGAAGAGTCTAAGCAAATGATCCAAGCTCACATGCTCTATAAAGAACCGCCAGTTGCCAATACATCCCTAATCCATGTGCTGCAATTGACAGGAAACTTAAAGGCAAATTTTTTAATGGCTTTAGTACAGTGAAAGTCAGACATTTTAGGTGTTTTTAACATAAGAATAATAATAAAAAACCCATTTGAGTTAGCGACTTCTAGGTTACAGCTACATAGATTCTTTGGCGATTTATCCTCCCAACTCAGTATTTGTCATTTAGCCATTGCTTTCTCTGTGGCAGAGTTTTCTATACTGAGGGCAATAATATTTCTTTTCTCTTTCCTCTTCCATCATTTCTGTGAAAGACACTGCAACAGTTACACATTTATGCTTTTTACCTTGAAGCCAGCACTTGACAGCAAAGAAACAACATGAACTTCATCAGACAGGAATGACAAGCAGTTGATATAAAGTTTCTAAGCAGGAGGTGGTAAAAAGTTTTAAGATTATCTTGAGAATGTCCACAAGATCTTACAAGATTTAGTTCACAGTAACTTCACTTTATCCCATTATGTTGCATTTTCCTGGATAAAGTAACACATTTGTAAAGTTAATGAGGCACACATAGTTGATGGTAGAAGCATAGCAATAGCATTAAAGCAGCAGGATTAAGAGGTCTACAAACTAAGTATTTGGAGCAATGGATATGTTTTCCAGAAGCTAAGCCTTTGTTTTGAACAAAGTCTAAAAGCTCAATTGAACTTTTTTGGTATGCTTAAGAAGTAGTGCCTAGTGAAAGAAACTGCTGCTAAGAGAACAAATGTATTTGTTTCATTTTCATTGGAAAAAAAAGAAAATGGTAATACCTTATCTTTACACTGCTGTAGTTTGGGTACAGGAATTCTTTAAGTCACTAGGTAGAAGAGGAGACAAAGAGCACAAAACAGGAGAAAAAAAAAACTAATTAGACTAATACAATCTGTTCTACTCATAGGAAGAATAAAATATCACAGGACTACATTCAGTGTTAGTACGTTAGTGAAAGAAATTAGTAGAACATGTTTCATTTTTTCTGGTGCATGCTAAGTAAGAACATATAGTGGAATGTGATATTACATGAATAAATCAATATCACTCACATGAAGTAAACAGGTTTCACATTTTAGTTTTTTAGTTACAATACAATGGCAAACCATTAGAATGCTCTAGCATTAGTAATTTTGGAGTTTTCAGGGATTATATGGTCTTAAATGTCCTATGCTCTGTGTATTACAATAATATTTATCTTGTTTTGGTTACTCACCTATGCATATTTGAAGCAAAACCAAAAACCCCACCATTAGTATCAAACCTCTTATAAGGTTATATTCTGCAGTAGTGCAAAAGTCAAGTACTGTCAATAATTTAGAAGTTGAAAGCATTATAAAATCTTTAATCAAGTGTTACATATAGCCTTGTCTGATATTTACTTATGTTTTTGGCAATTTGGGGTGTGTGTCTTACTTTACAAACTTTTTATTTATACCTTGTTTAAAGAATTGTGGATAATTTTACCTTCTCTTAAATGTACTGATTGAGCTGCAAAGAAGCTTATGTCTTGCCAAACTGTACTGCTGTTTCTCCAGTGTGTTTTATCTGCATTTCTATAATGTACCTGAGTCTAAAGGACAATGTGGCCAGTAGGAAAACAGTGCTTGAAAAGAGTATTTCTTTGAGAAATATTTATTCAAGAATATTTATTCCAGAATTATCTGGGAAATTTGTAACAAGAAACTTCTGTCTTTGTAGGTGGAGCAATTGTTATGACACGTTCTGATTATAGTGACAGCGCTCATCATAAAGATATGCAGTCTTGCAGTTTTGCATTGGAATATACAGTGTAGGCTTCAAGTACTCATTATAGGTTTTCAAAATAAATTACATTTTCTTTCTGTGCTTCTCCAAAATGTTACATCTCTTCATGCTACTTTTAATAATACCTTTTTTGTTTTGCTGTATACAAGTACACAACTTTTGCAGTGGTCAGTAATATCTGTTAAAAACACTAACATCTGTATTAGTATTATATAGAACTCTAAAAGACAATTTAAGAGAAGCAGTGTCCCTAAAGACAATACCATCAAAAGCCCTTCTTTTTAATTTTACCTGTTTAATGTAAATCTTTAAAAAAACCCAAAAAAAGAACATTCTTGTAGGGAGAATATTTTTGGAGTTTTATGCATGATGCTCTCACTCACTAGACAGTGAGAATCCCTGCACTTCAATTCATCCACTTTTGTATGGAGTCAAATTAAATTTTATCCTTGTGCTAGTATTTAAATTAAAGGAAAACAATATTTGATATGTTCTTTATTCTCTGCAGATTTATATGAAGCTCTGAGACTCTTTCTCTTCCCTCATTCTATTATTACTGAAGGCTAAAGTTAACACATTAAAATAAAAACTATGGTCTGTGTAGTTACAAGACACTTTGGACGAATGTCACACTTGCTCTCAACATTCCACCCTGGTGAAAGGTGACAAGAAGCTTGTCATTTAGGGGAAAAAACCAAAACCGAACAACACCTTTTGATTGATTTTAAGTGGCAAAAAAAATGATGAGAAGAATAAAGGAAATAGGAGTCTAACTGGGAATACAGGTAAGCCATTTGGGAGTTTGCAGAGACACATGGAAGAAAAAAGGACTCATTATGTGGCCTTTTCATGCCAAATGCCAAGCTGCCCTTTCAGTAGCAGCTGGAGACTTCCAGCTACTGTAACCTAGTTTTTGTGGTGCAGTAAAATGTTCAATATTCCACAATTGGTTTATTTTCAGTGAGAATGTGTTAAAAGTGCTGTTGAATCACAAACTGCTGTTGATAAAATAGCAAATGGGAAGTGGGAGGCTAAGCAATAATAGCCTTTCTTTTTGTATTCCTTCTCTTTGCTATCGTAAAAAACCCACAACAAAGGCAACTGTAATTATTCATATTTAAAGCAATGTTATCTTGTTTTGACATCCATTTCCTCTTACTCACTTTTAAAATATATTTTTAAAAGATGGCTACATCAGAAGCTTTGCCTTTCTTCCACAACCAGAGGATTAAAAGATAAAAAGAATGAAAAGAATTTTAAACCCACTCAAAAAGCTATAAAACGCCTCAGGGTATACATTATTAGTAGCCTAATGTGTTAAAAGCACTTTCTCCATTTGTTTGTCTTGCCTCATAAAGTGCCATAGAGAGCAAGTGCATTCAAGGAGTGCACAGCTTATATTTGCCTGCAGAACAGAATGGAGTCTGAGGAAGAGGCAGAGGTGTGGGATAGAAGAGAGGGATGCCAGCCATTCCAGGACAGGTTTAAGAGATTAGAGCAAATAAGCCCCAATAGGCAAAACAACAAATGATCACTAAGCTGCAGAGGAAATGAGCCCCAAATATTTGGGACTTGCCATTTCTGTGCTAACAAAAGGTATTATGAAACTCTGTGACAAATTCTTTATCTCCTAAAAATACCTGGGGTAGTTAAGTGGCAAACACCTGCGGGGGAAGTCTGAAATCTCTGAAATTATAGCTGTGCTGATCACCTGTGTGGGCATCAACATGATTGCAAGGTGTTTTGTTGTTTTTCTCACCAGTTTGTTTATTTCAGAGAATGAGGTAATTACATCCAAAACTTGTTTCAGGCTATCATTGAGGTCATGAAGTCAGGCTTGAAAAACTGAGAATGAAGCACCTTGTTTCATTCTCATTTCACAGTGCATGTACTCTGACTTACTGCACTGAAAGACTATTATTTCCCTTTGAGAATTACTACCTTTTTGAGCAGTTTATAATGAGTGTATGAAAGTTTCTGCTTTTCTCCTTTTTTTTTCTAATTGTTTACAAATTTTTTTAACAATTTTGCAGGATATAAAGAGGCATTTGCCTTATGATACCAATCAGGAACTGTTGTACAGTGAATCAAAGGAAATTTTTCTTTACTGCATTCGTGAAATCACTTGATACAGCTTTTGGCCTAAATCTATAAAAATTCTATAAAACGACTTTTTGTTGGTCCATCTCTTTCTGAAATAAAGCCTGCAAGCCTTTACTATATGAAATAGTGTCTCAGAAGCTAATAATCACATATATTTGATCAATGTTAAAATGAATATACATTTTTATATTTGTTGCATGTAATCATGTAATTCTTATTCCCCAATTTTGCTTTTTTATGAACCAATTGTCAGTTATGTTTGGATAGTTTGTCAAGAGAGCACTTTATGTGCTGAAGAGTACATAACAGGATCCTAAATTCTACTTTTATATGAGACCTCCTGTGATAGGAAAGGCAGTCACTAATTTTTAGACACACAGAATGAAGAAATGGTAAAATACTGCTGGAAAGGAGGCAGCCAGGCAGTTAATGAATGCCTGTCCATCTCACCTATGACTACTTAATGGTTCAGTGTCATAAAATGCAACTGGGGAATAATTTGATTTGTGTTAATCCTTACCCTTACTTTTAGCTGTATTAGCAGAAAAGTGATGTAAGGCCAATGCAGATACACAATTTAGCTTATCAACATGATAATTCCAATTTTATTCATAAGGCAAACCTTATTTATATTTCTAATTACTGATAGATGTTCTACTTCTCTTCCAATGTGATACATTGAAATCACACAAGCAGTAAAAAATGTTCTTTTAGCCCACTTTGCCCATTATATACTGACCAGTCAAATAATAGATCACATTGTTCAGAGGTAGATTTGAATATGTACAACAAATCTATGTAGATGTGATATATTTGCATGTTTCATTAGTTTGCTGTTTGTGCAGATGGCAAATCTTAATAAAAAAACAGAGTAAAATAGTACAGTCCAAATTCCAAAAATATTTGTAAGTCTGTTGGTGAACAAGCACACAGGTTTATGACGGTTTACTCCAGGGAAAAATCTGTTACCTGCCTAGGAGAAAATATTGTTTTCACTGTGTTTATTTCCTAAAGCAATTTTGTAAAGTAATAAAAAGGATGAAAAACTTCCTGTGGTGTGTCAACATGCTGAGGCTTCTCACATAATTCAGTCGATTTAACATTGTCTAAGGAGTTTCAGCAGTTCTTCTTCTCTGGTATCTGATTGCTAAGGAACTAGACTTCTCTTTTTATAACTACTTTAGCTGAACTAAGTAATGTCACTGAAATGGTAGATGTTTGTCCCTAAAAAGCAAGATCCTCTCCACCCAATCTCCCAATGTAATAAAGGGATATTAAAAAATGTCTTCAAGACTTGAAGGGAGTGAACCCATCCTCCTAACATAGCAGTTACTTCTATCCCATTAACTATATAAAGAATGCAGATATCTCCAGAGGGTAATTCCATCTCCTTGAATTAAGTACTTACCTCTCCCATTTCTAAGAGGAAATGGCAAGAGGGTTTATTATTTAGCATAATAGCCTACAGGTTGGTAGAGTCACCCTGACATGAGAGGCAGGAGCTCTCCACGCTGCGGAGCCTGCAGCCTGATGCCATCTGCCTCACTGCTGGCCAAAGAAGCTCCGGGGACAGCACAGGGCTGAGGCTCTGCTCCTCCTTCCAGAGGCTGTTCTCTGTGCTATCCATAGAGCCACATGGAAAATTCTTGCCAATGCTGTTGACAGGAGACAGGGGGCATGTCCATACTGTCTGGTAGGATTCATCCAGCAGGAGCATTGCTTAAGTGCAGCAGATAAATACTTACCTCCTGCAGCCTGAGGACTGTGTCTCCCCTATCCTGGGTGGGTACTCTGGTATTACCTGCCATGACCAAATTGGACACTTCACTCCCTATGATACAGAGTAGCTTTTATTTTTGCAGATTTTTTTTGCCCAACTTAGTTCTTTGATTTTGTTAACAGTGCAGTTCCACAAACAGTTGTTTTAGCACAGCTGAAAGGTACATAGCATGGATATACAAGCAGAACAAGGAAAATCAACATAAATCTCTGCAGCCAAGTTTTCCATGAAAGATCATCAAAAACAGGCCTCGGATAGATGTCTTTAACTTAGCAGCTGGAGATCTTCTGTATTTGTGAAAGTTGTACTCAGATAAGCCTTCTTTACCCCTTTCCCTTCTTTTGCAATGCGCAGAAGTTTTAAAAACTAATGAAAATGTCTCTCAGATTTTAAGAAATTAAAATCCATGCTTCTTGAGATTCTCTCACCTCATAAGAAGCGCTCTGCACCATTTTGGAGTGTTGAGGCTTCTTAACTTGTGGCATAATTTGTGTGAAAAACATAGCTTTGGGGAAGTCTGATGCAAAATGTTTTGGTCTGCATGAGCAATGGACTGAATCACTGCTGAATAAAGGGTGTAAATAAAAATATTTGTTGCTTTTCTTTTCTTCTTTGCTTTCCCATTCATTGTGGCTGCTGTTTTCCCTTCCCAGGTGCAGATGTACCTGGGGAAAATTACAGCCTTACTATAGCATTATTATTGCATAGGGAAAATACAAGTTTTACTGGGTATTTCTAGATATATATTTGTTTAATATTTCTTAACTGGAATACCAGCCTACAGCAGCTGTGTAGATTTAGAAGAACTCCTATCATCTATTGCTCTGCTTTACAATTTTGTTCAGAACGAAAAAATTGTTTCTCTTCTCATACATGGATTATGAAAAAGATAAACGGAGGGTTCCCATTTATGGAGGAGGAGGAAGGTAATCAAAACATTGTGGAAGCAAAATGATTGAATAACCTAAACTCTCTCTGGAAGTGAAAAAAATATGTTAAATTTAATCCTCAAAAACTTTAGTAAGGTGGATTTTACTGGTAAATGTCTACAGAATTGTGAATATCATTTTGATGAGGACCATTCACAAAGAAAGGTTCTGCCAAAGAGTCAGAAAGACCTGACTTTCAGATATCTCTTCTACTGTTTCAGATCCCATTTCATGTATTAATTTTATTAGTCACTTCCATTAAGTTTTCTGAGGTACTGGAATGAGTTTTCCTGAGATACTTCAGATATCTGCAAAGAAAGTTTTTTATTACAAGAGGAGTCATGGAAATGCAACTGCAAATATGAAACAAATCATATATGAAACAAATCAAATATGAAACAAACAAATATGAAGGGCCTTTGCTTTATATTTATTAAATTAACTACAAGGGATCAATGACTACTTCAATGTTTGGGCTTTCATCTGTACATATTTTTATGTGATGGAGGCATAACAGGAAGTGAATATATTATTTTTACCAATTATTTTCCCCAATTATTTTCTTCTATGCCAGGCAAAAAAATTCACAGGTGGCTCCTCAGACTTATATTTAGATAGTATGTGCATTCCATTTAAATGTTTTTCTCATTTTGTAACAGTAGCAATATTAATTTTAGCAGGTTTCCTTTTTTACATCATAAATAGAGTGTTTCACAAGACGAAATATGTCCTTAGGCTGACATACCCGTTATAGAGTTTTGGAGGTAACATTCTTTTCCAGTTACTCTTTAAATAATTGATGAATCACAGTGTGTATGCATGTTTGATATCAGAATTATTTCCTTTTGCACCAGATTAGCATAAATGGATCTTTATATTGCTGTACAAACATCAACCATATTTTAAAATATTATAGCAAGTGAAATCCTAAGAGGCTGTTGACAAGCTGTTTTAAACAGATTATTTTTAAAGTTATATGCTTAATGAGATAGTTAGTATACCTCTCCAGACTATTTAGCAATGTATGTCTGCACCTTAATTAAGCTAACCACTCTTGCTGCAGCAGTATGACTATTAGCTCATTCATTTACAAAACAGTAACCATAAACAGCATTTTCATCTCAAAAATATAATAAGCAGCAGTCAGGAAAACAGAGTATGCAATCTGAATTAAAAAAAACCCAGTAATCTTTGCTGTTCAAATAGCAGCTAGAGCTCTCTAGATCATCCAGGCTTGCAGATGGCTCTACCAGTAAATTAATTTTCCATTTACATAGCTGGATAGATTGTATGCCAAACATAGCTTAAAGCAATTATAGCTATCTGACCTCTATTTAGTCTTCTGATCCAAAGCCCACTTCTCTTTACCTTTGTAAGTTCATAGACCAAACCAAAATAAATCTCATCTTATTTGTTTTATGCTTCCATTTTTTAAAAACTGTAGAAACAGGCTCATGGAAACTTTCTACTCTCTTCTTTTTATAATACAACTCAGTCTTTGCAGTGGGGTGACTTAGGAGACATTTTGCATCTTGACCAGGTCATCAGCAAATAATAAATAAACCAGCTTTCCTCACTGCTGGTCTGTGTAGCTTTGCTGGTCGTGTTGGGTTTATGTTGTCAACCTACAACTCTTGAGGCATGCTTTTTTTTTTTTCCTTTAGATTTGAATAGACAACTCTGTAGCTCCAGAAATGTTACCCTTTCAGCTTAGAAAAAGATCTTGCTCTTTTTTTCACATGTTGGCATCTTCTATCCCAAGCATTAGAAGATTAGAAAAGTTCATATTAATAAAGCGTTTATTTTCAACAGTGCTAATCTTTTTATCAGTCTTTCATCAGCTTCTTGGTAGCTCTCTGTATTCTTTGTCTCTGCCACTGTGTTTACTCCTGTTATTTCAGTAGTATTTCCTGTTAAGCACAAGGGAGTCTACCAGTGCTAAATAGCTTCTTTTACATTTTCACATATGAACACTTTTATAATCAAAACTCAGTAGATAGCCATATTTTCTGTAAGATGCATACTCTACTAGTCCACTAGAAGGAAAATGAAGTGCAAGAAGTGGCATGGCTAAATGATTAACTCTTTAGTATCCCAACACAGAAGAAATAATTAGCAAAGTAGAATTTGTAACTAAGAGCGGGCTTGGGAAGTATTCCTTGTCTATGTAGAACCAGAAACATGATAGGAGAAGATGAGATCTCCTCAGCTGGCAAGCAATAAGAGTGCAGATAGTTTTGACATATACTGTTGATAACAGAGAGAAGAAAAGTGTTGGTTGGCTCCATATTGAAAAGAAAATTACTGGCAGACAGTGACAAGAAAGGAAAGGTATTGAATACTCTTCTTGATCAGCATTTACTCAAAAGGTCAGTTGCAAAGAGATAATTGTCACCACTGATAAGTGTGAAACAATTGAATGAAGTCAGATCATCTTAGAAACCAGAGTATTAGGTATACATTAGTGAGAAGCATTTTAGATATATGCATTCCAAATACATCCTCATTACATTACTTAAAACCTACAAGAGATTGAACTTCTGTTCTAAATCCATTTGTTAAGTACAGAAAGTTTCTAGATTAAATAAATAGCAGTAAAGAAGAAGTTATAAATTGTGTGTTTCACAGAATAACTAATGCATATGGTTTCAAGGTAAAAGTTGTCTTCATATAGCTTTATTTCATTACTGGTTTCTTTTTCAGTTGTGACCAGCTCAGAACTAAATCTTTTGCAAATTGTAATGTCTGTGTTAACATCCATCTAATTAGTGCTAAGAACATTTAGTGCTCATTGTGAAAGTAATTCTATATTTGATGGAATTGTTGCCTTCATACGTCTTCAAGATTTTCTTCTTCTTGAGCTTTGGGCTTATGCTCTCACAGCAGTCTATGCCTTATGAATAGGCATGATATTATTCTAATATTTAGTTGCTTTGTTCAGTTCTAATTTCTTAAAATAACACACCATTTTTTAATGTATTATCATTTTAAGTGTTTTTATAATAATGTCAAGTTTATGCAGTTAATTCTTACATTGTGGAAATACAATGTAACCACATACTTTATGCAGCATCTGTTTTTGTTTCAGCTTGACATATGCATTTCACTTGTAAATTATAGCTTTTGTGTTCTACTTGTGCAATTGTCTTCATCATTATACCTTTGTTGAATAATTTGTTTCCTGATTTTCCTTTTAACTATAGTGCTGAAGTAATTTTCTCAGCAGGTGTGTGTGTACCTTTTTCTTTCAGGAAAGATAATGTCCATAATAAATAACTCGAACTTCACTAAAGTAATAATAGAAGACATTGTGGAAAAAAATTATTTTTTTTAACTGATTACAGTAATTTAAGTGTCATAAGGATAAATCTTCTTTCAATATTGCTCTTTGATGTTGAAACTTTGAGAAATTTACACGTTGGTTTCTTGAAAATGCGGCACACTATTGTTTGTATTTATTAGCTTGTGACATCATAGAATCTTAGAACATCAGATTGGAAGGGGACCTCAAGGATCATCTGATCCAGTCTGTCTTGTCAAAGGCACAGTCTGCACAAGATGCCCAGAACCCCATTCAGGTGGATCTTAAAAGTATCCGAAGTTGGGGAATCCACTGCTTTCCTGGGGAGTTTATTCTAATGATTGATCATTCTCATTGTCAAAAATTTTCCTCTTGTGTTTAATTGGAATCTCCACAGGAGTATCTTGTACTCATTACGCCTGTCTCTTCCCTATGACGCCTTGTAAAAAGAGAGTCTCCATCTACTTTTTAAATACAGGAACATGGTAATAAGGTCTCCTGAACCCCTCTATTTTCAAGGCTGAAGAATCCCAGTTCTTTCAGTCTTTCCTTATATGGCAGGCTTCCCAGTCCTTTGATTGTCTTTGTGGCTCTTCTACGGACCCTCTCTAAGTCATGTTTGAACTACAAGAAATACTGATAGAGCATAAATCTATACTTTTGACTAAACAACCTCCTTTACTGCCAAAATGCAATTAGACAGGGAGGTGCTATTCTGAAATCTGTCCAAAAGAAAAAGTCATCTATAAATTTGCTTCTAACATCCTCAGTGCCTGTCTTACCCATTCTTAATGCCAATAAATTGGCAGTTTATGAGAGGTTGGAGAAAATCCTGTTGATCTTAACTATTATACCTCTTCCTATTTAAGGATTACAAGATCATATCCAAAGCAAGAAAAATATGCCATCTATTACTAGTGTCAGTTTAACAATATTGTTAGAATTAAATGGTCCTTTAACACACTTCTCAAAGAAGAAGAAGGGAAAAAAAATCTGAGCTTGAAAATTAATTCATTTGTGCAAAAAATTTTACCCTACTCTTTTTTTCTCCCTTGACATCTTCTACCCCTTGTCCTTCCTTTCTTCCATGGTCCCACTGACACACAGCTCTTTACACTTGTATTTGACCATATTGATCAGTATTTGAGCATTCCTTTTCAGAAATAACAGAAGACATTTGAGCAATCCTGTATATACAGAGATTTTTGCATACTATTTTATAATGAATTCTTAGTTATGAGGTGAAATTGGAGATCAATAGAGAAAACTGTACTCCTTAGGAGGGAATGAAATTCAAGACTTTTTAAGCTAATGGCTCAGCAGCTTGTTAATAGAAAGAAGGTTAAGGAGAGTCCAATCTTTCCTATTTATGACAATCTGGAAGCTTTATTGCAAAAGAGTTTCTCATTAAATGTCAGCTCAGGGTATAACTGAATACAGTGCTCAAGTGAGTCTGTGATTAATCTGAGTACAGAGTAGAGTGTGGACTGTTCTTTATCAGAATGAGGGGCAAGGTGTATTATATAAAATATGAGGACATGGCTTTTAAAGTACAAAGTACACAAGTACTACAAAGTAATTTTGTAGTGTTTCACGTGAAATTTAAAATGATCAGTTATACAGATGAACGGGTAGCTTCCAGCAGAAACACGTACTGAAAAACTAAGGGGTTTATACCTATCTTACTGTGACATATAAAATTTCCTTTTCTTTTGTAATATAAAATTTAGCAATTGTGTTAATACCAAGTTTATTATCATGTGAACCCAACTCTCAACAACTATTTCATGTTATGTCAAGCAAATTATCTAAGTAATGTAATAACAAGTGATTTTTTTAGCTTACACACAGTTTATCTGGTGCTGTCAGCCAAATTGTCTCATAAATATTGCTGTTATTCCTGAGAGCTTCAAGAGAATAGAATTGTGTAATTCTTTTAGACAGAAGAAATGAAATGTGACACAATACAACAAAGACAAGGTGTTTCTATAATTTTATTTTTAATCCACTCAAACTAAGTAAATGAATGGATTGGTTATGGAGTGGTGGACGTTATAACGCCTGTAAAGTCTACAGAAAGCCTCTTTAGCTTTGTTGCCTCAGGTAAAGGTATTTGTCAATGCCACTGGCAACTGGCCAATTTAATAAATTTTGCCAGCAGGAATTAATTTAGACTGGTATGCTGTACTGTAAGTTTTAAATGTATTTTTAAAAGCACTGGCAATGTTTCTATTAGGTCTTGTCAAGAGGGTTAATTGTCTCATGTTATATATAATTGTATATGATGTGATGGTATAAAATTCCTCATTTCTTCTGTTATTTTACCACCTTTTTTGTCATATGAAATGCTAGAGTGAGAACTACAAATGTTATTATCTGTGCTGAAGTGAGGAGTCCTGAACCAATGCAAACTTGGCAAGCTGTGGACTCTTCATGAGCGAGGTCAGTAGACTGCCTATAGACTGAGGGCAAAGGAACAAAATAGATTTGGTTGCAGTCTTCAAAAAACTGCTTTATTCTATTTCAGTCCAGTCACAATGAAAAGATCAGGTTGGAAAGAGGGACCTAAAAGGAAATGAGCCATTTGATTCAGTAAAGAAGCAGCTCAAAATGTGTGAATAGGACTTTTAGGGGGAAGGAATACAAGGAGATTAATGAACTTCAGCAAACATATCATATACAGAGCAACCTATGATGAAAATGTAAGCTGTGTTGTGAGGTATTTTTCTTCCAATACTTGTTAACAGTTCAAGTGGAAACTTTAGATGGGAACCAAAACTATAGAAGTCTAAATCCAAATCTTAAACTGAATTTGAAGGAGTTATGGTTTGCAGTTCCCTTCCCAAAGAGGGCTGAGGAGGGAAGAGGATGCCTCAGCTGTAATGTATGTGCTGGTGAAATGTCTTAAGAAGTAGGAAGAGAAATTGCAAGAGAAAACTGTCAGAGAAAGTGAAATCTGGAATGGGGGTGTGGACAAGGTGATTGTTAACAAGACAGGAAGATCTGCAATAGCACCTACTGTGAATGAGGAAAGCCTAGCTAACAAGGCATTTCAACTCACAGGTTTCTTCATCGCAAAATGATCCCTTCTCAGGCAGTGATGCATTAAAATGCTGCCCACAGGACCTGAAGTTTCAAGCCTAATGACAGAGTGGATTAAAAATAAAATGAAAGCCTGGCAGGCTGGAAAAGCTGTGAGATTAAGGCTCATTCTTCCCACGAGGAAGAGATGTATTGGTTGGTCATGAGTGAATCACTCCTGTGTGTGATGAAAACTTTGGTCTAGTGTCTGGACCTAATATTATGGGAAGTCTTCTGTCTCCCAGGAGCTTAAATCTGAGAGATATTGCCAAAGCCATCTAGTCAAGTGGCAATTAGCTAGGACTGCTCATTCATGCAAGCATGACTGATTTCAGTGTCACTCTAAGCAGATAAATAGTGACTGCAAGACTCTTGGAGGAAGGCTGAGGGGGTCAAAGCTCTTGTAATGTACTAATCAGTCCTCCTGATGATTCAGGAGAAGTGTGTGTCATTCAGTGCTCATATGTAAAAGTAGCCTACCAAAGTAGGCTCTGGCTTCTTTGACAATAGCATGAACTTGCAAGAAAATAGAGGGTGAAATGGAACTGGCTTTGCCTGAAGGAAAGAATAACGTTTCAACTTAAGAAAAACTACACAAAGGGCAGGCAGTTTCTTCTTTGGTTCTGTGATGGATTACATGAGAAGCATAGGGTTTAAACTGCAACTGGAAGGAGTCTAGTTCAATATAAGGAGAACTTCCAATGATAAGTAGAGCTGTATTTGCTAATAGATTAACTTATGAGGCATTAATAGACTCATCACGGCAGGGCTGTACAAATGGGTTCGACAAATAGCTTTAATCGATTGAGTTGCTTTTCAGCCATATGCTGCTGTTGTTTTGTATTATCATAGAATGAACAAATTCATATCAGTGCTTGCCTCTTGCATTCAGAAATACTAGAGTAAGACTAATTGTGGATACCATTAAAGTTTTTCCACTTTTCCTTCATCATTCTGTGAAAAAATTCTGAAAGTAAATACTATATACTGGATATTATATTGTCTAAATGTTCAGTTGTAATGAAATTGTAAATGAAAAGTAAAATTGAAGTTGGACTTATCTGTATTATTAAATTGCCTTGAAAAATCAAGAGGTAATGAATTCTGGTGTTTTAAACCAGGAGAGACATATAGATCAATTTTTAATACATTAATTTAACAGTTTAAGTCTGGTTTCTGCTGGAAAAATGACATGGCTTCCTTACTCTGTAGTAATAAGTAACACCAGCTTTTTTTACTCTTAGTGTGATTGATACTGCAGTAATCATACTCCAGTGAGCAACTACTATTATGATATAAGCCACAATTATCCAGTTGCATTTCATCATCTGAATGATTCTGGTGTCTCCTTCTGTGTCAGGATTTTTTTCATATCTTTTAAATTCTTATGGTTCACAGTCCCTCTAATACATATTCAGTACAGAGACATACGTTTCTTACTTTTGGATGGGACCATAATAGCTTCTTCAGGTACTGGATTTAACTTGTTTTCAGTGTCCTAATAATATGCATGTTGCTGTTGGTATTTTATTTATGGATATTCACTGTTATAAAATTGTGGTTTTAACACATGTATCTTCTTTAAAGAGGCACAATAGCAATATTGTCATTAAGGTAACATCCAGTTTTAGAAATGGGTGTTAAATATTGCAGGATTAAATGAAGCTATTCATCTGTTAAGTAAAAAAACCCACAACACTTTAAAAAAAATGATTTGAGGAAAATTAATTACAGTCCTATTATTGGAACATCAAAGATGTTTGAAGAGTAGGATTTGTGCTTTTGTCCTTAAGGCTCCCACTATACTTTCATGGAATAGGTGCAAATCTGGTATTTCTTTCTGATATCCATCCATTACTGCTGTGCATATAGTGTTCAATGTATCACTGAATCCCTTTGAGCGAGAAAGGAAAAGTTTGATATGCAGGTTTGTGATCACATTTCAGATGGCCATTTGTGCTTTGATATTGCTTTTACATGTCCTAAATTAATAATAACTCTCAATGTACAAATATTTTCTTTCAAAAGTTCAACATCTCTCTTAGGAATGATTTGTATTCATCTGCTTCTGGTTTTGGGGCTGCATTCCAGACTTTTACTAGCTATATTTTGTTGTCCCCAGAAGTATTTATCAAATACCTGCATTTATTGGAACTCACCAAAACATGGAAGCTCTCTGCTTATTTTGTACAGCTGGCTAATACAAACACAGTCAGTAGAATTTAAAAGGAAGCTTGTAAAGTTCTGCTTTCCAGATGAGACCTCAAAACTAGCTCAGGCCTCTCTTCCTCTACTTCTATGTAGGATTAAAATGAAACATTTTAGTTTCCATATGGATTAAGATGATCCATGAGAACTGTTATAGTGTACCAGAATAAAGATCCATCTCGTCCTGTGTCTGGTGATAAGAAAAGAATGGTTATATTTCCTTTTGTCTTTCCAGCCATCTGCTACTTTAGGACTTCTTCAGACAGCTGGTTATGGACTTCCTGAATAACGTCTACTGTGTCCTACTGTGTGTAAACTTTACAAATATTTGATCTCTTTTTGTAATTTTTTGGCTCCCAAGAGAGATTTTATAACATTGATTACATAAGCTGAAACATATTATCTCGGTTCTCACTTTTTCTCTCATCTAGGAACCATAGTGAGGATGACAGCCTGCAGGTATCTATAGGAACAGACTCGAAAGCAGAGGTCATGCTTGTGCTTATGCATTATTCAGTGTTGAATCAAACCTCTCCTCTATGTAACTGTTCATATATTCTGGAGTTTTTCCCTTTCTTCCTTCAAGGAAGTTGATACTGAGTTCCTTCTGGCTGAGTGTATTTGCAATCCAGTGTGTCTAGTCTTGAGAAAAATCCAACTAGGACATGAAAATGCTAGAAATTATGGAAGTAATCCCAATCTTTTATCATGTGAACCATTCAGCTGGTAAAATGTTAATACAGCACAGAGAATGGTGCCATCAGTGACAGGTCAAGAAGCAGATGTGAATTAAATACTTCCTATGCTCCCATATTTTCCAGAACATATTGACTGATCATTTTTCATGACTTAACTTATATGGATTTTTAGTGTGAACTCTAATATCTACTGCAGCTTGTAAAACCTGCACCAAGAATTACTATATTCAGTCTATAGGCAATTATACATATATTTGAATGCATTCACCAATATATGATGTATTTTGTGGGGGCTGTTGCATGCTTCTTTCAAATCTTCTGTGATTCTTTCAATGCTCATATACTCTTGGACAACAAAATTTCACAATCTTACCACAACTTACCTATCCCATTGAGCAAACAAAAGCCTAGCAAGGACAGAAGGTAAGAATAGCCAACTAGTAATTTAAAGTGTTATGTACTCTTTCTTACTCATTCATTAACATAAGATTATCACAGCATGGACTCATGTTATTTCTTCCAAATTGTAATGATCCTGCTTCCTGTTTAGAATCACATCCCAATGGCACAAAGTGTATTGTTGCTTGTCTTCATGACATGAGAAGAAGAACTATGTAGTGAATTTACATTCTTCTCAACCTCTTATATTTTAATTACCTGTTAATGAATGTAAGCCAGCAGTTGTGTAATGCAAACAATTGATGGAGAAGGTTACGGAATCTAAATTGTTTGGGGAAATCCATATATATGGCCAGCATAAATTAAAATAATTAAAAGTTCTTTTTTCATTGGAAAATTACTGTGACCTTCAAAGTTACATGTCATTTATAGACTGCAAGAAGATGAGAGATCAAATCATATTTGAAAGTGTGGGAAAATCCTATTTACTGCCTAAGTCAGCAAAATACTGAGCAAAGACTGGTGTCCACTTGTTTCATATGTTGCCCTTCAGTCTTGGCTGATCCCCTAGGTACTCCACGGGAATGGTCTTTGTCAGGATCTCTGTCCTAACAACTAACACCTACTCTTTTATTCTTTCTTGCAGAGGACCAGATGTGTTACCTGAGTCTTACATTGTCTATTAATCACCTTTTCCATTATCCCTTTAGAAATTTGAGTGTACTTTACAATACAGTGTATCATGAAATAGGATCAAAGCAAGTGTGGTACACATAGAGTTTTCAAACATCTGATTGCTTCTATTTAAATTTTAAGGATTAAAGAAACCGAGAATCTCTTGATCTTACTATTCTTAAGAGTCCTTAGTGCTCATTGAAAGATAAATTTCCTCATCATCTCATGGGGATCCTGTGATTAAATTGGAATACCAAATTTCATTATTATAAATAGGTAAGAAAGGTCAAACAAACCCCTAATAAATAGTAGTTTTCAAATTACAGTTTAAAATCCTCATATGGAAACTGAAAATACTTATTGCTGTGCTATTTGCCCCAAGAAGGTCTCAAATAGAATCTCTCAGAGGATTGAGCAATTCAGTTCAGCATTAACTGAATGTGAAAATTTAAAACCCAGCTTTTATAAGCTTAGTCAGCTGCATTTCAGCAGAGGGCAACAATAATAGGCTACAATTCTTGCAAAAAGATAATAGTATGGAACAGTATTCTTCTGCATTACTGCTTCTCTGGCACAAAGACTTTTAAATAATAAAATTTAAAAAGTCCCAAACCTTTGCAATCACTTGCACACCTGAAGCCAAAGTCTGCTCATTTGTGTACCTGCTGAGAAGTGCGGTGTTCCACGTTCTTGTTTGTTTCCTCTGCAGAGCAGGCACAGTCATCACTGTGAAAATATCCATCTGTGGTTGCAAGATCTAGTGCACAAAAATGACTGAATTTGGCCATGGGATATTTTTCATTATGTTCCACTTCATATCATCTCCCTGCTCAGTATTCTGCATGTCTGTGATGTCCAAACATACTGCCAGATGAATTTTTGGAACATATCTAGTAAAATGAATTTGTACCATTAACAATCAGTTATGCTTTGAACCAATCTTCTTTGATAGTTTTCACTAAAATATATTCTTCCCATCCCTGAAAGTGTTCAAAGCCAGAAGTCTGGATGGAGCTCTGAACAACCTGGTCTGGTGAAAGGTGCCCCTTTCCATGGAAGGGGAGTTGGAACTAGATGATCTTTAATGTCCCTTCCAATCTAAACCATTCTATGATTCTGTGATTCCATTACTGGTCTCATATCATCACCACTTCCCTATTTGCTTATCAGATGCAAGATACTGCAGAGACCTT
>WEKY01001457.1:29010-42630 GCA_013390045.1 Picathartes gymnocephalus | reverse complement strand
TTCCACCTGAACACGAGGAAGAACTTCTTTACTGTGCCGTGACCACACGCTGAAACTGGTTGACTAGAGAGATTGTGGTGTCTCTCCTGCTGGAGATATTCAAGAACCATCTGGACACAATCCTGTGCCATGTGCTCCGGGATGACCCTGCTTGAGCAGGGAGGTTGGAGAAGATGACCCACTGTGGTCCCCTCCAACCTGACCCATTTTGTGGTTCTGTGATCAACACAGAGAATAACTGGAGACAAGGTATACAAAGACCGTTGCTTTTTATGATGGAGGTTTTCAGAAGAAACAAATATTTGTGAGGTCAGCTTATGCTGCAAAGGCAGCCTAGTAGCCCCAAGACAGGTTCATAAAACACACGAAGTGTCAGTAAAACAATAGAGAATCATGTTCCTTGCAAAAGCTATTTTATATTACCAATGTTCTTGCAACAGTTTCATGGAGGCTGAGCAAAATACCACAGCCAGACTTACTGAAAGTTTCTTCCACAGGCCCTTACAAGCACCCTATAATAACCTGCAGTGGAGGCTGGGCACAGGTTTCATAAAGCACAAGACAATGACTGGACTGACTTATACACTAAAGAAATGGCCAACCAAAAACCTAGAGTCTGTATATTAACATATCAAAGGAATATACCTCTTCTTCCTGATGTAAACAGAGATGATAAATCATTTCCTACAAAACCAAACAAGTCTTTAGGCAGCACCTTCTGAGCCAGATTAAAGTCCCTTATCAGGAATTAACTCTGATAGATTATTATAAAGTTGAGGAAGAACTATGTGCAGGAGCTCCACTGTTATTCCCACAGCTCTGCTGGAAATGGAAAACAGCATTAGCAATCTGTGGTGGTTCAAACAGCTCATGTCCAAGTCTATCCAGAGAGATTCCCTGCACCTGGAATGGCAGTGTATCCTTGACATCAGTGCACATTTGCCACTTACATGTAAAGTTCAGCACAGCAATTAAAAATTCTACCTTTTGTTAGTTATAAAGAAGCTTAAAAACGCCTTAAAACCGTTTCTAGTTAGCCAAAATTTACTTTGTTTGTTCATTTGTTTTGCTCTAGATAGATGTCTAAGGCAATATGCTGCTGCAGTGAGAAAATATCAAATACCAAATGATAATAGGGACGCTGGCACCTCCAAAATAAGAAGAGTTACAGATTGTTCTCAAGACTTCTCATATCCTCAGCATACAGAGACAAGACGTATGATGTCAGCCTACATCATAGAGGAGGGAAAATATTCTAAAATTTCATAACATGGGCCTTTAATGAAAATGAAACCTCAAAAAATTCTAGCAAACAATTAGGAAAAATGGCTACAACCAGAAAAGTCCCTAAAGAAGGAATTATAGTTTCCACCCTAGATCAAATTATTGTGGGAGAACCACATGAATGCCAAATATTCAATATAGAAATCTGTAATATTTTAAAGCCATCCTTCAATAACATCTAACTCCATTAATAAGATTTTATATCCTTTGACAGGTCATTGATGAAACCTTCTTTAAGAAGTTGCTTGTGAAACACAGAACTAGTGTCTCCATTATGAAATTCTAAGCAGAAACACAAAACTACCTTATCTTAAACACAGTCTAGCTGCAAAGCAGAGGCTCAGTTACTCATTTCCAAACGGCTACATGCTTTCTTTCTGGTAGTTCAGTTCTCAATCAAAGAAGCCTCCATACCAAAACTGAAGTAATTATGAATACTACAGTTTCTTAGGTCACATTTTGTATCCTCCAGGTGCCAAAAAAAAAAAAACCCACAGGAAAGTTTTGTTTTCTAATCTTCATTTAACCTGGTAACAAATAAAATTGGTGGTCTGCTCTATTTTGCATACCTGTATTCTCTGGTGTTGAGCTACATCTATAAACTGCCTGCTCTTACTGAGAGCCTTCATCAGCCAACAATTCATCTTAATTAAGGCCTGCCCCTGACCTGCCACCTCCCCAGAACTGGCTGCAGCGATAGCTGTCTCAACTCTTTACTGCGACAAAATGCATCTTCATTGCCTGAAATGCACTGCAAACCTCAGCAGCCACAACCCCAACAGTAAAAAAAATGGAGGCACAGGAATTCTCAAATATTCCTCACAACTTACAGCAGCCAAGAACAAAGCGACCCATTTGTGCTACAGATTATTGCACTGCTGATTAACCCTCAATAGGTGCGACTCGTTTTAGTGTGGCTTGTCATTTAAAACTGTCAGGGTCACCACAGCAACACGATTTTAGCCACCCTTACAGGTGGAAAGGGAGCAGAGGAGAAGTTGCAAGCATCAATGCAGCTGGCAAAAGAAGTGAGAAAAGCGTTCAGACATATCACTTTGTTGCATACATACAATTTGCAATGAAAATAAATAATTTCCAGATAACAAATGCAATTTAGCATTATAGCCTGGGAATGGCCATAAGTTTACAAAAGTTCTCACATTACCTGAAAGACTAAAATTGATCTAAAATCTCCATGAAAAAGCTGCAAATCAGCATGTTCTGAGCTGTGCATAGCAATTCCCAACTTTCCTAGGAGACAAGCCATTGACCAAAAGGCTAATTGAGGCACCAAAACCACACCAGCTGATTAACTGCTCCTTCACCCATTCATTCCGAGGAGTTGCACTCGTGTGTTGTACACACCATATAGGATCATGCCCTTAAGCAATCCAAAGTAAATTTACCATAGCCACCACAATGTATCAGAAAAAAATATCTGCTAAGGTTGATAAATCAGTCAATTACCTGCTTCCTAGACTTTTATTCTTGTGTAAATGTTTTCAACCTGACATTAGCAATACCTATAAGAAGACGACCTGCACATTGCCAAAACCAACTATTTAAATTACTAGCAAATCCTTAATTACTATAAACAGGATTACAACAGGCTTATTTAAAAAAGGTTTCTAAATACCAAAGTGATAGTTCCAGAAAATAAAGCTCCCTTGCTGTCATTATTTGAGGCTGCTGTTTCCACATTAACTTTGGCTCTGTGTAGGACCCTCAGAGCTCCCTCAGCCCACCTGAACACCACAGCAAGAGCAGCTGCTGTCTCTCCATCACTCCTCCTTTCCTGGCTGAGCACAAACACAGGGCAGGAGGTTCCCAGTCTCTTCTCAACTCCTCCTATGAGGTCTAAACCATCTTCCTGCCCAAGCCAGGCACTCCCCTCACATCTATAAAACAGGGAGAAATTATTAACACACAGAGGAAAGTAAAGAGAAGCAAATACTACTGAAACACTGCAGTTACTGATTGCATCTTCAAGGCAGGGCTGCTACAGTGCCCCTGGTGGGAATCTAAAGAACAGCCCAATTCTCACAGGTGGCAGAAAAGCGCCGAAAAACTACAGGCCATCTTCCCTGTCAGTGAGCTGATTTGGGCTAAAGATGGAATATTAAACCTATGACAAGGTAGATGCACATGATCTCAAGTAAAATTTCCCTTTCCATACCTCCTTTCTCACTGGTAATAGCAGGAGATTCCCAGAACAGGAGGGAAGAAAATAGCTGATGCACAGATACTGAAACCAAAAGAATAATTATATATATATCACCCTTCTTCCTTGGCATACAGAAGCTATTAAATACAATGGACTGTGCAATAGAACTGGTTTCCTGTATCTCTTTGAAGGCATAGTCAAGCTTTGAAATCAAGAGGTGACAAACTGTGACCAGGATTTATACAGAGACAGACTGATATAAGCCTAGCACAGCTCCAATCCTTAAGGAAAGCTCTGTTCGAAGTTTTCAGCAGCACTGCAAAACACACAGCAGCAGCCAGAACACATCTAGTCATTTAGAGGAGCATGTTTTCCAACTTTTTCCCCACTGACCTCTGCTCCTCTGAGGGACAACTGCTCTACAGATGCACAACCTCAATGACTTACCTCAACTTCCCCAAGAAACATCTAAGTGTATCTTTCCTATAGGACCGAACTAGAAAACAGGCTCTCTTTTATGCTGAAACTATTTTCTTGTTTGGTCATATGTGCCTAGGACAGCAGGTTAACTCCCTGGCTTGCATGCCTATGTACTGTACATAACCAACAAAGGTGGAGGAAACAGTATTTCCTTGTCCCTCATGCACAAGGTAATCTTTGAGAGCACTTTCTTACTGCTACCACAGAAAAGAGAAATTCAAGAGACATTTGGCTGCAAGAGTAATCAGAAGTCCTACAGAAGAACAATGCATTTCTGATCTGCCTTCTCCACGACTACTGTCTCTAATTTCCTAAACCAGGCCAAAAATGTCAGGGATGATACAAATGGCAACCTTTACTTTCCCTCTCCTCTCCAATGCTTAAAGGGATGTTGTATCTTTTGAACCAGTTCCAAATAACTTCTCTTTCTATTAACTTCTGAAACAACCAATAACACTCAGGGTGTGACACTGATAAAGCACTGCTACTGCCAAAATGAAAAATGGCTATTTCTTTCTCTACTTTCCTACCTTTTCCTGACCAATCTTCTTCAGCTGGCATAGAAAGCTTATCATAAATACTGACTGGCAAAGAGTGAAAAAGAGAAGAATTATCAATGATAAAAGCAGTGATTAACCTAAAAGTGTTTTTGAAGAAAGAGAAAAAGAAGAAAGGTAGATCTCATTGTTATAGTATTACTATACAAGGATTAAAGCTGAAAAAAGCTGTGTGTGAAGCTCTGCCAATAGGTGTGAAGATTCTCTGAAGAAAACTTCCTGTTAAGCCACAAGAAAAAACAACCCAACCAAACAAGCACTCAAAAAGAGAGAGATCTAATGTCTGTATACAATCCTGCTGAGCCTCCAAACATCCCCACAATCATCACATACACCAACAGCTCTATCATCACAACCTAGAACTCTTGGACCCAAAAACCGCTTAAGGAACACAGTTACAGCTTACAGCACCAGTAAAATAGCATGGGAAAAAATTCTTGTTTGCCAAAGGAAGGTTTTCATCTCCCATGCACAAGGTTAACCCAGGAGGCTTCTGGGGAAGGAAGAAGAACATATTCTCACTGTCTCTTTATTGCTGCAGGTGTCTGTCTGGCTGCTCTTCATAGAAAGGACATACTGGAGTGTGAAAAACTGCCAAAGGACTGGTTGTGTTTGCCTACCTTGATGAGATGATGTGCTTTTGTACATCCTGACCTATGCCTACTTTGACTTTTTTGGTTAGCTCATTATTTCCTTCTCTGAGCACAAATAAGACATCTCAACTTCTCAGCAATCCCAGTGGCATCCTGGCAAAAGTTGTTTATTCCACTCAATTTAGAAGAATTATTACCACTACCTATGCAATAACCCCAACACTTCTGTCCAACTTATGTGCAGGGCCAGGTTCTCTCCTGTGAGATACATGGGTATTTGGCAAAGGAGGAACACAGCACAAGCTCTGATTGTCCCTTGTGTTTTCTAACCCAGCCTCAACCTGGAGATCAGCTTAGCAGCAGCAGCTGGAAATGGCTCTTAACTAACAATAAGTAGATCTGAATGCATTTCAGCTGCGGCTTCATCTCTAACCCTTCACATCTCTGATTCACAGCCTATTCCAAGCTGCAGTGATAGGAAGATGCATGAAATAACAGGATTATTCCTCTCCTAGAAACATATCCATGCAATAAGAACCCCCATTTGGGGACCAAGGCAACTTCCGTGACACTTGCATCACCTTAGCCCTACAAGGGAGATCAGAGGAGGTGCAAAAAATCACCCATTCCTGATAGTAAACATTAAGTTCAATTTTTAAACTAATGTTAAGGGGACTTACTGAAGCCATTTTAAATTATTTTAAATACTGAAGTCAGAAAGGTAGTGACAACAAATACTGTGAACTTTCTTTCTCTTCTATTAACATACAGAAAGAGAAAAATCCACATTAAGCACTCAAAACATTGACTCCTAGAAAAGGACTTTTAAAATACATGAAATTGTTGCTTTAGAACACATTTATTAAAGATGTTCCAGGGATCAATAAAATAAAGGAAACAACAAAGCCAACTAGAAATTCCTGTCATCTTAATATGCAGGTGGCAACAAACAGAACATGGGAAGCCTCAGATCAAGGTGCTACAGTGGCTGTAATTATCCCTCCTGTGCTCACAACCCCTATAAAGGGGTCACAAAGCAAAGGGAGGAGCTCACAAACGCTGTGGATGGCAATATTCAACCACAGCAGGCGACAACAACTAGAGTACCTGCTTTAACAAAGATCTCTTTTGGTTTTGATTAGTTTCTGTTTATTTTTGCTATAAGCAACTTCTCCTGCTCAATTTCTGGTAAATAATGGGCTCCTCATCTACCATTTTACTCTGCCCCATTACTCATCTGATGTGCTTTGTTCTCATTAGCTTTCCAACTGGTTCAGAAACAAAAGGTTTAGGTTTCAGATAGTGAAACTGTTCCCTCCTGTACATGTCACAGGAATCTAGTTGCCTATAGTTTAATCTTTCCCTCTCTCCCAAAGTCAGATTAAAACATGGCAAATTATATTCCCTGAATTTCTAATTCCTCCCACAAGGATGATATTATGGTAACGGATCTAGGGGAAGCTTCAAGAAGTGTTTGTTTTGTCATGCTGTGTTTGCTACCAAAGACAGCTGCTTTCTCTGTCCCTGAGAGGATTGCTTGGGGTTAACAAGCAAAGCCAAATAAGAGAGGATTAAGAAGCTACTTGTAGTAGTAGGAGAGCATACAGCAGCAGACCATGTGGACTAGGCACTGCTCACTTCCAGACATGGTTTTAGGCACTACACCTCAGCATTCAAACTTAAGAAGTCAGAAGTCACATAATTAATGTGCAAGCACTCAATTAGAAGTGGACATTCCTCAAACCTTATCTTATTTTAAATAAAGTTAGGATTCTGTACCAAGCTCCCAGTACAAGAAACTACTGCTATGGCTACTTAGGGCACAGACACAGCAGAAATTACAGCAACCCGTTTTGACACCCTCCCTAAAAATCCACTGAAAATTTAGATAAAGAGGAATAGCTAGAAGTGAAGAGGAAGTTTCACGTTCATATCCAATCCATTCCTGGCTTTTTCTGCTGAACAAAAAAAACCACGTGTGACAGTGGTAGTGGGATTTGATTTTATTTTTCCGAAGTGAACTTGGCTGAGAACTCCACAGGCTTTACCAACAACTTGTACACAGGCCAGTAAAAGCCTTCAAAGACAACAACTCTGGTTCTCCTGAGAGTTTGTCCACACTAAATAACGCAGGGCTATGTGGTGATATCTGAGCCAGCTGGAGTATACCCACAAGTAGTAGAGCAGAATTAACCTGGGCACACTGCTGTGATAACAGCCTCCTGTACACAAGGCAGCTTATTTAGAGCTTGCTTTGTTATCTCAGTGTGGCACAGCACTGTGCAGGAAGACAATATAAACAATTATGATGAAGCCTATTTAGGCCTTACGGGCAAATTTCAAGTACCTCAAGGTGGGCAGAAGAGCCCCCTTCAGAGTTATTCGCTGTGCAAAGAACTCCCTTTGGCAATGCAGAATTGACAAAAGGATTATGTCAGCCTTTCCTTTCCAGAACGAGGAGCAGGGTGAGAGCATGGGGGCAGCAGAAATTAGAGCAGCTCTAGGCTGTTATGCTTACTCTGGTGCCTGAGAAGGGCTCCTCATGGGCTTGAAGTGCCAGAAGCACAGAGGTAGATAAGAGGAAGTTCTGCTCCAAACACATAAAGAAGCATGTCCTCAGTCATTATTTGCCAGGTCTAGATTTGGCACAGTGGTTTATAAAGGGAGAGACTCTGGCTGTGCTTCAGGAAAGTACGCAAACACAGCTACACCACCAGCTGCTGTCTAAACACACTTGTCTGCCACCCTCTCTGTTCCTTACTTTGCACTCTGGATAATGATCAGCTAGTTGGGGAAGACCTGTTCGTATTTTAATTTTTGAGATGAGCAATTATTTGTCCTACTACACAAATCAAAGTGAAGTCTAGAAGCTTGCAAAGAATTTGTGTTCATTAAAGTCACGCATGAGGATTATTCATTAAGCTAAATACACACCTAGTAAAACCAGCGGTTCTTTTAATGCATTTTTCTAAAAGTTACTTGCCCTGATACAAAATCTAACAGGCACCAAGATTCAGGACATGGCCAAAACACTGGTTCAAAATAAGAAGTTGTAATTTTAAAGCAAGCTTGTGCCAAATCTTTTCCTTTTCAGAAACTTTCAGATAAAACTTGATACCATGCAGGAAAGAATTCTTTGCACCTGCATAGAAAGCCCTGCAACAGAGGAAAACTACATCTAAGCTGGAAATCCCAGATGAGGGCCAGCAAAACTACAAACCCTTCTTGAGGAGGGGAATCCTTAGAGTAGGGTCATGCAGAATTCCAAGGGATGGTGACAGCAGCTTGGCTTCGAGTTGTTTCAAAACTGTTATTTCTACCCTAGTGAGAGCACCCCAAATAAAAGAAAAAACAGTGCAGATGTCTGGAACATAATTTCATCTGCTGAAACTGCCGATTATACCACTCATTACAAGACCTCTACCACTCGGTAACCCTTTAATTTTTAATGGGATTTGTTCTAAACAGCAACTAAATCATCAGTCTCACATGCAACTTTCTCTCTCCTGGTCTGCTGTGCTATCAGCAGTAGTCATCCCTTCCCCTCTGCTCTCAATCCTCTTGTCTAAGTACTGAAAATAATGAGGGAAAGGACAATTTACGTAGCCCAGTTTTTCTCTCTTTACTGAATGCTTTGCAGGAAAAAACCCCTAACATTACTTTTGTGTCATTCCAAATTACTCAAACTCGGACTCTGTGAATTCTTACCCCACAAAATGGAACAGCCTTATCTTAGTGTGAGGCTTAACTTGGAACTCCAATACTCAGTATAATTACAACACAAACAAGGAAATCCCTTGAAAGACAGGAGAAATTTCAAGGAATAGAGCTAACTCCTAAGCTATCAGGTTTAGACAGAACATTCAAAATATTTGGTGTCTAGATCAAGAAGGATACCAGGCTAGGAAAAGAGAAATTGTCTTTGGAGCATAACATTGCCATAGAGGTGACTGTAAGTAAGTCTGCAAAAATGAAAACCTGAAAGACAAGTTTTCATGTCAACTTATGGGTACAAGTTGCTGAATCCTTCACTACAGTAGCCACAATAGAGTGTATAAGTGCAGCACCAATGCTGTCTGCACCCTAGAGCAAGTAAGGGTCAAGTCTGAGTTTTATTACTTAACTACATTTTAAAAAGAAAGTCCCTGGAGAAGGGTATTATCCACCTTTTGAAGGTGGTTTTTTTTTCCTTCAGCCCAATATAATTTATTATTCTTCATGCCCATATCAATACATAGCATGTATTGTTCAGAGAAAACATTTAAAGTAGAACATGAAAAAGTTTTACATTGGGGGGAAAAAGGAGATAGGAAGACAACTCCCCCCCCATCCCCACAAAAAAAGGGATTATATTACATACTGCTGGCTACTTTGTTATCCAGGTATTTTGCATATTATTATTTTTGAAAGGCATATGATACTTTAGCCTCCAAACATCCAGGAGGAATTTGTATGCATAAACCCAAATGATACAAATCATGTACCATGAATAGCAAACTAGGCAACAAAAAATGCCATGCTAGGAAACAAAACAAAATGTTATTTAGAAGGTATATTCTTAAAGAACTCCAGAGTCATGCTTGAAAAGCTGCAATAGCAAAAAGATTTCAGCCACAATCCATATCAGCTCTCCCTAACCATCTGAACTCACGTCTATATTACAATTTCTTTGCAATGTGAAAGGGAAAAAAAAAGCCCTCTATACAGTGCTCCGTGACAAATCACATGCCTTGCGAAGCTTCATGTTAGAAAACCTTTTAACTTCCAAAAAGTCCTCTTTTGTAGGTCATGCTCTCATTATCTTGCTCTGGGATCTGGTCTGATTAAATTATAGGAAATTACTAATACTTCACTTTGAACAGCCAGCTTCTCCTGGCTCCTCTTCTTCCTTCTTTTTTTTTCTAAACTTAATTCCTCCTACTCCTGCCTTCTTACATATGAAAAAGACAACAATCACTCTGCTACAAAGATTAAGTCATACTCATTCTTCATCCATTTTAAAAGTATGCATTCTGTCTGCATGTTCTTACATTTCCCACACTGCTCTACCTGCTGCTTTTCCTGTTTGCCCAGCCATAAAGTTTGCAATTTCGTTCTAAATCGTTGGCATCCCTACCCCCTCTAAAATATCACTTATAAGATCCTAAAGACTTAACTAGCTTAATGAGCACAACGCTGACTCTTTGAAAGGCCAATCTATACTCCAGTGTGATTTATCCATATTTTGTACCATCAGACAACACTAAGACATAGCCTACCATTGATGTGCTTTAGATACTGACCACTGAATGGTCTTGTAAAAGTGACTTCCTCTGCACAAAAAAAAAAAACCAAAAAACCCCCAAAAAAACAGCATACAAATTTAAAGAGACAGACTTTACATGTCAGAAAGGATCCCCATAAAGGGAGAAGGTATTTCTGAAGTCTGTGAGGACTTCACTAGCACAAGAGGGACAACATGAGAAAAGTGTTTTCAGATGGAATAATGGGGTTGTTACTCAATCCACCAAAAGGCTGCTGTTTATTTGACAGGTGCATTACAGCACCACCAGGACAACCATAATGAGAATATTGAAATTCTTAACCTAATCATACCAAGAATAATAATTTTCCCTATGTGGATCGTCTTGTGGACTGTGTGCTATATCAAGATTCCCACAGGGGTAAAAGGTCAAAAATAGTAAACATGTTAGAAGAATAAATAAAACACGTTGGAAAAACAAATAAAAGCTTCCCCTTATACATGCCACGTGTGCTAGTAAAGTAATAAACTCATCTGAAAGAGGAAGATTCCTGCTCCTAGCAAAAGCATTTGTCTTGGAGGCAACTCTTAAATACTAAATAACAATAAAGGCGCTCCTGACATTGGGAAATCTTTTGAAAAACCCATCCAATGCATCCTCTCTTGCTATCAGAAAGTATCAGATGAAGCGAGCTGCAGAAATAAAAAATGAAGGAAGCTCTAAATCACTGTTAATTTACTTGTTTGACAGCATTTTTTTTTTCCTCTGATGATACAATCGAGCAATAAAGACACAATATAATAAAAAGCTTCACAGAGTTCAAGTGTTTTTTTACTGTATAGAAACAGCTGAACATTTCAACACAGTATCTGGAACATCCAACACTGCACCTGACCATGAAAGCCAGAAGAGTTACACCCCCAGATACCCAGCTTTTGATATTGAAATGATATTGTATCAATTCCACATCTCCTCCTTTAACAAAACAAATGCAACAGAAACTGCCACTGCAGTTTGTCCTGCATTGAAAACATTCCTCAGAAGCTAGCAGCAGTTCAAACTCCTCAATGTAGCATTTAATTCTGCCTGAGACTGTGTAATAAATGCAAGCGTTGAATAAATGGAATTGTGGCATTCATTCGCAAATTGCATTGCTGACAAGCCTCCGGGACAGAACCAAACCCCAAGGAGTATCGATTGCTGCACTTAAGGCAACCTAGTGCTTTAGGTCTTAAACATTTACTCGAGTGCCTGAAGACTTCCCAAAACTTCTACTTTTCAGGCTAAGCTCTTCTGAGTCACATCGCACAGTTCAGAGGTAACAGACTTTCAGGAATCCTCTGCCTGAGGCAGAATGGAAAGCGAGGCAAAAAGGAGAAGAAAGACAGGGTTGTGTTTATACATGTATTTTTAAAGATTCTTATGCTGAGTAAATGAGAAACAAATATCTAACTACTAAAGTAGCTGAAAGGGAAGAAAAAAACCCTAACACACATACACACAGGAATGAGCATAATTCCTTAAAACATTCCGGTGAAAATGAATTGACTTGTCCAAGTTAGCCACATCCAATTGTAATCTTAAGACTCGCATGTACTGGGCAAAATTTTAAGTTATAAACTTAATTCTGCCATCGTAAACCGTGTCTACACTGCTGCAGTATTTAGTTCGGGTATGAACGAGCCATTGTCTGTCCAGGAACTTTTGAAGTCCTTTCCTCATTCATTTGTACCTTAAATTAAGAATGATGCACTTTCTTTTGTGTTTCACAGAGTGTGATTAAAGACATTCGGCTGGCATCTGTGACTGAACCGTTCCCCAAACCTGACTTCTGTGGACACAAAAACTCCACTTTACAATACATGTAAATACTGGAGTCTCAAAGGGGCCATCCATCTGTCTGAACCCTGAGGTTCATCCTGCTTTGAGCAGGGGGCTAGGCCAGACGACCTCCAAAGGACCCTTCCAAACTAAATTATGTTGTAAACAACTCCAGTGACTGAAAGCTCAACCTTCACTCTGCCCTTTTAAGCAGATGCCACCCAAACACACTATTATTGCATCTAATAATATGAATCCTTCTCTTCCTTCAACCACTGAGGCACCAGTATCTAGCAGCTCCCTTGGAACTGAATTAAACTCTCACAGCAGCCTCATACACCTCCAGCAAACTCTTGTACACAGAACATCTTCACCATGGCAGTGCAGTCTTCTCAAGTGAAACTACCTGTAAATGTAGGTGAGGGATGTCCAGTGGAGTCAGTGGGCAGAACTACAAAATCAGGGTGCTAGTGAGAAGTGACAGTGATCCTCAGGTGCACTGCAGGGTACGTAACAATTTATGAGAGATTACCCAAGGCCTAGAAACCCTGAGAACACAGCTTCCTACCCAACCTGTACTAGAGCCAACAAGGATTTGCCACGCTAAGTGACATTTGCTCGGTTACAATGTAGCACTCACAAATCATTCTGTGTATCAACATCTATTTATCCCCAAACAATTGCAACGGAATCCAAAATATCCCAGGGAGGTTCAGTAAGATGCTACATCACTTAGGTGTCCTGGGGAGCATTCACGAACCAGCAGCAACCTGTAACATGACTTGGGTGTGAATCAGCGCGATGCCCTCAGTGGGGCAGAGTCAAGGTTGAGCACAGAAACTGACAGCTTCTTTTGGGACGCGCGTAGGGCACTTTACATTCTTCTGCCACCACTAATACTGCAAAATTAAATACACCCTCTGTCCTGATAAGAAGTGTATTGCTAAAACCAGCGAGAATCAGAGAATAAAAACGTATTTTACACTGAGTACGCATTAAAGCAACATGTTGCTTTAAAAAAACATCAAAACAAAAAACCCACTCAAACCAAATCACTATTTACGTCATCCGCACACTGAATTCCCAGGTATTTTCTTAATCTAGAACACTATTATTCTGAGTTACCTAAACTATTATTACTATTGTCCGGTAATAGCTTTTGATCCAGTGCAATCTAGTTGTAAAAGAAATTAAAATAAACAAATCCCACTGAAAGGTAGCATTCATGCGGGACATATGGCGGGTGCGCCTTTCACACAACAGGAAAAAAACCACCTCTTTCCATGAACTGAACTAAAAAATTAATCCGAAAGAAGTACAAATAAGGCCGTGTATTAAAAAAATAAATAAATAAAATAACACACGCCGAACTCTATGCACAATGAAGGCAATTGTTCCTCGGGCCAGAAAAAGCCGTGACTTCCCCCGGCGTGGCGGTCAGGAGGTCGGGGCCGCGGGCGGCCTCAGCCGCAACCCGG
>WEKY01001457.1:3536-26472 GCA_013390045.1 Picathartes gymnocephalus | reverse complement strand
AAAAAAAACCCCAAACCAAAAAAAACCACCAAAAAAGGTGTGTGTGTGAATTTGTGAGTCTCGACCATTTGCACTGTAATCTCATCGTTTGTGGTGGGAAAGAAAATAATAACATCAATTTTTTTTTTTTTTTTTTAAATTAAGGCGTTTTGTCTTCCTGTGTTAGAAAAGAAAAATTGTGGTGGTGCAGAGCTAACCCCATGGAATTTCTTGGGTGGGCTCAGCTATCCCTTCACAAAGCACAGGGGCCAAAGGGGCTTTCTGCAGTTGAACTTCAGTGTGGGAGGGAGAGGCTGCTTTATACACAACTCCCTCCAGGCCAAAACAAGGACCCAAAATAAGCCAGAAGGAAAGGCAGGCAAGTTGGTATTCTGACAATTTATAGTTCAGGTTTTTAAAAGTGGAAAGAATACAAACAGCATGAAAATCACAACTCATTGAGTGTGTGTGTGTGTATGTGTGAAGGGGGGAGGAAATCAAGATTAGGTCACCCCTAATGGTTGATTTAGCTGCTACATGATACTTCTACGGTGCACATAGCAATCTAGACTTCTGAAACGTACTTTTTTTTTTTTCCCTGCTGTAATGCAGGTATATGAAGCTTTATCCTGAAGCAATTCCAGTGTGCATTATGAAGCCAGGATAGCAGCTTTCATTAACTGATACATACTCTCATTACTTGACAAATCACACATCTTTCTTCAAAGACAGACATGAAGGTGGGGAAAAAAAATAGAAGAGGGATTGGGTCTCACTAAAGCACAAAAGGTACTCCGTGAAAGAGAAGTGCTCTCTTTGTGACTTGCAGTCATTTGGATAAAAGTTCACACAGAGGTTGTTAATGATTTAAACTCCAAAACCTGTTACTACAATTGAAGTAAAATTATTTGAAGCATGGTTGTTTCATATAGCTCTCTCTTTGTGTAAGAAAACTTTGAACTTAGCAGAATACATAATCAAACTCGTGAGTCAGACGTTGCAAAAATAAAAATATAAATTATTCTAGCATTATACCTGTTGGAATTTTTTAGCTTTTGACAACCTAACTCATCGTTTTATGACATTATTTTTTATCCTAACTTCACTTTTTAAAAAATAAACAACTGCCTAGGAAAACACAAAACACCAAATCTGCAACCTAAATATTTTTAAACAGTAAATTTAAACTCTTAATCACCTCAATTTAGAATGGCTTCACATAATCTTATACCCATTTTACAGCCACAATGAGCCTTTCAGAAGACAGAGAATCTAAATAGGATTTAAAAGATTAAATATATGACAATCTCAGGTTCAATACCATGCCTGTGCAATTCTGAGTTTCGAAACCATGTGTATAGGGTACACATCTACTGAGACAAAAAACCAGATTCCTCTCGACTTCAGCTGGTTTATCATTTCACAATACAGCTAAAATACTTCATGTTCATATGGAGATTTATTTATTTTTAATCCAGAGATAAAACTAAAGTACGTAACTGTCAGTACTGGTGATTTCTGGGGGTAGGAATGAGTCCAAACTGCTGCCTTATGCATACTCATGACCAGGAGTACCAGAGCAGAACTCCCTCAGAATATTTAGGTCCTGTGTTTTCCCCTCGGTTCTCCAGTTTATACTGGTTGTGGAGATTTCTACTGCTTTAGTAGTGATAACCAAAAATATCAGAGGCATTCTTCACTATTGGCCACAAACCTCCATTTCCATGTGCCTGGGACTAGCAACAGAACTTTGTTCACTGTAGGAGTTGCTAGACCCGCTTACTTTGTTTCTTCCATACATTCTAAGGGCAACTGTGTTGAACTAAGCCAGTTTTGTGAGCCGCAACTGAGTGATCCTGTCTGTGCAGGAGGCCACAAAGTAACCATTTCAGAGAGGGAAAGAGTACCGGCTCCGTGCTGTGATCCACCACTGCTGTGGCAGCCCTTCCCCAGGTGCTCTAGGAGGGCAGGACACAGGAAAAACTCTGTTCTTCATTATCACTTTTTTCACCCTCTATTCCTCACACATTTCTGGCATAAATTAATGTTGACATTGTCAGCATTAATTTACAATGTGCCACGTGGGTTTTGTTCCCCTCCATCATTTGAAACCCCCTTTAGGGGAGTTGAGGTGGCTGCAGCAAAAAGGCACCACAGGAAGACAGCTCTCTGAAAGGGACATGGGGACTGGCACACAGCAGAGCAGCATTAAATCTCTCTGAGGGTGACCTTGGCTTCCATAGACATCCTAACAGTTTTCCTAGGAGTTTAGTGGGCCAAGCCTTAAGTGTGTTCTGCACTGAAAGAAATCCCAGTGCTTGTGTGAATTATCAGGGAGAAACTTTACTCTAGCTTTGAAGAGTTTCTAACCCCACACCTGGAAATGCTCTCTTTGGGAACAACTTGGTCCTTCATCTCTATCCTGGCTAAGTGCATTACTCCAGATCTTGTCCTAGTCGATAGATAGTATCCAGCCTTCCCATGAAACCATAGGCACATCTGTCCTCACTTCCCACTATTTTGGACATTGATTTAAGGAAGGTGACTAAGGGCATAATGCCATTGAAAACAAAATCTCCCACTATGTGTTTGGTGGTACAGCACAAAAAGAAAAAAATAAATCAGCTGACCATGCTTTTGAACATTTTTAGTCCAAACACAAGAAAATAGTATCAAGTCTTCCACAGATAACATAATATAAATAATGCATTGCTTCTGCAGGTCCTGCTATTAATAAGTAATGATTGTATGGCACCTTCCAAACACCAAACCTAGTTACACATATGAATTAAGCTCAGCTCCAGAAACCGCTTTTGAACAAAGTAAATATTTTCTTCGCTTACACATGAGAAAAATGAAACAAATTGAGTAAATAAGGTTTTAAACAGTAATAAATGATGTAACATTTCTAAAACCTTTGCAGAGTAGCTAGCATCCAAACTGTCTTTATGCAGTATACCAAATACTTGGAAAGGTTGCTAAACAGAAACTTAAATATTAGCTGGCAGCCTTGCTTTATTCTTTGAAATTTTAAAGAGTTTTGCTCCTAGGGTCAGATTTTTTTAAAGAAGTGCACTGAGTGGAAAAATGAGACCATTTTAACCAGTTCCTGAGCCCTTTCAAACCAAACTATGGCCACCTCTGCTTTAAGTACAGCCTACCAAAATGATGGCCAGCTCAGTTGTGTGTGTCCTGAGCGTGCAGAGGAGAGTTATTCAGGCTCCATAGGCTCTTTTTAAAGTTGCTCCTATATTTGGATTAATTTCCCGTTGAACATAGGCAAATACCTTCTATAGCCTCTGTGTCTTCAATATGCAAGATGAGGCCCACTAGTTTTAATTGAAATTACCATCTCTCTGACATGTTGACCATTATCTTTAACAGCATAAACTCCTCTGGTTTTAATTTATGCCAACATTTCCATGATCAGCAGTAAACTATAAATCAGTCCTTCAAACAACATTTGATTACAAACTTCTTTTGCTCCTAAGAATTTGAAAGGCAAAACACAAAGGGATGAACAAGTCCACAGGACAACAGCTCACGGATACCATCATTCATGTTTGCAATTGCTCTGTAAACAAATAACATTAAGTAATAGGTTTGTAAGAATAATTAATAATGACAAGTTAGTGACTGGCAAGGCCACCAACCAACCCCACAAAGGCCAATGAGCAACAATCAGAAGCCATTGCTGTCTGAAGAGCATCATCCTGGGACAGATAACAAGCAATTACCAAGTGGGAGATGCAGTTGCATAACCAGCAGATCCTAAATGACACACAGGCTTTAGTTTTTTTAAAAGACAACCAAATTCTGCTTCCACAAAGCTTTTAACCTCTTCTTTCTTAAAATGAAAGAAAAATGAAAGGCCCACAAGCACTTCTAGGCGAGAACTTTTGCAGAGAGCATATTGAATCACAAATGTTCTTGAAGACCAAGAACTCCACTACAGTCTCAAAGCCTCCAAATGGAGAGGCATCAAGGAGGAAGACTGCAATATGACCTATGTCTCCTTGCTAAAACACAACCAGTTTTCTCAGAATCTTGTCTAAATCCTGGCAAACTAACTAGCCATCATCACTTTATAACAAACTTTAGCACAAGATGCTTCTAGTTGAGGTGCAAATTTAACACATTAATACTCCTCCAGAAAAACCATGGTGTTTATATTTTTCAGCTGGTAGAATAGCACACTATCTAAGAAAGATGATACAGCTTCTAATTTCAATTAAAAAAAAAAAAAAACAACACTTTAAGACTGGTGACCTTAAACCCATGCTGATATAAAATTCTAGATTTCACAGGCCAGAAATAGATTGTCTATATGTCTGAAGGACCACATATTAGTGTCCACACAATTTTGTTGCCACCTAAATACTGTAGGATGTTTCTTCAGTTACCAAAGGGTTTCATGATTCTTATTTTACCATAACTGCAGCTGGCTTTTCAATTTCATAATTACATAATTCATATATAATATAATGATATTACATATATATCATCCCTTCACATACTTTTACTGTAAGCTTATTTTGCAAAAAACCAAAACCCCCCAAACCACCAAACCCACAAACAGAAAGCAACAACAAACCCCTCACCTGACCCTAGGACTATTTGAGTTAGGCTACAGATACCTGAAATGCAGAATTTCTCCCCCAAGTCTGAGTGAGCAACATCTTATCCAGTACAGATTAAATATGGAAAAAATAAATTAATATTTTACAACATAAAACACTAAGCAATTTCTGAACTGATGAAAAGAATTTGTTTAGTCAACTGAGGACTGGAACACTTAGCTCAGGGCTACTGCAGTTACAAATGTGGAAATAAAAAAGGATAATTATCAGCTCAAATCCCAATATTTTTTCATAATTATATATTCTACATTTAAGTGCATTGAAATCAATAATTTTACCCCACCCTAAGAATGGTCTAAGGTAAATCAGAGTGGGACCCAGAGAGCTCTCTCTCTCATTTTGCTTCTGCTTAATAGTTTGCTAGTCACTGGTTAACTGAAGATTCAGGCACAGCCTTACTATCAAACACCTGCCATGGTTTAAGGCATTACCTCCTCCTGGAAAAACCACCCCCCCAAACTGACAAAATAGAATGTATTTGGCCTCCTGTCTGCTTCAGTGAGAAGCCTTGCAGCTTTGTTAAGTAGCAAGGCAACAGCATTTTAACCACAGCTGTTTGCTAAATGGAAGTGTGTCCAAGTTTTTAAACACCTTGTTACATCTATGTTGAAAGGCAGAGTCTCTGCTGCACCAGCAAGGGGCAAATTCCCCAGGGAAATCAATTCTAGTTTCTCAATTAACTAGTTAGTTTTCTATTGTGAAAACACTAGAGTAATACCGAGACTGAGCTGGGCCAGAAGAGCTGACAAGACCCCAAGGAGCTCAGCCACCATCTAGGACCGTGCATTCACCAAACTCATCTCCCTCTGGCACAGCCCCTTATCAGAGACACAGTAGGAGGAAGGCAGGCACAGAGGGCCATGGCAGTGGTACTGATGCCAACTATGCCCTCTTTGGAATACCTAAACAGCTTAAAGAAGGGTGAGATAGAAGGGCATTTGGGAAATGAGAAAATATTGTGGTGCTGAGACTTCATGCTCCCAAGGAAAAGAAAACCATTAGGATAAAGGAGGGAAGGACCATGTGGAGATCAAGCTTCTAGCAGAGATCTGCCTGCCTGGTGTGATGAATTTCACAGGGAATTCAGCTATGCTTGACCATGCTGCGTGTTCTCAGTGATCAGCCCTCACCTACTGGCAGGCAGGGGGGTTTAGGCTGCAGGTCAGCCTGCTGAGCATGAAGTCATCCAGCCTGTAGGAAATCTCCCCTTGCATTGGCACTTCCCCATCAGGCTGTACAACACACAGGAAAAAGTCATTTACCTTTTGAGATATTAGGAATAAAGACTAGCTTCCTCAATCCCTGCTAACACTGATCAAAATACTGTTTCTAGTCCCTCCTTTTCAGCAACTCTAAGGCCACCCAGTGCTCTTTCAAGTTTGTAGTTTACAGTAAAATGCAAATTATTTGTTCAAAAGAAATAGACTAATAATAGTGAAAAATCCCACAGAGTAGCACTAAACTTCGTGAGTAGGAAAAAAAGGAAAAGTGGTAATACCTGGAGGGAAGCGGCTTTCATTTCCAGACAAAAAAGCTGAGGATTGCATCCACAACAAGTTAGCTGATGATGTAAAACTGGAAGGAGTGGCTGATAACACCAGATGGTTGTGTCACCACTCAGAGGTGCTACCTCAACAGAAGTGGGTGGAGGAATGTCCTGAAGTTGAAAAGGGGAAATGCAAAGTAAGGAGGAATAGCCCTGGGCACCAGCATATGCTAGGCATCTAGCTGCTAGAAAGCAGCTTTATCAAGAAGGACCTTGGGATCCAGGTAAACAGGAAGGTGACCACAAGCCAGCAATGCACCCTTGTAGTCAAGAAGGCCACCAGAAGGAAGACAGTTGCCGGCAGGTCAAGGGAAGTGATCTTGCACCTCCACTCAGTGCTGGTGAGGCTACATCTAGAATGCTACATCTCATCCAGGCCTCCCTGGCACGAGAAACATCTGGACTTACTGGAACAAGTCAAGTACAAGGCCACAAAGATGATTAAGGGACTGGAGTATCTACTGTTTGAGGAAAGTCTGAAAAACTGAGACTGTCTGGCCTGGAGAAAGGAAGGCTCAGGGGAATCTCGTCCATTTTTACAAATGCCTAATGGCTGGGAAGGAGGTTGAAGGAGTCAGACTCTTTTCAGCAGTGTCCATTGTCAGGACAAGAGGTGAGGAGCACAAAATAAAAAAAAATTTAAAAAAAAAAACAACCAACAAACAAAAAAACCCAAAAAAACCCCAAAACAAAACCAAAACCAGAGCAACACCCCAAAACCAAACAACACAACACCAGTATTCCATCTGAACACAAGAACACGATTTTGGGGGTTTTTTTTGCCATTAGGAGAGAGAAACACTGGCACAGGTTGACCAGAGAGGTTGCCTGAACAACTTAGCTTACCCTGTTTGATCACTGAGGCTGGACTAGATGATCTTAAGAGGACTCTTCCAATCTAAGTGAAAGTGTTGTAATACAACCATTCACTGTTTCCTAAACATGGTATTCATGTCTGGTTTTATGGGAGTAGCTTATAGAACACAAACATTCCACTAGGCTCTTTTAGCTACTAGAACTCTTCACCAGAAACACCCTTATGATATCCAGAACTCTTTAATGTCCAAATACTTTTTCTTAGCCTTGCTACTGGTTTATGAGCTATTTAATGGAAAATATTAATTAATCATTCCAAAAACATGGTTGGTGTTTTACTCCCTCACTCTTCTTCCCTCAGTAGCCTGAAGATTATACAAACTAAATGAACTTAAAACTGCAGAACAGGTAGAAGAGTGACTGTATTTTTAATCCTTCTAAAATGAAAGGACTCGAAGTTTGCTGCCTTTTTTCTTAGACACTTGCAAAATATCATTACGTGCACCTTTCAGTCGGGGACATGCACTCTGCCCATGGTAGTTCACCAACAAAGCTAGATGTAGAATTTGAAGGCTGCTGTTCCCAGAAAACCATTATCATCAACACATCCCTGACATGTAAGTGCTGTGGCCACAGGATTTAATTGCTTATCTTGCTAACCTGCAGCCATACCTCCCTAGTGCTATTCTCTCCTTTCACCAGTAAGTACACAAATTTACTTGTATAACCCCTCATATATGTTGGCTGCTTGCACTAAAGGTGCCTAGGTCATGGAAGTAAAATTCATGAGGTACCCATATAATTTGAGTTCTTACTACTATTATTCTCATTTAGCTTTGGGAGGGATGGAGACACTGCTGTGCACTGGGAAACACTGGGGGATCTCAGCAGTGTCACTCAAGACTTAGGGGGATCGAGGCCGCACAGAGGTCTTGGTGGCTCTCGGCAGAGTGGCGTGCTCCTGCCTGCAGATGGAGTCACGGTCCCAGGGAACACGCTCTCACACACTTCTTTTCCCCCAAATCTAGCAACAAACAAATTAAGGGGTTGGGGGGAGGGGGAGGGGTTGCTCCTCTGTGTGCTTCCTTCCTCAAAAAGGAACTGTATGAATGAAGAATTTAGGGTCTGAAAATGGAAGAATAGACTAGAAAGTGTTTGAATCTGTTTATTTCTTTGTATATGTCCCCCTCCCAACAACAACCAAAAAAAAGTCCACATTTTTTGTATTAAAGAAGAAAGAGGGGAAGAGAGAAGATGAAGTGTTCTTAAAGGGAGGAGTACTTTTTCCATATTTCCTACATGGAAGATTTTGCACAAGCCAGATCAATGGAAGCAGGTAGGAGCCTGAACAGTAAGGATTCCCTTCCTAGCCACAGAAGGTGTGGATCTCCCACTTAGTCTTGTGAAACTCATCAAGCAGAAGATAAAACGGAAAAACCAAGGTGAATGAGTTTTAGAGAAGAGGTCCAGCAAGGCCACAGACTTGTGCAAGATTCAAGATGTTATTGTTGGGTTTTCTTGGAAATACTTATTAAAGTTTGGAGGTTTTATTCACTCTAACATATTGAATGGCAGCTTATAAGAAAATGAATAAGCCTTCGTGGTCTCATTAACCATTAAGCTAGGTGGGCTCTCACCCAAGGTGCCAAGAACAGTGTCCATCAGAAACAAAACATTTTGGTTGTCTTGTGAACCCTACAAGAGTCTTATCACATCAACTCAGAAGGGAGACACTGTGATGCTTTCATTTACATGGGGAAAAAAGCAAAATCAGGGACTTTTAAATCATCATCTGTGTAGCAAAACAATTGGGATGTGGGCCAAGAAGACACTCAAGAGCAGCTTTCCAAGAGAAAACAGCATTGGAGAGGGTACAACAATGGAGCTGAGATTAGGAAGAGACAGTGTGGAACATCTTTCCGGTCTTCTAGTGTAAAAAAGAAAAAGTCTGCACAGTGGAGCAGAGAAACTCTTCTATCCAGGGTTTATCAGGCCTCTATGATTCATACAAGCCTCCAGTCCCCACAGCTGTGATACCATGTCAGACATAATTACTTCTGCTGTCCAACTGGGTATGCTAATCAAGGAAGCTGGGTCAAGTCTGACACCCCACCTACTTCTCTCCCTCCCACAGCTCTTAACCAACTTCTTAAAAAGGTTGAGAAGTCCTAACACTCTTCATGGAGAACAGAAAAATTTGAAGACTGTCATCCTCCGTTGCTGACATTGTTGGAGACCTTCACAACACACGGCTTTTACCAAAGGTCCTGCTTTATGCACTCAGCGCCTTTGAGCTATCATAAAATAGTTAACTCCAACAAGTTACTGGCAGCTAGATACTCCAGGTTCCAAAATAGGAAACAAAAAAAGAAAAACAGAACTTAAATGTCACACAAACCCCACCCAAATTAAGCTAAGAAGATGAAGATATTTTATGTTGCAAGGAAAGTCTGAAGACTTCTGGCTTGACAGCTCAAATGTTTTAGCTGGCTGAAATCGTCACACCATGATGTCGTAAGAATACCTCATTTATGCACATTTTAAGCTTAGGGTCCCTTTCTCTTCTCCAGGTTACCTCTGAACTGTTGCCTCATCCAGTTCATTACATCTCCTTGCTTCTCCTATTTTATCTTTACAACTGAGGCGCATCCCTTCCCTGTCATGCTGCCCCAGAACATTCTTCTCAACTACATGAACATCTAAGCTTTATATTCTTCCTTCAACTGACCATCCTATCTAATTCAAAGCTTCTAGCTTAATTTGTTACTAAAAGTCAATCATCCTTACCAAAATCTTTCCCACCTTCAAACTGCCATGCCTTCAGCAATCTCCTGTATTATGAAGACTTTCTGACCAGTGTCTTTCAAAATAGGTTGACTATACTTTTCAAACTGACCTTCTCTGACAAACTGCTCCTCTCCAGGCCCTGCTCAAGTCTCCCATTATCTCAGTGACACTGTCTCCAGTGAGACTTCCCATACTACTGAGTGTCATATTCTTTTTAGCTGTTCCCTGTACATCCAAGCCTCAGGTTTTTACTGGCATGGTAAATCCATCTTATAGAAAAAATGGTAACACATGATTTTGCCATAGGGTTAGGAAAAAAAAAAAAATTAAAGAAACCTTAAGGTCTGTCCTAAGAAACCTTAGAGACCTGTCTTAAGGAACTGTACCTGCTCAGACCCCAGGCTGAGGCACCTATGCCAGCAGGCACTGGGAAGGAAGTTACTTCTTTCATGGCTCTCATCTCAAAACCAGGCAACCTTTCACGCCTTGCTCACCAGCACTTTAAACCAAGACCTCTACTCAAAATCCTGTTCCCAAAAGAAAACCTGCTGAGGGAAAAGGCTGTGCCAATACGCAGAGGATGGCAAAGTCACCAATGCAGAAAGGTTAGGTTACAGGCCAATATTTGTTTCCTAGTGATAAGGTTAACAATACTGAAGATAAGAGTGACTTATTTATGGGTGCAGGAATAAAAAAATCCCGCACGGATTAAGTGATTTTTGCAACTCTCTAAGCAAGGACAAGCTCACCATTCCATCAGCCCAAGACACGGCTGCCTGCTAAGACCCCCCCACACCTCCGTGATGAGCCTGAGCGGAAGGAGACCAACACCAGGCAAGCAGAGACAGGGCAGGGAGAGCAGTGCCGCTCTCCCGAGGCACTCCCTCGGCTCTGCGGGTCCCTTTCCCCAGGTTTGGGTGCGGGGCTCCTGTCTTTGCCGTTCAGAACGGGAAGGCGGCGGCGGGCGCCCGTCTCTCGCCGCTCCGCTCTCCGCGGGCTGCAGGGAGCCGGGGGCAGCAGCGCTCCAGCTGTTCCCGGAGCGCATCCCCGGGCCGGCGGTACGAGCAGCCCTGAATCGGGACGGGACAGCGGTGGATGAAGGGGCCCAAACCACCTCGCTGTCATACAACAGGCAGCAACTTTAAGGATATGTTTGCCCCACTCTGTAGCAATATTGGATCCTACTGGGACAATTCCAGCCCTAACTTAAGCTTTCCTCCCTTCTGTCCTTATCTCTGATCCTTACAGAGTGACTCTAAACATGGTCTTGAAGGAACCACGCTCAGCTCAAAGGAAATTATTTGTTTCACTTGTGTTTAAAATAAGTACCATTAAAAAAAATGCCCACAAACCAATCAAGTCCCCTGGAAACATGCAACCACAGTCTGTGGCACCACTGTAGCTGCTCCTCAAAGTTTAATATGCTGAATCACTAAAAATTAGACGATGAAAGCAAAATTTCAGGCAGGCCTTTAGCTACCATATAATAATGTCAGCTTTTGAGTAAAACTAATATAAGAATTAGGGGGGGAAAACACCCAAAAACCCAACAACAAACCAGAAGATTTTATCAATACCACTTTAGAACTAACCCAGCTGGTTGACTGTGTATTTTCATGGCTCAATTTGTGCCTGAGCATGGGCCCAAAGATATTGTGTTTAGCAGCCAACTTTTCCCTTTTGCTTAATTAAAACTACCAAGTGGATAGCAATGTTTTAAAGAAAATGACATAGTGGAACAGCACATCCACCTGCACTTTTAAAGTCTCTCTACATACTCCACTAGATTGTTGGTGAGCCAAAGCTGCTGTCTGTCCCTTGATACTTCCCCATTTCAGAAGCTTCTCCAGTTCAATATCCTACAAGATTTGCTACTTGAGCAGTAGTTTTCACTGGGGCCATTTTCGTGGGGGTTTAGCTGTGGAACTGCTTGTTATTAATGCAGAAGATGTGAATGAGACTCTGAAGGAGTTATGAATTTCACCCACTAATCTCAAACCAGTCAAATGTCTAAATGCTGATAATGTTAACCATTGTACTTCCAAAACAAGTTTTCTGATACTGCAATTTTTATCCCAGACCTTCTTCACAAAGTATTTGTGAATGTTCCTACCCACCAGGAAAGCACAAAGAACAACTGATGCAAAAATACACACACTCCATAGCAGTGTCAGCAAAAGAGCTAGACACAAATTAGGATAAAGACGACCCCACATAGTATGCAAATGTAACTTAATTGTGGCTGAACTTCCCTAACTGTTCTTGCACACCCTCTTTAACCATTGTAATAGCAAATACAATGTGTTACACTAAAATACCTTTCTTTCACTTCAAATGTGCCAGAGAGGAGAAAAACATGCAGTCAGCTACCTCATTATGCCATTGTAACTCAATAGCCTGTGGTAGTCTGTACAATCCTAAACCTTTGGGTTTTCAAAGTTCTGAATTGGAGAACACACACTGGAAATAAAGGACTCACTCTGCCAATTCATTCTGGATTTAGAAACCAAGTTTTCAGTTGTTACTACTCACCTGTTTTAATTCTACCACTTTTATTATATTTCTGATGACCATGTATTGAGCATCTAGAAACTTGGTATTTTTACCACTGATCTCAGGTCTGCACTTTCTACTTCTTCATTTGATGTTAAGTTGGTCATACCAGTAGCATTGCTGATGCAGTCACATTTGGATGTGAGAGAAAGCATCACACAAGGCACAAATGCAGAAGAAATTGGTTTAAAAAATGGATCTTTTTGTAATCTCACCTCTAGGGCAGAATCCAGAATCGTATTAGGCTACTGGGGCTCCCACACAGCTCAGGACTGCAGGTGCCTCAGAACCATATCTATGACCCAACCACACACTAAGAAGATGCCTAGGGCTGGCAGAAAATGGGTATTACTTTTATTAATTGTCTATGCATTTTCCTCAACAAGTTTGCCCATCTGACACAGCCAAATATCAGGTAATACCTGCACATTTTCCTTCAAGAAAGAAATTGAGCTTAGCTTACCTGTATCCTGGGGCTCACTAAGTGGTGGTCTGAAGTATGAAGGTCTGTGTGTCACCAACCTTTCTTTTAGCTTCTTGCCTTCTCCTCTGATCTGGAAGAAAAGAGTAGCAACACTCAGTGGTCACACTGCAGTGCTATATGGTTCAGTCTCAGGCAGAATTCAGAGAACTTTCAACAGTGAAAGTTAAATGTAGGTGATTCCAGAGCCAAACAGCAGCTGAGCCTTTTTTCTCTTAATTGCAGTCATAGATGTAGGTAAGGTTTAGGCTGGAGGGAAGGAGCCTAGGTAGGTTTGGGTTTTGTTGGGTTTTTTTGTTTTTTTTTTTTTTTTTAAATTATTGAACACTAGCCCCTGAACACAGTTTGGGCAAGCAGAAGTGTGAGGCAACTCTTTGCATCTTCCCCACCACCACATTCAACAGCTCAGTTTACTTGTGTAGAAGAGAAATAGTAAGAAGCCTTCCTGGGTGTCAGATGGAAACAGGCTGTAAAGGTATAGGACAAGTGTTCAGGAGGTAAAATAACCAAGTTTTAGCCTTCAGTTACCTTCCTGTCAGTCTGTCTTAGCCTACATCTTCATTCAGGGAAGTTCTCGTGATTACCAGACTCTCTGCCTTGCCATGCATAAGAGTTTCCTTTTGAGGGAAACCAGGATTCATTCCAACACAGACTCAGGTGGCAGCCAGGCTGCTAATCCACTGACCAAGACTTGCAGGTGCAACTCATCAAAGAATTATTTTTCCTCCTTTTGGTGAAACACCTCAACTATTTTTATTTTTTTAATTCCCCCCTCCCCCAACCTTGCTTCAGTAGTAGGTGCTAGGGAAAACAGAGGATCAAAAACCCTGATGTTGAAATCCTACCAAGTACTTTTCTGTTCTACAGTATTTCTTTCAAATGAAAACCAACTTTTTCCCAGGCCTCTTAATAAGCATAAATTTAAAATTTAAGTTTCTTTTCAACTGTCCTGATAAAGCCACCAGTTTTTTCAGCTTGTTTCCTAGGCTCATACATCTTTCACTGACTATCACAACTCTCCAGGAACCAGCTAGACTGGGGACAGAAGAGATGTATTCTGAAAAAAATGGGAAAAAAAATCTCCTCAAGAAATATTTATTAACAGAAATGGCTATCATATCAACGTGAGATGAGAACGCTTGTATTTACCATTGACATAATGCCAGCATTTTACAGAAAAATCCTTTTCGACTGTAAGTTCTTTTTTACATCAGCTTTTTCTATCATACTTGAGTACACCTCCACAAATATTTTATTCAGTTTTTTAGTACACTTAAGTCAGCAAGCAGTGTCTGAGAGCCTGAAGAGGACAGAACTCACCCTTCATTCACTTGAATAGTCCTTCCATGCATCCATTATCATCAACCAAATCCTACTTTTTAAGTCACACCTTTTAAAGGTAAATAACACAGGGATTTATGAGCCCTGCTTCCCATGCTGAAACACCAAAAATCCTGAAGTAAACAGTTCAGCTCCAGGCTGCAACACATTTGCCACAATTAGTAATTACTTACTGTGATTACTAATTAGTGATAAATTAGTGAAATCCTGGTCCCAATTCAATCAATGACAAAACCCTCACTGATCTGCTCATAGTTAGGATCTTGCTCATAGAGGCTGATGATTCCAGCTGTCGTGCACAAAAGCAAATTGTTCCAAAGTTTAAGCCACTTTACTGCCCCCAACTGCTCTTTCCACCCCTTTGCCAGAAATCAATTTTCCTGTAACAGAGTCAGCAGAATTAATCATATACCTTCATCTTAGCCACTGCACTTTGCAGTCCAGGTGTTAAGAAGCTGCCAGGCAAACTCAGCTGCTCCTGATGGCTGCTGGCCCATTTCTGATGCCCTGGTACCCCCCTCCTCCTCCCACTCTGTTGATTTCACTTTCTGCATTATCATTTTCCAGTTCAGATGTGAAATCTTATTAAGGTTGTTTTTGGTTTTTTTCTTCTAATTTAAGAGCATAAAACTTAGGGTGATACACTAAGCTTCTCCTGAGGCCTGTGCCAGCGGAACACAGGTAACCTGCCAGAGGCTGAGTATCACTTCACAGTTCTCCCCTCCCAAACCAACTCCACTTATTTGAGCCACTTTGCTGTTGACAGAGTTTCAGACATGCAGCAGTGTCAGATTTTGTTCCAAAACTCTTTGAAACTAATGGAAGATACCAGGCTTGGGGAGTTTTAAGCAGTAGATAACAAATGCAAATTTTGCTAATCTTCAGTGTGATAGAGAGACAGTTATTTAATGTAACCTAGATTTCTAGGTTACCTGCTGTCAAAAGAGAGAGTTAAGCAATTGTTCCTCATCCTGTGGAAGTTAGGATGAATTTCTCTGGGGAAGCATTGCTCTCTCCATGGACTGCAGAGGGAACTGAAAGACTGGTTCAGCTCGAAACAATGAATCTGTAGGTTCCTAAACCTAGCTTAAAGACAAACTCCAACTTTAAAAAAATCAATTATTATTTATTGAAATAAAAGGAATGCCATTTGGCTAAAATGGATGATGGCATTTAAGTAACAGGAATGCTGTGTCTTAAGCCATGACACATAATCTGACACAGCCCAGTAACATGGCATGGTTTGACATTCAGTGGCAGTACAGAGAGAGCAAATCTAAGCAATTGCCACCCACCTTGTCCATCATTCCTCTTTTTCTGCACCACACTAGCAAAAGCATTTGTGTAGCACACAGTGAACAAGACTGGAAAACAGATGTTGCTAAAATTAACTCAGAGAAACAAAAACTCGAAGTCACTCACCATTCAGATGGGTTCCCAAAGACCCGACAAACTGCACCTCCAAAGCAGAAAACAAGGGCTGCCTATGACTGAATGGGCCATCAGAGCCATGCTGGCTGAGACCACACACTTCGCCTGCAGGCCCCTAGGCTGTTGTACACCGTTAAACATTTCACTCTTTTCTCTTTCTCCATGCAGATGCCCATCTCTCAAGAAAAGACTAACACACCCCCTACCTTACTGACTGTTGTGACCCCGAAAATATGACAATGTCACGAGCTGTTCGTGCGTGTGGTATCGCAGAAGCTCTGTAAGGATGTACGCAGGCAGAGCAACAGTGTCAGAAGCCCACCTGCTAAGTCTCTCTCCTCATCCCAAATCTGTCCCTTCCAATTGCTCAGCACAAAAGGCAAGTTACACAAAGGTCTATTTGCTCACCCGCAGTTTATCAGAATTAGCTGCTACTGTGTTTGCTAATCACCCTCTGGAAGGCTTTTGTCACAGATCAGACTTCCACAAGAAGCACACTAGGCCCACCACGATCAGGAGGCCAGCACTGCACGACCTGCAGATTTTCAGGACTGATAAATCCTACTAAAGACTCATTGAAACAACCAGTTTCCTCTGAGAAGTGCAGGGGAGTTTCCAGATATCCTCCTACAGTGACTTGGGCAATTAGACTTTCAGGTAAAATATTGAATATCCTGACCCTGGAGGTCAGTCCTACTGGGGTTTATGGTTTCTCAGGCCAGATAGAGAGGATGCCTTTCCCCCTCCACCCTGCCAAGACGCAATCGGGTAACTTGCAGGTTTCCTGATCTGAATAAATCTGTCACAGATTCTTGCTGAAGAAATTTCTCTTCACTGCAGCCATACTTCCTGCACTGCCATCCCAGCAGGCTGCTTCCACCTCTGACAGAGATCAGGTAGCACAGCCCCACCCACGAGCTCCTAGATTATATCATCCTCCCGTGGGGCAGGAGAAAGATCTGGGTCAGCGGCTTCTGCAAGGTCACACGTCAGCTGAGTGACCTTGGAGGATTAGGAATGTAACAAGTAGGATGTCCTGCATCCATCACACTCTATCTCCATTACAGCTTCTGTGAATTCAGTTTGCCACAGGATTAAACACATTCCTGAAAGTTGCTTTAGCAACCCTCCCTGCAAATTAAAATGATACTTGTCACTAGTGAAGCTGAGGATAACAGAAGAGAAAGTGATGAGGAAAGAAAAATCCCAGTATTTACATTCTATAAATACTTAGCCTGTTCTTTTCTCCCTCATTTGTGTTGCTGATTGTTTCGTGCTGGACTATTTGGCAAAAATTCTAGAGTTACATACACACCTTTCCCTGCTCTAATGAACTGAAACAAGTTGGAGGCCTTAATTTTCTCCTCTGCAAAATTCTTCACACTTTGGTGTAAAGCATATTTAGAGGAAATGTAAATAAGCTAATCAATACTTTATACCTCAGTTAAATTACCACAAGCAAAATGTGGTTCTGATTGTCTTTCTCTTTGGAAACCCAATTAGTAGAGGAAGCTTGGACCCAATTAGTGAGGGAGTTAAGGCAGAGGGGAAAACGAGCTGAGTTTTGAGGGTTTTTTATATTATCGGCTCACATTTTTTCCCCTTTCTTTACAGTAAAAGTTTACAAAATAGAAAATAGAACTTAGAGGTTTTTGCCACAATCTCTGGATGATGCTTTGAAATGTTTAATTAACATGCTACATAAAACAATGTAAATGAGACTGACTCTACCTGTTTTTCAGTGGCTAAAATAATGAAAAAAAATGTAACGATAAAGAAAATGAATGTTGAGATTAAAGAGGCCTACAGTTAATGACAGGCTGAAGTAGTTCAACTGTCATGTAATCGAAAATACTTGAGAATGGACAATAATTGAAGTCAGGCAAAGGATGAAGCCCAGATTATTACAATGAGATATGGTGTGTTCTTCAGGCTACTTGGAGGTTAATGTTGCTTGGTTTCATGTGGTTACGGGTAAGTAAGTACTGTACTACCATACAGTAAAAATAATGTAATAGGATACATTCTGCTTCACAGTGACCCAAGGTTAATAGTACTTGCTCTTAGTATATTTAAAAGGTTTAAAAGAGGTGCAACAACCTCAGCATTGCAGATCCTGTGCAATGGCACTAGAAAATGGCACCAAACAGGCTGGCATAGTACTGGTGTTCTTGGTTCCATGAAAGCAGCTTCCAGCGTAATCTGTGTTGGCTTTTATCTGTGTAATTACACTGACTGTGTCCATGGATTCTTTCATTCCTGAATGGCACCACCTTTTGAGCAATAGATCATTGGTATGCATCACTCTGATAAGGTATTACACTAATATATCATTAAAGCAACAGATGTATTAGTGTAATACATCACTGGGACAAAGCACTCTGATGATGATGTATTCCTGAAAGGATGGCACCATGCAAAGGAGACGAGGCCCAGGAGAAGACTTTTGCTCAGTATAATAGAATAAAAGGCATGCCTTCCTGGCACAAAAAATGTGCTGCTGCCTATAAAGATATGGCACCGCTATTAATTGTATTCCCATTTGTATTGGTAATTTGAGGATCATATGGCTTGGAAAAAATTTACTGTGGATGAGGAGAAGATGTCATTTAAAAACATAACCTATCAGACTATTTCACAGTCTTTTCCCATAATGTCTAACCTCCTCAGCTCTCCAAACACCTCATGAAAATCCTCCCTGTGTTAAAGGCCTCAAGACACCTATCCTGTTCTGGAGCAATGAGGCTGTGGTAATGGTTCAGGGCAGCTGGTAATAACATGGCCTTGCAGAGTTTGCCTGAGGAAAGGGGCTCGGCTAGACAAACAGGCAGAGGCCAAGGAAATCCCTAAAATTGGCCTTGGAAGCTCTTGCTGAGTCACTGCTTCTCAGGGCAGGGATTATACCACAGCCCCCATGCCAGCCAGCACAGGAGTTGTGTTTAAATACTTAGAGAGCCATATGCAGCTTGAGGCACAGACTGGCCAGTTCTGTCCCAGCCTCTGTGTATCAACCTGCCTCAAGCCTTCCGACCTCTCTAGATTTCAGAAGTCCCAGGTTATCCCACTTACCAGTTCAAGGATATACTTCAAAGGAATTTCATATATTTGTTTACAAAAGGTGTGTGCTGATGTATGAAACAGAGGTGAGGGCTGTGAACAATCTGACCTCTGAAGCAGTCATCCTTTGTGTTCTATCCATTTTCAGCCCATAAACCTTCTCACACAAATTACAATTCAAATGATGAATTCTTCTGGAAAAAAAAAATTAAAATAATTGCTTAAACACAAAGGTCCCTATTACAACACCTTTAGTCATGCAGAGTTGGGCTGTATTCCTCAGCCTTGTAAGGCAAGGGAGTGTTCAGGTTCAGTGGTGATCACAGTTGAGTCCTAAATGAAATTGAGATGTAAGACTGAGTATATTGTCCAGTTTCAAAATAATTCTCAACAACTGCAGTGTTAAGTGGTAAGAGCCGGGTAGCTATGGAGAAAGAATAGAAAGAGAAAAATAAGAATAGAGATAAATAAAAGCCTCGGAAAGAAAGTAAACAGAAGAGCTCTAAAAAGAGTGGGAGTGGCAAGGGTAGAATAAAATGGGGCAGAATTCCACCCCCTCCCCCCAGTTTATAATGTCCATTTCAGTATTCAGAAGTCATAGGCACACACTTTCCAATGTATAATAGAAACAAATAGGCCCCCTGGACCCGCTTTTACCATCTTATCTCTTCTTATCATAAACTAATGTTTATATAAAGAAGGGATAACAATCCACCAGATTAATATCGTAACATTTTGCAGACCAAAATGACTACAGAGGGGGTGAGACAGAGGGGAATCGGGGTCCTGAAGTTTTGGAAATCTTTTTTCTAGCAGTGTGGTATTGTTTCGCTTAAAGGGTTTTATTTTCAAAATTATAAAGCGATAAGGCAGTGGTATTAAGATGAAAAAATAGCCTAACCAGATCTCGCTTTCTTTGTCTCTTAATAGGACTGTTGGGACTCAGTGTTAGTACTTTCACAGTCAGACCTATGTGCTCTAGTCTGGGGAAAGTGGGTGATGTAAAATAATTAATGTGTGGCATGTCTTTATATAATTTAGTTTTACAGTCCAATTATTATCTAATTCTTGTCTTTACCAAATGCTCTCCAGCAGTCTTCTATTATTCTATGAAAAAATATTTGCATAATTGTTGGATAGCAAAAGATACGGGGTTGTTCTTTCCTTTTAACTTTTTTTTTAGATTTTATTTTTTCAAGGGCATTTATTTCTCACATACAAAGTACAGCACCAAATTCTCACTCCCTGTAAATGAAATTGTCTGAACAGACCTATATTGATTTATTGTAGTTGAAGATCTGTTTCAGAATTTGATTGGTATCACACACAGGGAAATAGATGGAGTCATTATTTCATATTTTTTATTTGGGTTTGTGGCCCACTTTCACAAATGATGACAACCCAGTGCCTTGCAAGCCTGAGTTGAACAGATGCACTAAGAGGGGAGATGATATGTAAGATTTGAAGCCTTCCCTTTGCTTTTCTGAACAAATGAGCATCTGCCAGAAAACCTAAGCTCCAAAGTCAGCTATGCATTGCACAACTACTCATCTCTACAAAAGAAATGTTACTACAGTGTGACCATTGGTATTATAATCTGGTCAATGCAGATGTGCTGTTACTTTGCAGAAACAATCTAGAAATATGTAACTTCTAAGATGGCATTTTTTATATAATACTTGTCAACCTGTGGTCTGCAACACTCAGAGAGAACTAAGGGAAATGCAAAGGGAAATTCAAAGAAGCAAATTTATTCTAAGTGGGTTAAATTTGCCATACACCTACACTGGAAATCAAAAAGGATGAAAACCCACTGATTTATGTGAGATACAGCTTTACATCTTATATCTGTCCTAAATATTTCCCTTAGCAGTTTCTTCTATGTCTTACTTGCCTTCTATCAAATACCCTATAGTTTTCTATTTCAGCTGGAAACTGAGACCATGTTTAAAGGTTTGGTTTTTTTTCAAACTGAGAAACAAATTATGCAGCAAGTCTCTGTACAGCCTGTCACAACTCTTTCCTTGAATTCTGGGATGACCAAGACTGCCTCCAATAAAAGATCATTCAAACATAAGAAATATTCTCTGGGGTAAGACCAATGATCCATTCAGTCTGGTATTGTGTCTCTGACAACAGGGAAAAAAAATGGGGAGGAGGGGGTGTCCTGGCAACTGTTTTCATTTTTCCATCCCTGGAGCTCCACAGGGAATAGTAGGCACACCTGGGTGCTCTCTTTTCCTGTGTTTCCCTCCACTTCTCTATATATTATTTATATTCTGACCATAATAACCCTTCCCCCTTTTTAAAGCCATTTCACCAGGAGCTGTTATTGCACCTCAAACAGTAGGGTTTTTTCCTCCTTTATTTTTTTAACTTTTTCCTTAGACCTTTCTCCCTGGAAAGTTTAGACAGGTGGGATGGTGGTGGTGGTTGCTGATGACTGGCCCAGAATACAGAAGCCAGAGGGATAACAACAAAAGGAAAAGCTATTTCAGGAGGGCATGTGAATTTGGCAACTACTGGCAGTGTATCCCTCTTCTACTGCTCCCCCATTCACTGTTGGTGTAGAGATTTTAGAGGTTACACTCCTGCATAATCATTCCAGCATCCCTTCATGCACATCCATGAAGTTGTCCAATTCCTTTCTGAGCTTTCTGATACTAGGAAGATTTAGCTAATCCACCACATCTGTGATTTTGTAAACCTTCACCACACCTCCCCTCACCCTTCTCTCCAAAATGAAGAATATCAGCTTTTTTCTCTCCTCACAAGGCTGTTGCTACATCATCACAAGCTTTTTGACTGGCCCTCTCTGTATCTTTGCTTCTACTGCCTCCTTCTTGGGAGGTGGAAAACAGAACTGGCAGCATTGAATACAGGATGCACCACAGCTTTATGTGGTGACATAATGTAACCTCTCATTTGTACTCAGTACTTTCCTTGCATTTGTTTTTTGTTTGGCTTGGGTTTTTGAGTTTTTTTGCTGCCATAGCACCTTGGGCTCATAATTTCAGAGAACTGACAGCAATCACTCCAAGATCTCTTCTTGAACTCAAGAGTTCAGCACCTCAGTTCTGAGTTCTACATCATGCAGGTAGGGATTAGATTATTTTTCATAAGATCATGCTTATCTACACTAAAGCTTGCCATGCAAAATCCATTAATATCACCTTCAAACCCAAAAATTCCACTGTTCATTCTTTTCTCCAGCTCTTTGATGAAGATATTGAATGAAATTGGTCCCCAGACCAATTCCTGGGGGACCTTACTGCCAATTCTTTTCCATCCTGAAAAATGCCCATTATTTCCTACTCTTTCCTTTGTCCAGTTTTCTGTCCATACAGACCTTTCTTCAAGTCTAACTCTTTTCTTTCTGGAATAACCTTATACAGCTGGACTAGATGATGTAGCTTCCTTTCCAATTGGAACTATTCTATCCTTTGACACCTTGGCAAAGTAATTGTGTAAACCCAAAAGGATTATGTCCAATTGGTCCTCTTTGTCCATATTCTTACTGTCACCATCAAAGAACTTCATCTTAGTGAAGCTCTATTTCTTGTTACAGATGCCAACCTGATCCCTTCTCAGCAACTCAAATTTATCCATGTGCTCACTGATCTTATTTATTATCACTATTGTTACTACTACTACTATTAGAGATGGTACTCCATCATTGTGCTAGGAATGAGGCTAAGATTCATCTGTGTGTACTTCTCAGGATCTGGAGCCTTTTGGTAGATGGAAGTTGCCAATTTTGTCGATGGCCGTGCACCCATCCTCCAATACAGTGGCTCTTTGTTACTGTATTCCACATCATGGCCAGCAGTCCTGCAATTTCATATTTGAGTTCCTCCAGGACTCCCAGGTGGATGGTGTCTCATCCTGATGACTTACTGACCTCTGAGTTGTCTATTTGGATAAACACATCCCAAATATTTACTACAATTCGGTCTATTTTTCTGACTTACCTGCTACAAAGAAAGCATCAGAATTGGGAACCAAGACAGTTTCTGCTGTAAAAAACAACTGAAAGGGTTCACACTAAGGGCCCTTCATCTGCTGCAGCCTCTTCTACACCTTGGTCATTGTGTGGTCCCACTAATCCTCAGCTGGCTTCCTGCTTCTGGTATATTTATAAATTTCTCTACTCCCAGCTACAGCATTCTTTGCAAGGCTCTTTTCACATTCTTTTTAGCTTTCTTAATTTCTCATTTGAAATTGGCCTGCCATTTTTATGGGTTTTCCCCTTCTCATTTGAGAAAACTTCCCATTTCTTAAAAGCTTTCCTTTTTTTTTTTTTTT
>WEKY01001454.1:4755-27650 GCA_013390045.1 Picathartes gymnocephalus | reverse complement strand
AATGCTTAAAATTTTCTTGAACTGTACATCTTTTGCAGAGCAAGGAACCAACAAGGTGTTACTTAAAATATTATGGCTTTATTTTCTCTGTGTGTACATACATATCTGGTTTTCAACAGCTTGAATATTGGAATACTGAGAAATTACACAATGTGATAAAAATTGTATCAAATGATACAACCTATTCTAATGACAACATTTCTTGATATTATTCTATAGTGTAGAAATTTATTAATAGAAATATATGGATATATTACCTCATACAATCAGAGGTAGCAGCTCCACATAAATGTGTTTATCTCAAGTGAACCAAATATTTAATGAGTAATATTCAGTTGCCATTGGAAAGGAGGACTCTCTAGGAGAGATAGAACCACTTACTATTGCTGTGCTCATCTACGTACTTTTACATACCTTTTTCATTTAATTTCTGCAATACACATTTAAAAGAAAACAAATACTTAGCAAAAACATTAGCTTCCACCTTCTTACAGTCATTGTATATGTGACCATAATTATAATGTTACAAGAACCCTTGTAGGGATATTCAGTAAATGACTGCTGTAACAGGTTTTTATACCTGTCATAACTTGATAGCTCCCATCTAAAAAATCCAAATAAAATATAAAATAAATACAGATGATAAAGTACTAATTGATTCATTTCTATGCTCTGAAATTTCTGACAGGTCATTGAGAGACTGTACTTATAAACTTGCTGTAGAACCAATTTAGGACAGATGAAACAAGCTGCCAAATGTACAATACACATAATTTACATTTAATCCACAGCTAAAATCTCACTTTCATTTCTTCACTGACACCTCAGGGTGCCAGCATAGAGTAAAACTATGAGATGTTAAGAGAAATACATTACTATGTGGCATTTGGACCAGAAATAATTCACTTTTTCTATTAAGAACTTCACACATTCAGGAGCACTACAAGGTTATATAAAGGCAGATTCCAAACACTGATAAATTATGTGTGTTTCTCATAACAAGCTGCTTGAGGACAGAGCAAGAAAATGTCTATATAGAATACAAATGCTTTGCGAATCAGCATTACTGATGATATTTTAGAGAAATATCAATGGCATGCTTGCTTGTTCTGCTATAAAATCTTGTATCAAGGTGAAGATATACATACCTCTTCAAAATTCCTCACAAGAAGTCTTTTCTATGCCTTCCCCAAGTCCCCATATAAATAATAGATTTCAACTACATCTAAAAACACCTCTTTGAAAGTGCACCAGTAAGATAACAGTTGTGTGGTTTCACCACAGCTAATTGCTGAGGTGCTACTTTTCTGCTGAATATATGCAGGTTGTTTCACTACAAATATGTTTGTTTTTTAGTTAAAATGCAGTATTGTCACAAGCACCGAGTTAGCTAAGAACATTTACACTGCGGTTAATCCATTGTGTCTAACTCACTGTTTCAGCAATCTGTCTTCTGCAGAACTAAATAATTGAGAAATGCTATGTTGAGGATAAAAAGGACCAAAGGACAGAAAACTTAATTTAGAGCAGTAGTAGATTAATACCCTGCACAAAACCCCCCATTCACATTCCCTGATTAAATGCTGATTTCAACTGGTTCGACACAAATAGGATCTGCACTCTGTTGGCAAAGAATGAATTTTCCCCAACAGGGATCACTGACACAGCAGACCATAACATCTTCTTTAAAAGCATTTTATGATCCATTTGCTCAACATGAAAGCAATTACAGACAAGTTCTGCCAGCATGGCTACTTTCTATGCACAGTACATTCTAATGCCAAAAACCAATAAAGTTCACTAGAAGGAAATAAACACCACGTGTTTAACGGTATCATATTACCATACCCAAGTGTAATTTTCTTGTTTGTCATTAATACTGTTACTATGTAAATTCTAAGTATCGAATGTTAACAGAAGGGGAAAAGAAAATGAAATAACACAGCTATGGTAAATGACGATCTCAATTTATCATCCTCCCCACCCCCTTCAAGAATTATAGCCCCCTCAAAAACAGAAGTTCAGAATAGAAATTTGCAAAGATTTTTTTCAAGCAGCTATTATTAACCAGAATAGAGGATCTGATGAGCATGATTTTCATGATTATCCACATTAAAAAGGTAAAATAACTGTCATTGTCCTGTTTTCATTTCAAAATTTGACCAGCATTCAAGGGTCACACCCAGTAGCTGCTTGATCGTGTACAGAAATAGCTTCATTTTCCTCCAGCAAGTGCACCTGAAGCATTCCAAAGCCAGAAAGCTGTGTGTTCCTTTCAATATTTTGGTGGAATTAAAATAAATCATAAATGTTTAGGCTTACCCTGATTCATAGACTAAAAAGATCAAGAGGTTGCCAGCTGTGGTGTATAAAGTGGATGGGTGGATGGATGGATGGGTGGATGGATGGATGGATGGATGGATGGATGGATGGATGGATGGATGGAAAGTTCAGAGGGTACCATAAAAGCTCTTTGCTTTGGCAAACAGCAGGATGAGCTTCAGAAGATTTATCAAGACAATTTTTAAATGTAGCAAGGCACAGTTTTGTAGCATTAAGGGCAGTTAAGCAGCAGAAAAAAAAATCTCCTAAAAGACCTGTAAATCTACTTATGCATACAGATCTAACCCTTCTTTTGTCTCTGAAGAGAAAAGAGAATTGTTTATGCTGTGAGATTTGATGCAAGTGATTTGGCTTTTAATTTACACAACTACATAATTCTTACAGAGAAGGAGGTGCCCTGAATTGTCTTCTGTGAAGCCTTATCTTCCTTTATTGACTGAGAGAGGAGAGGTTGAGGGGAGGGCAATCGTCCCTTACATGGAGTTGCAAAGACATGAATATTTCTCCTTCATCCTTTCCTCCCATGCTGAAAAAAGTTTTGGTCAAGCCAATTTATTTCCAGACCTGGAAAAATATTATTTGACAAAGAATGTGGTGATGTAAAAACAGGGAAAAAACTGTTGTTAACAGCAGGGAAAATGCTAAGTGTGTTTGTTGTAAGCAGCAAATCCTGTGGATAGACCAGTAGGGACCTGAATAAAACAGTGTTGAAAGCCATTCCACTACTGGTTTATAAGCAGAAATATGGAATTAGAGCCACAGTTCTTATCTCAACAGCATTGGAGAGCCTTGCAATCAAGGCTCGTCTCATTTTTGCCACCTTTACTGTCAACTAGCTTTGCAGTCTTACACATAAAAGTCCTTGTGTTTACCTTCACGGTCACATCTGGAGTTAAAGGTGCTTATGCGCATCAGGTCCAACACCTGGTTGCTGTTTCTGACAGCAAGCTCCTCTGCAATGTTTGGGATGTGCTTCCAGAAGGATTATCAGGATCCAGTTCTTCAGCAATCCAAGGAGGGTCCATGGATCCTCAAGGGATCAAGTGCCGAAGAGGTGTAAACTGGTTCAGTGGTCCTCTTTGAGGAAGAAACAGAATTGGATGAGAAAATGCAGATAAATTTCATATTAATCTTTTTCAGGTTGGGTTTTACCTGTCATGGTACCAAGAACCTACCTGCTCAGGGTGACTCAGACAAAACAAGACAAATATTGAACCACTTTATACCTCTTAGGCACTTGGTCCATTGAGGATCTGTGAATCCTCCTTGGAGCCCTGAGGATCAGCCTTGCTGTTGCTGATAGAGGTTAAGGCCCAAGATAAAACACTCAGACTGTGGAGCTGTTTCCATTCAGCACCACTGAGAAGTTCAAAAAAATGCAGATTGATAATGGAAGAGGGAACTGGGCAAAAATCCTTTGCTGCTAAGCAAAGTAGTGGAGACATTGCACGCTGAAGTTACTTCCCTGGTGGAAATACTAGATAAGGAGTCAGATTTATTAAGGAGGAAAACCCAGAAGTGTTTAGGTAAGCAAGGTCAGAACTGGTGGCTGCTGTGTCATACCAGCACTTGAGTGGTGGCTGAGGGCACTTTTTACTGGGGGCTGGTGGTGCACAGGGGAGAGCGTAGGAGCAGACGTCAGCATTTCTCTGCCATGGGTACTTATTTTGACCACGGAGCAGGAAATACTGACATTGGAAATGGGGATGCTAGGGATCTCTGATACAGTGCTGAGAGCCCAAAGCAGCCTTTAGCATTGTTACCACCCTGAAACAAAACTCTAGCTACTCGTTGCCCAAAGATGTTTTCCATAGATTTATTTCTGCTTATCCTGACCACCAGCTCCATGGAGCTCAGCAACAGCCATGCTTACCAGCACATGGGCTGCCAGAAAAAGAAATAATAAAGGATGCATTATAATTATTCAAATAAATTATCTGGACAGAGCATGGAATCTTCTCCAAGTCAACTACTGCAGTAATTATCCTCAGGTCCATCACTGTCATGTTATTTGAGTATAATTTAGAGGATTCAAGTGTAATTTGAAAGATTTGAGTATAATTTGGGGGATTTAAGGGAGCCATAATGTTAAGCTGTAGGCTAAGTGAAACTTGCACACAAGTGACAATACTTGAGGAACTTAATCACCACCCACCTTGCCCTCAGGACACAGCCAGCACCGTCACCAAGATGGGGAACACCAGCAGAGCCACGACGCAGTCCTCAAAAGTCATTCAGCATTTTGGGGGGCATTTTCCATCTACCACCGCATCCAGCATAGTCAGTGTCCCTGGTATTATCCATCATAATATAAAAAAAGGGATATGGGGGATGACCAGATATAATCTGTCAAACGTCATCAATGTCCCTTGCAAACGATTCTTAGGTAACTTCTGAACTGGTTCTTCATTACATAAAATAATGATGATAGTTAGTGGTACTATGCTGACTTTCTTCAAGCACAACATGATTTAGGGTGAGCCCAGAGCAGAAATCCTTAGTGCACTGATTCCTTATCATTGTGTTTGCAAAACTGAGATCACTATCTGCAAGAGATGGCTTTTTCCAATTACACTTAACAGCTGTAAAGTAACACGGCTCAAAATCACAACAGCCTTCAAAATAGTATAGTTATTCAAAAGGGCCCAATAATACAAAATAAATAACACAGTAAGTGAAAATAAATAGTATAATAATTCAAAATAATACAATTATCAAAAATGTCTGCTGTGTAACATCCACTTGATGGCTTCAACATCTCCAGGATTCTTTTATCCAACTATATTTTCAGGATAAAAGGTGAATCTGCAGCTTTTGTCAGCTATGGGCAAGTTTTAAAGTATGCTCCCAAATTTTTTTTCTCATTACTTGCTGTTCTTCCATCTTTTAGGGCCATTTCCCACCATGGGAACACCTGTGGCTGTCCAGACTCTTCTCGGGGTAGAGCAGCTGTCTCTAGGCCTTGGGGAGAAAGCTGCTTTCATGGTGGTCACCATTGTTCTTAAAGCTAAAAATATCATGATAAAGGGATGGAAAATTAATATTATGAACTTGAACACTCTATGTATTTATATGTCCACATATATATATATAAATATAATTGCTAGTAATGTTAGATTAATGTAAAAATATTATTTTCAAAGTTACAGATGTCGTATTTTAACAGTGACACTAAATAAGAGCAATTTGCCTTAAAAACTCCAAGTGGAAACACTGGACATTTCACACATGGGAATTTCAGACAGATCCAATTTGGTGAAAAAAAAGACCAAAAAATGTCGAAAATTATAAAAGTTGTTTATGGTAACGGTTCCTGGAGAACTCAGCATTTGGGACATGGGAATGCTAGTGGACCAATCTCTCCATCTCATGGCAGAGGAAGCAAATGAAGCAGCTCCTAACACAGAATCAGGGTATTGAGCTGACTACCAGCAGGACTAGGAAATCATTTTCACCAGGACCTATGAGTCATTTTTTTGCCAAAGAATGATTCAATTTTTTCTTAATGAGAGCCATCCACTTATGAATCTGTGATTGGTAGCTGTGCCAGGCTTTGCTGCTGCTCAGAAAGATGTGAATGACTCGGAAAAAAAAAAAAACCAAACTTTTTTCCCCCCCAGTGAGCATCTTGCTTTCTTGGTTAGCAAATGTTAAGTTGGCCTGTGCAATGCCACAGTTTAATTACAGAGAAAACTTCATGGGTGTGCTGTTCCTGACCTAAGGAAAAGCTACAGCTACCACAGAAGAGGAAAGTATATCTATTTTCCTCAGCAGAGAACTGGGTACAAGTGCCTAAAAAAAAAAGAAAAATAAATAAAGAAAGAAAAATTATCTTCTCTTTGCCCAGACCTCAGAACCGAGCTAAAATGCATAACAGACAAATTAGTCTGTCAGAGATGCTCTGCTGAAAAGGAAGCGTATGATATGCAAAAAAACCAGCTTTTAACATGACCATGTAAAAACCTGAAGAATGGATGAATGAATATGAAAATGAATGAATAAATGAGAGGCCAGAATAAATAGAAAAGTTTGCTCATACTAATTATAGCTGTAAATAAACTATTCCAGAGGACCTTTTATAAATGCCATTAAATATCTGTTCCAAGTTTTTATGTCAAAACCTCCTTACTGAATACTCAGTATCTCCATACATAGAAAACCTTTCCCAGGAAATGCTGAAAGAAAGATTGTTTTCCTTTCACCAGCTGAAAGAAGACATTTATTATGAGAAATACCAGGAAAACACTTTATCTTGAAGGGTCTTTTATTGTTTGTTTCCTATTGTTGTAGAGTTAAAAATTACTTCCAGGGACACCATATAGGCAACCCCAGAAACTGCTGGAGTTATGCCAAAGAACTGTCCTGAAAGTACTAGAACCATAGCATTCTAGGAGGAAGAAAGCAAGTACTTTTATTTCAAATAATGTGTATTGAGAAGTATGCTGACTTTTTAAATAAATTCTCTTTTTTGTCAAAGGTGTCTCTGACAAAATCTATTTAAATTTGTCTATGTTTCAGTTTTCTTTAGTGCCAGTTTTTCCTGTGTGTTCTAGCAAAATTAAGCAATTAGTGGAAGAGGTGTAATAGCAGAGGTAGTTTTCTCTCTGCATGCTAGAAATCTGACCTGTTCCCAGTCTGACAAGAACCAAAAATATCTTTGAAATCATGTTCAATGTTTTTACTAGAATACATTAAATATTTAAATACATGTTTAACAGCTAGTTTATGTGCACATGCACGATAATATTCTTTTAGCTTCCTTGACAATATTTAACACTCTCTTGGTCCACTTCAGGGTTGTGAAAATACAGAACTTATTCACAAGCTACAGGGCACAATTATTGGTCATAGTTCATGGTTCTCCAGCTAGTATACAAGTGCAATTATGTCCTGATTTTCATTACAATATTACACACATTTTTCAGAAGAGTTGGAGCCTTTCCCAGATTTCTATTCTCAGATCTGCTGACAAGGAAGATAGGGATTGGAGGCTAGATAATCTCTCCTTTCCAATGCTATAAATCTCATTTGTGAAACTTCTTTGAAGAAAGGAACTGTTCACTGATCTGAGCTTAAGCTTGGGAGAGTAAGTGACAGCACAGACACCACTACCCTGTGCAATAAAACAGCAGTACTTGCAGATGATTCAGAAAATCCACAAACTGAGCTCCATTTTTGGATCTATCAACTCAGTCTGATGACCTCATGCTAATAACAAAGACATGATATATTTTGTCATACAACTATTTTTTCAAAGAATCCTTATAATAAATTATAAGCTCTAGCACAATTCTCGCTTTGACACATCACTGAAATAAGGGTATGTCAACTAAGTCCATAATACCAGAAAAATTTTGGTCACTCGATTTCAGTTTTAACACCATTTAGAACACTGCATTTTACAATTAATTAGTGATTAATTCACAGAAAATAATAGTCTTCTGTCCTTACTTGTCACAAATGTCCCTACAAGCTTCCAAATTTTCCTCTTAAAAAGAAGATTGTTTCCTTTAATAAGTAATTGCAATATAGCACCTCAAAGTAAATTATCTTAAGGTTTGCAGTTTGGGCTTGGGCTTTTTTTTGCTTGTTTATTTTTCATGGGACGTAGTGACCCAAGACATTTTAAATTTTTTCTGGGGAAAAAAACCCCAAAAATCCCACCATCACCATCATTATCCTCATCTCAGTCTGAATAAAGATTTAAGATATGATACTCCAAAAATATGAAAAGGTTTTAAGTGGAAGCAATTGCTACTCCTGCTTACCTTCTGAAATATTTATATTGTCCATTCTATGAATCGATAAATTCTATAACATTTTAGCAGTCCCTAGAGTCATAACTGAATTGTTTTGAAAGGATTACTTCCAGTGGAAATTTTCAAAGACAAAACACCTGAGGTACCATGAATGAAAGCCAAACACATATAAAGTTTACTTGCTATCCTATAAACAACTCTTGAAGGGGAACTACAGTAGCTATAGTAGCTCTTGGATAAAAGAGGCACCTTCAGTTTTTAATGAGTTTTGGTTTTTTCCTTAATAAATGACAAAGCCAAACAAAAATCATATATATATGTATACACACATCCAGAAATCTCTGCTTTTCTGAATTCTTAATTTGCTTTGGCCTTCCTACAATTTTAGATTACTCTTTCTCCTTCCTAACTTAGAGTCAGTAGACAATAAGAACTACTGATTTTTGACAGACAGTTGCCATCATGACATAATGCTTTCCTCAGGCACACATCATTTTTCTCCATTCCACTTATTCAGAAGATGAATACTAGAATGGAAATGTGATCAACACTGTTTTCTTATTCAGATCATAAAATGTAAACTAAAAGGTATTTCCCTCACCTTCAGAAGAAAGTAAGCACATCTGCTCAACAACTTCAGAACTGATCCATAAGCTCCAAACTGATGGAAGTTCTGATCCATATCTCCATCTCCCCTGTTCATATGTTTTTCCTTAAGGCTTATTTTCATCAAGAGAGCACTTCAACTGTGCAGCGAAGAATTACTATATCCCATGTGTCATTCTCTAGGCCACTGCACACAAAAATTAACATTGTAAAGCAACTGTTGTTGGGTTGATGGTTAGAGAGAGGGTGGTTGAAAGAAATATCCTGATTAATCAGTTCTAGAGGGGTGTATTTTCCTGTGGTAGAATCTTTCTTTGAACCACTCAACTCCAACTGTTTGATTCAGCTTAAACCAAAGGTCTCAAGCTGGGTGGTAAAAGAAGTTCCTTCACGTCTTGTGAGAGGAAGAATTAGAATTTGTTATGAAATTCTAGATTTTCACAACCTGTAGCATTATTCATAATTCAGTATAAAAATTTCTTTCAGGTTGGTGATGCTCTTCTATATGTGCTGTTTTGTGGTTCTTACTTCCTCTCTTATCAGTGTTTAGCATCGAAAGAGTATGTAAAGTTACGAAAAAACAACACTGATTTTATTAGCAAATCATATTAATAGCCAATAAAATTGATTTCAGATTCATCTAGATAAAATTTAATCAAACTGGGCTTTTCTCAAAACTAAAATAGCTAAAAGAGTTTGCAATCATGCAGCAGCTCTAACAGTGTTTTTGCTAGGGAAATAGAGATATAACAAGAGAAGGAAACCTTGAAATAGGGTGAAGATACTTTCTTAACCTTACATCCAAAATGGTTTTTTGTGGCTCCGACATGGAATTAGATCAAGCAACTTAAGCTCACCAACTAGAAAACTTCCTGCTCTAGTTAGACTGTAACTTCTGTTTACCCTCTAGTGAAATTTTATCATTCTACAGTGAGAATGCGACTCCTTGAAGGTTAATAATTCTCCAGTGCTCTCCCAGACTTTTCTCTTGTTATCTAAAATTTCTATAAATATTGGGAAAAGATTTCTGGAACACTTTGACAAAATGAGCTTTGGTAAATACTTTTAGGAACACATTTTGGGAGTAAAGATGACACTAAAATATAGCAAGAAAATTGAGAAAAAGAAAATTCAAAATATAGCTACAATAACTCACTGACCATAATAATGCTACATGGAATCTTACACTGCATTGTGATCACAAGACCGCTGGTTTAATGTGTGAAACCAACATTCAGAATCACATTTTGCTCAGTTTACTCAGCTGACATTCACAAACTCATCCCAGTGTAACAAAAAGAAGATTTTTGCCCAATTTCCCAGGAAAACCAGCTACATTTTTCCCTGAAGACCGCAGTTTTCAAGAGAATGGATTTTACCATTGCAATCCCATTTATTTTCCCAGGTACAGAAAAAAACTCAAAAGCTGCTGTTCTATGAAATTATTTCTCTTAACTGATACAAAGCACTGTCATGACTTCTACTTAAGTATATCCACCTAAGAGCACTTAAAGCTCTGTGAATAACATTACACTCAAGGCACTGATCAGTGCTTCATCACTGCTGGGGAAGAGAAGGGAAATCACACCTTTTTATAAGGTCACCAATACTTTCATCATCAATAGTACCAGATTATTGCAAGGTATTTCAAAAGCTACATTCAAAAACAAGTCAGCTCCCACAAATGTGTCCAAATTCAAAGTGTTAGACATATTACCTCAGGTGGAAAAACCCTGTATCTCAAAATCTTAGCAACACTGGGACTAAAGACACCTCAATATCCCCATGAACTCTGGAAACCCCCACATAGCTGGAGTTCAATAGATTTTCCAGCAGAGTATAAGACCTATTTACTCAAAAGCATTTTGACTACTATTACCAATCTGTTAGGGCTTTTCTTTGTATTAATAATTATTTATTCTATAAGAGGGAAATGAAAACAAACATGAAATGGTAAATAAATGAGCACAAAATATATAAGACTGCTTAAGATAATACACAGAGCAATTTATTTTAATTACTTGAAATACCATCTTAATGGCATATCTTATTCAGTTACACTGGCACATAGAAATGTTCTGAGCTGAAGATTTTTCTGATAGGAATCAGTTTTTCCAGTACATAACTTCTATGATTGTTTGAGCTTCAGATTACAATTTGATTGTTAATTAAAAAAAAAAAATCCATAATCAATACACTGTATCGATATGATTCTGTCCTGGTTTCATCTGGGAGAGAACACTATACCAGCTACCAGGAAGAAAATCATGTCTATCCCAGCCAAATCCAGAACACATTCTTAAATATGTTTGAAGATTAGACCATTTTCAGAACTCAGCAATAATGGGGAAATTTAGAACATTGTCAGTTAACAAAAGGAATTGGTGTGTTGTAATTCCTAATGTTTTTTACAGAAATCCTTTTACTTCAACAGCACAAGATCAATATTTTGTTCATTGATGCAGTCACCTCTTGGTCAGTTTTCAAATAAAATAAAAAAAACAAACATAAATCACGAATAACTATTTCATATGACAGATTTTATATGAGGAGCCTTATGTGTCTAGACAAGATTTTGCTTATACATATATATTTTCTCTAGATTAAATTGCCGTTCCACTCTCTCCACAACTTTTTCCAGAGAGGCTTGGTTAATTTTTTTTCAGAAAAACAAAGTAACTCCTCATATCACTAAATACTCAGATCACAGAGATGCCAATACCCTACACCTTTCTGCAAAGGTTTCTGCAGTAAATGAAAGGAAATTGTAGTCATCTTGCTTATGTAACTACACTCTGAAAACCCAGGCAACATGCTCACTAATTTGAAATTTTCTCAGTGCAAATTTGCTCAGCATTGGGGTTTTTTGAGGGTTTTTTTCAGTAATTCTCACTAGATTTTTGTGAAAATAAAAAAAATGTCAACATGTTATTGTACTAGGCTAAGAGGCTACTTGGACAAACAAATTACAGTACACCTTGCGTTATGAGTCTTTTAGTCTGTTGACTACTACATGGTCATTTGTTGACATAAACCACATACCCAAGGTCTTCTCAAACATAATCTAGGTTTTATTGTATTCCAGAAGCCATTCCCCCGAATAAAGAAGTTTGCAAGCATATAACACTTTTCATTTTTCCCCAGTTCTGATGGAATAGTTCTTGAAAGGAGTAATTTAAAGACAACTCATTTTAAGTTCTATTTTATCACGCTCTTTAGTCAAAAAGAGAAAGATTCCTCACAATTATAAAACATGCTTTCTTAACCTTATAAGGTATCATATTCAGGCTGGAACCCATCAGACATATAGTATGAAAGGGAAGAACCCCATGTACAGTCTACATGTTCCAGCTCGTGAACACTTACCTACTTGAGACACTTCTCTCCTTCCTCAGGCTTTCAGGTACTACTGCACTTGTAGTCAAAGTATCACAAGGAGAAAGCAGGAAAGGGAAATTTTGTTAAGGCTGAAAAAACAAAGCTATTCTGGCTTTAGCCTTTCACTCTACATAGTTGTTAGTATGCAGAACAGATACTAACCATAAAATATACCGAAAAGAACATCATGAAATCCCAACTGAGTTCTCAAACTCCTAGAAAACAGATGTATACACATGGTTAAATTTTTATGAGAGCTCCACATTTCTGAAAATATTATATATTTACGGAATATGCCACAAACCATTATTATACATTTTGATTCTATAGACCACAAAGTCTTATTTGCTCAAGATGAGGTAAGGCCTGCACAAAATCAAAATCAAATATACAAATAAAAAGATAAATAATATATCAACTAGAGTTGCTTGTGGAGAATATTTAACCAAGGTTGTCTTCTGTTTAAACAGAAACAGAAAATCCACATGAAACATTAAATCGAGCAAAATCAAAGCACTGATTTTTCTTTCAAAACTAAGTATTCTCCTGGGAAATTCAATAAAACATTTTATCTTTGCCTCTTCAAGAGGGAAAAGAACTTCTCTCAGTTTTTGTAAATTAAAAAAAAAACAAACTTAATCAATGGCAGTGGAATCAATTGCCTCCTCAACAAGTTTGCAAACACCTGAGTGGTGCAGTTGTCACACCACTGGAGGGTGGAATGCAATTTAGAGGGAACTGGACAAGCTGAAGAAGCGAGCCCATGGGAACCTCATGAGGCAACAAGACCAAGTGCAAGGTCCTGCACCTGGATTAGGTCAACTCTCAGTACCAATATAGGGGAGGAAGGAATTGAGAGCAGGCCTGGGGAGAAGCAACTGCGAGCACTAACGAATGAGAAGCTGGATAAAACACCGCAATGTGCACTTGCAGCCCAGAAAGCCAACATCTCCTGGGCTGTATCAAAGGCAGTGGGGCCAGCAGGTCAAGGGAGGGGATTCTGCCCCTCTGCTCCACTCTCATGAGACCCTCCTTGAGTACTCTGTTCATCTCTGGGGTTCTTAGTACAGAAAGGACATGGACCTGTAGAAACAAGTCCAGAGAAGGAGCACAATCGTGATCAGGGGAATGAAACACCTCTTTCATGAGGCTTTCCTGAGAGAGTTGGAGGTTGTTCAGCATGTAGAAAAAGCTCCAGGGAGACCTTACTGTGAACTTTCAGTACTTGCAGGGAACTTATAAGAGAGATAAACGTTTCATCAGGGCCAGTTTCAACAGACAAGGGGTAATTGTTTAAACTGAAGGAGGATCAATTTAGATTACGTATAAGGAAAAATTTGTTTATAATAGGGGTGGTAAAACACTGAAGCAGGTTGCCCAGGGAGGTGTTTGATGTCACATCTCTTGAAATATGCAAGACCAGGTTGGACAGAGCTATGAGCAACCTGATCTAGTGAAAGGTTCCTTGCCAATTGCAGGGGATTTGGACTAGACAACCATTATAGGTCTCTTCCAACTCAAAATAATTTATGACTCTAATTATCCACAAGCCAAACAACTAATCTTCAGACTACTTGCCAACCCTGTCTGAAATAGGTACTTCCAGGGACTGGGCAACTCAAGACTTCTCGTCCCTCTTTCTTTCCTCCTGAAGCAGAACTTATGTCTCAGATGCATCATGACAGCCTTCACACATGCGCCAGTCACCATTCGATCTTCCATTTTGTCTCTTCCATAGTGTCATGGGTTTGAAGGCTGGCTAAACGCCAGTGCACTCACAAAAAAAATCATCCACTAATTCTCCCCTGCTATAGTTGAACACATGAAGGGGAAAAAACAATTTAAAAGCTCATGGAGTGAGATAAGGATTAGGAGAAAAACATTTTAAGGGCAGAACAGGCTCAAAATTTTAAAAGGTATAAAGAAAATTTTATCAACAGATTTAAAAGAGAATAATGAGAACTAGACTAAAATTTTAAAACACCTTCCTCCCCTCAGGCCTTTCTTTCTTTCCCACAGGGAGACAAAGAAGTGATTTTTAGTCAGTTTGTTACTTCTGTTTCTTCAGTTCGCTAAGGGCAAAGGAGTCTCCTTTGCTATGCCATGGGGACTTTCCCACATTAAACAGTTCTCTGGGAACTTTTCTAACGTGGTTCTAATTTTCACTAGTAGAATTCCACCCAAAACCTGCTGCAATGTGAGTCTCTTCCATGGGCAAAAATTCTTCCCACAGCTGCTTTTCCGTGGGCCATTAGTTCATTGGGTGCAATTTTTAAGGATGAACCGTTCTAGTATAAAAGCAAGGGTCTTCTTCTATATCTGGAAGCAAGAGTTCTCTCTCTGTTCAAGCGTCTCACCAGATCACAGCTTCTCGGCATCCACACGTTCCAGCGTGAGCATTCTTCTTCTCACAGGCTGCAGGTGAATGCTGCATCCCCACCACAGACTTCACGAATTACAGGGAAACATTTTGTTGTATAATAGTCCTCACCATGGCCCGCAGAATAATTTCAGCTCCGACGCTCGGAGCACCTCCTCCTCCCCCTCCTTCCTTTGCACCAACCTTCGTGTCGCCATTTTTTTTCTCTTCACATCTTCAGTTTCTCTGGTTCTCTGACACGGGAGAGAAGTGGTGTTTGTAGATTCATTTGTTCTCAGGTTCTAACAGTTGAACAGTTTTTATAGACTTCTGCAGCGCTGAAGTTGATCTTGTCCAGGCTCCACATCAGGGAATCGCTCATCGTGCTTTTCTCTGTGTTGATCACTTGGTCTCTGCTGGCATCACACGAGCCATGCCAGCCACCGGCTCCACTCTGTAATTTTTTCTTCTGGGATGCCAAAAAAAGAAAAAGCTGTCATCACTTCTGTCCTTTTATTTGCAGTGCAGGAGGCTAAATGTGGCCAGGCAGGCAAAGTCTATCGCTGCCCATGCCAAGATGGTGGCAGCCTCATGGCTGCCTTTTTCCCCAGCTGCCCTCAGTCTCTGCCAGGGGCCACTCCTGGCCCTGGCCACTGCTGCTCACAGCACCGGAATGGCCCCTGGCGGCATGGCCGGCTGGCCCCTCCCCGTCCCTCGGAGGGCATAAAAAGAGAGCTTCCCGCGGTCTTTTTGTTCTTAACTATGTTGTCATAGAAACATTACCACCTTTTCTAATTGGCTTAGCAATGTGCCTATTCGCAGAGCGAGCCAGCAATTGGTTTCACCAGGCAGAGAGGAAGCTGCTAGCAGCTCCTCACAGAAAAGTCATTTCCGTGGCTGGCTTCTTCCCTCCTCACCAAAAACCAAGTTATTTAAAACTACCACACACAACAAGGAGGAGAGTGTTTGTATACAGCATACATGTGAGTTTATAAGTGTGCTTGAACACAGAAGTTTTACATGGCATTTCTATGCCCATTGTTTTCACATATAAAACCTTCTGGAATATTTGTTGTGGTACTGTGATTAAGAATGATGCAATCGGTGTTCCCTTGCTCTCACACTTAAAAATATGAGATAAATAAAACACATTAACTTACATAACTTTTATAGACATATTAAAGCAGTTGTCAGAGGAGCAATAACTACTGAAAATAGGTCAAGCTATTCAAAGGACTGATATAATAAGAAATCAGCAAAATTTTGCCTTTTTGGTTCCTGTGCTCAAAGCTAAGGGTATTTGTTTTCCATCTTAAACATCCTGCTTAAAATCTACAAAATAATTCAAATGCTAGGAAATTTATTTTCTTAAAGAAACAAAAACAAACAAAAAAAAGACAGTAGTCAAGTTCAGTTGAACTGTGAAATATGACAGTATTAAAGTTTGAAGACATTTGTCTTTAAACTATAGTTTTCTTCCAAATAACATGTAGCCTAACCTGCCAAAATTAAAGGTTTGTCAGATGTTAGTTCACTTGCTGTAATACAAGAAAAGGTCAGAAAGCAAATTGAAAAAAGAGTTCAGACAGCTTTAACCTCAAGGCTTTACTTTATTCCAAGAGACAGAGTTATTAGTCATAGTATTTCCTATAAAAATAAAAAGAACCAATAAACAGAAAAAGAATCACAGGACTTAACATTCAAGGATATGACAAGAGGCTACTATTCTGATCTTTTAAGTAGTTTTAAAGAATGTGAAGCAAAATATCATTCACCTTACTTGAACATTCAGATAGTATTTTCAGCTTTTGAAATACCTTGTAATGGTTTAACTTGTTGTGAATTTCTCAGTTATTTTAGCAGACAGAGGTAAGATGGGAGAAAACAACTAACAAGCCCTCAAAAATTTTTTATACCAAAATGCAAACAGAGAAATATCCTACGAGCCTGCCTGAAGTTACCTGTCGTAATTTATGTGCATGTGGTTTTTTAGACTAACCATTGTTTTATGCACGTTCAGGTGAATTCCATAAAATTATACAGATATTTTCCACAACAATGATGAAAGAATAGCAGCTATGATTGGAATTTTGCAAGTCCTCTTTAAAAAGGAATGCGGAAATTATCTTGTTTGTAATACAATTATTGCTAGCAGTAAAAATTTGAAGGAACATCTAGATTAACAAAAAACTGTGAAGAAAGTAAATTAAAACAAATTTATTGCAAAACGAGGTTGGAATAAAGGCATTAACTGTTATAAAACATTGTGATACTAAATTTATTATTCAGTCAAACTAGATTATTTCAAATATCCTCAGAAAATAAGGAAAATTCCTCCATGGAGATAACTGCATGTGCCATTGCCAGAGTTGAGACAAAATTACCATAATATACATCAAAATCTACATAACCAGGAAAGTTGTAGGAAAAAAAAAGGGCAGACACGCATAAAAAATTAGTGAGAAGTAGCTTTCCCCCAACACACATCCTTCATTTTCCTCTCAAAAATACCCCACTTGCAAAAACTCTTTAAACTTTGATAATTTTGATGAGTTAGAGCATTTTTATTCTAAAATTGACTATAAAATCATTTTACCTTTGACGTAAAATCTTGAAGCCCTAGAAAGGCACAGCTTGATGCTTTTCAGTAATCTTATTTTTACAAAAAAACCCCCTCTGTTATTCCTATAGTCTTTACAAACTTATGAAGACTAAAGTGCCCCAATATCCCTGAGGCAATGACTTTTCTGTGTATTCAAGTGTCCCCTATGAACTCTCACTTTTCAAAAACTAAAACTGACAGAAATAGCCCTACAGATTTTGTGCTACTACATGTGAGATAAACCAATCAACCAAACAAACAAACCCCATCTACTTTCTCAATTTTCATCTTTTACGTGGAGATTGAAAAAATATCAGTTTATTGGAGTGTTTAAATTTTGTGAAACACAAATAATCATACTTCTGTTCTAGAACATATTGCTGATGTAGAAATTGAACAGGAAGGCTATTAGAACCATTCTCTTTACATGAATTCTACTCTGGTTCTGTCTTCACATGTCTATCCATACCTCCTCTTTATCTAATTCTGTATATACACAATTAACAAATACAATTTGAACACCTGTCTATTAGAGCTTCTTCATTTAACATTCATTGGGTAATGTTCACCACACACACACACACCTTTTCTCAAAAATATTTGTTCGATTTTTTTTTATTTTCCAGCATTAAGTATTTTGACAAACTTGTATTCTGCTCTGGAAAGCTGTTCTATAACATTTTAATTCAATTTTGTTCCATCTCCCTAATGCCATTTAACTTATTTGCCCTCATACCATTGTTGTGTGGCAGGGAAGAAAAATAATCCAAGGAGGGGAATACATGATTTGTTCGTGATGCCACAAAAGTCATTAAATAGATTGAATCAAGGTTTTCTCATACCAGCTTCCAGTCTCTTAAATGTGTTATTTTGCTGAATAATTTAAATTCACTGTTTTGAATCCTACAGCTCTCTTGAACTGAAGAAACCACTTGTATTCCATATTACGATGAAGAAAGATTATTTTTTCCCAAAGGGAAAAGAAAATATTTTAAAAGCTTCTATGTAATTTATGTTTTCACTTCAGAAAAAGGTAAAACACCCATTTACATTCTTTCACCTTTCAGCAATTCCTTCCTATAACTGCCATCTGTTTCCTACTGTCTTCTACACAAATATGTGAGCTTTTTCAGTTGGCAATAGAAGTTCTCCTTGCATGCCACCTGACAGTAGCTTTCAGCTAATTAAATAATTTCTATATGAATGCTCAATAAAAATCAATTATTTAATGGGAAAAATGCTGAGAGCCAACTGAATGTTTTAAGAAATATCACGGCCTACAGGGAAGGGAGCAGAGACAGTGCAAGTCTTAAAAGCAATAGAGAATGAGCCAGCCAAGCCAGCCATAAATCCTGCTGCAGGTCTAAGGAGGCACGTTCTGAAGCAGAATGCTGCTGTTGGAGAGATTAATGTGATGTATATTCTCCCCTGCAGCTGCCAGTTCCTCCTCAGTTCAGCCAGCATCCCTTGGGGAACCCAGTACTATCTGGAACATCATTTCCAGTCCCTACCTGCACGGTAGGTCTTGCTAGAGACTCTCAAAATGAAAAACAAACAGACTGAAAAACAAAAAACCCCCCACCAGCCTAAAAGCCCTGCCAGCCCTCAAAAGGAAACTCATAAGTGAATACCCACAGCCCACTACCAAATATGCCCTGGAGCCATGAAAAGAAGCACCCACACAAGTGATTCCTGTAGGATATTTTGAATTTATTTCTCCTTACTCACTTTTGCTGGGTTTTTTGGTTGGTTGTGGATTTTTTTTTTTCTGTTTTTTTTTGTTTGTTTGTTTGTTTGGGTTTTTTTGGGGGTGTTGTTTGTGGGTTTTTTTTTGGTTTTTTGGTTGGTTGGTTGGTTTTTTGGAGGGGGTTTGCATTTATTGTATTTCTTGTGTGTGTCTCTCTTTTTTGCCTTTTTTGTTTGTCTGTTTTGTTTGTTTGTTTGTTTGTTTGTTTGTTTTGGTGGGGTTTGTTTTGTTTTGTTTTGTTTTGTTTTGCTTTTAGAGTTCATAACCACATAATAAAATTTAAGGGTTTAATTTTATATGGAATTGAGAAACAGGACATGACATCCCAGAAACCCAGACAAGCCTATGGTCAATTTATCTGTTTATCACCAGCAACTAACCTAGGGATTTCCTACTGTCCAGGTTCTGCAAAAGTACTTTGCATTTTTTATTAAAATGTGCTCTAGGATGAACCCACTTGAACAGGAACGTTGGACCAGATAATCCACTGTGGTGTCTTCCAACATTACCCATTCTGTGGTCACAACATGAGGGTTTATCCTAGCTTAATACACTAACAATCAGAATGAGATCACACCAATTAAAGACAATGCCTGAAAAGAGTCTAGGAGATAAATATAATTTTAAGTTCCATATTCATAAATACATACTAAATTGTGTGCTAATGCTGAATGCACTTTGAGAAAGTTTTCTTTTTCTTCCTCTCTACAAACAAAAAAAAAAAAGGGCGGGAAAAAAGGGGGGGGGGCTTGGAGAAGGAATGGGAAAGGCTCTTTCTTTTATTTATTCTGGTTTACTGTTGCTTTGCACATGTGCTTTCTGTTGTTTCAAGAGACTGTTGGCAGAGTAACATACCTTGACACTGCCTTTATCACAGTGTGAAAAACACCAGATGTACAAAATTAACGTTCAAGTTAATCAAAATATTGCTTGACAAAGCAAATAATTGAATTGCACCTTCAATGCACTGTGGTAGACAATAATTAACATGCAGGATCTTCCACATCTGGATAGAACTTTCAATTTCCATTTTAACATCATAGAATGCTGTCTACACATTTTATAATGGCACCCCTGATAATAATATATTCTGTTTTTAATCATATTCCACGTTGCAGGAAATGAAGCTTGCAATTTTCCCAGGTGCTTATCAAATTACTACTGCAAGCTAATTCTCATCCTCCAAGTTAAGAGTTTCAACACTGTGCACATTAACGGCCTGCTTATGTTCTTCCTGTACAACAGAAGGTAAGTTAATATGTGCTTCAATTATATCCAGTTTGTGCATTTATAGCACCCTGTGGGCAGCACTAAGAAGGCTGTAAATGTACTTATTCTGCTTCTTTAATGCTCTACTGTATTATAGGGGAGAGGGGGAGAGAGACAACTGCATCATTTTATCAAGAGAATCAATAAGGAGCTCAGCTTCACTGTATTGATTCAAGAGGGCTGCTAAGGTACAGCTCTCATTTTACTTGTTACAAAAAAGCTTACCCGAGCTTGACTTTTATATAAATTTCCCACTTCTTCATATATGCACATGAGCACACGCATTTAGGTCTGTGTTTCTCAGCTCTAATAAAACGCACGTGAAGCACATTTTTAAGTATTGCAAACATTTTATCTTAAATTAAAATTGAAGATTTATTGCGTGATTGCCTCTGCTAACTGTACTATTGACCTAACTGAACATTGTCTTTAAAGAAGACATCTATTTTTTTCCAGACTTTTTTGTTTTATTGCAGGCCAGTCTGAGGTTTCATAAAATAGTTGCATACTAGCACTCATGCAATTTGGATTTCTTTTCTTCCTATTTTTATTGCAGTGTTCCCTTACCTGTGGAGGGTTAAGTGAGGGCATACACTGTATTTTAATTATTTATTTTATTTTTAATGTAACCACTTTCCTACTTGTTCTTCATGGAAACTTTCCAGAAACAAAACCAACAGTGTGGAAAAAAAAAATTTAAAACTGTCATAGAATTTTTTGAAGGAACATAAACCTCTTCTCCATTACAGGACATGACAGAGGTATATCCTGTAGCTAGAAAAATAAACAAAAACAAAACCAAAAACCTTGAGAAAGCTTATATACAAAGTTTTAAAATGAAAAGTTTTGGAAAGTATTTCATCTCAATTTTCACTCAAATAGCTCTTGTTATTTAAAATTTCAAAGTGAATAATTTGATTTTATGACTGTTAATATTTAGATTTTACTACAGAACTGTTAGATTTAGGCAACATGATACTTCTCTTTATCTTTCTATTCTTTGTTTACCATATCAAAAAACCCAAATCAAAATTAAAACAACAAACAAACAAAAAACCAAACCCAACCAACACACAAAGACTAAAACCCAAAACCAAAACTGCAGTTCAGCAAAAATGTAATCCACATATATGTATGTGTCGGATTCAACTGGGGTAAGTTTATAACAATTGAATCCTTTTCCAGAAACCATATGATTTGAGAAGTGACCTAATTGGGGTGCAGATTATATACAAAACACTAACGGTTCCTTCTCAAGTATGTTTTCTCCACTTGCAAAAATTACATAAACATAAGGTGCATCTTTTCATTTATCATATTCGTTGTTAAATATGTGAGTGATCCTCATCAGCAACAATCAAATCAACACTATTTTCAATTTTCTGTGCCTCAGACAATGTACCCTTTGCATGTTTGCGTGTGACATAAATTTGACCAAAGGGACATGGAATTGCTTTTGTGTGCTCATTTCTCCTTCAGAAGTCCTCAGGCTTGGCGTCTAAATGTCTACAGAAATCTAGTATGCATTTTTACTGCATCACCATATAAATCCATTATGATTATTTTAAATCAGGTTTTCTTTTTAACATCATAATTTCTCAAGCCTATGATATTGATGTCCTTCTCAATGACTACAGACATTCTGAAGAACTGTTGAAGCAAATGTTAGGTAAACATGTATTGGACTTTCTGATAGAAACTGGTTATGTACACCTTCAAGTCAACCATAAACAAAAAAAGCCCAGTTTATCCTTTTCAGGACAAAGATAGAGAAGGAAAATGTCAAGACTTCCTCTGTGATAGACCCAAATATCTCAATTTCACTAGCTTTTGCTCTACTTTGCTAACAATTTCCAACTCACCTTACAGGAGGTACCATAAGTTACTTAACAAATAAGTATAGAACACTACAGGTAAAAAAAAAATCTTTTCGCCCCTCTGATTTTATGCTGGTAATTCTAAGAGTCTTCTAAAGATGAATTTGACAATAGTCAGTGGTTTTTAAAACCAGATATGATCAAAACACAGAGTACATGTTCCTACACATACCATTTAAGTCTCATTTCTCATGTCCTTACTGAGTGTTAATACAGAAGGTTTTGCAAAAGTTATGGTTAAATTTAAATCAATTAAATCATCAGTTAAAGTCAAAGAATGTGAAGTACCAGTATTGGTATAAATCCCCTTTAGATAAATCAAATTCCAAACTAAAACACGTATATATATGGTCCATGTCCAATCCAAAAAGGTTTACTAGCCCTTAATTTAGCAAATTTAAAAGAATGAAGTATGTTTAAACAGTAAATCAGTAAAAATAAATTTTTAAAAATCAACACATATGTTGATTTTGTAATTTTTTACATGGCTATTAATTTCAAAGTAATTTTTAGCTATTAAGAAAGGGCATGAGAAATACGCGCTTTTTTTTCACTCTTCAATATTTTTTATATATATCTCATTCATATGTTTAAGAAACTGGATTTATCCCATGGGATGCATTGTCACAAAAGTAAACATTCAAATTAAGTAGTGTGGAGGGAAAATGATAATAATATTCTCACATTCTATGTTCAGTCACTTACTACTTTTAATAAATAAATTTTAAGCTTACCTCATTGAATTTGGTGGGATTATAATTACAGAGCCAATGGAGATAACTAAGCAGCCTGAATAACTGCTTACAGGATGAAACAGAGCTGTCATGGACAACTGTTTTTCTCTATTAATTCTCTACAGAGCAATCAGCTGCACTAATCTTCCTCAAACAAGTCCTAGTTTTAGATCACCACATTGACTTCTGTATATGACAGTCTTGAAAGGAAGGGAAATTTA
>WEKY01001447.1:25074-40313 GCA_013390045.1 Picathartes gymnocephalus | reverse complement strand
AGGCAAAAATGAGGGATTTTCAGTCAGTCTCTTACAGGCATCACACAACGTTTAGGGTGAGGCAACAAAGCTATGAAATGGCATCCATCCAGACAGATTTGGGAAACATTAAACCATGTAGCAGCCTCAGTGTAAATGGAATAATATTCCTTTAGCCCTATGGTCCCTTTGGCTGAGAGCCTTATTTGTTGAATGCAATTGCTGTAATTAAAACCACAGTTTTACCAGATCATACGGAGTCACAGAATGGGTCAGGCTGGAAGGGACCACAGTGGGGACATCTGGTGCCACCTCCCTGCTCCAGCAGGGCCATCCCAGAGCACAGGGCACAGGATTGTGTCCAGACAGGTCTGGAATATCTCCAGGGAGGGAGATTACGAACCCTCTCTGGGCAATCTGTTCAGTGCTCAGTCACTGAACAGGGCAGAAGTTCTTCCTGATGTCCAGGTGGAACTTCCTGGGCATCAGTTCCTGCCCGTTCCTCTTGTGCCATTGCTGGGCCCCACCGAGCAGAGCCTGGTCCATTCTCTGATCCCTCCCTGCACTAACAGACAGGGATGAGGTCCCCTCTCAGTCTCTTCTCAAACCTAAACAGCTCCAGCTCCCTCAGCCTTTCCTTATCAGAGATGCTCCAGTCCCTTCATCATCTTCATAACCCTTCCCTGGACCTGCTCCAGGAGCTCCATGTCTCCCTTGTCCTGAGGAGCCCAGAAATGGACACAGCACTCCAGATGTTCCTCACCAGGGCTGAGCAGAGGGTTAGGATCACCTCCCTCAATCTGCTGGCAATGCTCTTCCTGATGCATCCCAAGATCCCATTGGTCTTCTTGGCCACAAGATCAGGACCTATCTGAAAGCTAAGTTTCAATAAATTAGTTATTTTCAAATAGGCCTCTCATTTCTGACTGTTTTCTTGGACTTTTTTTTTACCCTGTCTCCCTAGCAACATGCCCTGCACTGACTTTCCCTTCGGTGCTCTTCTAGTAATTGTCTGATACAAGCCAAACTTGTTGAGACTGTAATATACAGGGGCACGGGTACAGAAGAAAACTATGAAAACTTCAACCCTACTCCTAAACTCATGTTGGGCCAGCAGACTCTGAAATCAGCAGTGGTATTTCTGCTGCAAGGACAGGGCCTCACATGGTAAATCTGCTGTGAAATGGTTTGTGATCAGCAAGTCTGAGTCCAAGGGGTTAGAAACAACAGAAGCTCCTTCTAGGAAAGAAACAAGACCTCAAGCTGTTTTGAGCAGAAGTGAAAAGAGTTCAGTAAAAATTCATCCTTTGAACTTCGTCTTTTTCTTGATTCTCTTTCCTTACATTTTCTTTCATTCTGCCCTCTGCTCCAAGCCCAGTAGCTTGCACGCATCTGTTAAAATATAAAAAGAGCCCCCTCTGCTAGTGCCTATTAAAGTGCCATATGGCTGAGGTATAGCCTGAGGTGCTGAGCATCACAGAGTGCAGCTCTGCAGAATAAAGATTCCTTCACTTGAGGTTTAATTAGGTAAGTGCTTTTTAAGTAGCATCGTGATTTCCCCTTAAAATATTTGCTATTCCTCACCAAAGAACAAAGATGAAGCTGGTCTCAATCACAGCCTGACGTGTGTCAATGAATGCTCCCATCCTTCTCATAATGATTCACTTCTCCTTCATCCTCAGAGTCCCCCTCAGAGGGGATAACAGGCAGAGTGGTCTCCCAAGCGTGTGTGATCCCTCCTACTGTGGAGGAATCTTTCCAACTTCATCACTGCTGCAGCAGACAAGGGTGTGCTCTGGGCTCCATCTGCTGCAGAGGAGGAGGGAGTTCTTTACTTCCAGATGCAGCTGCACTACAGCTTTATCGAGGGGGAATATAGAGAGGAACTGTGTGCTTTGAGGTGTCACTTCGAGTGACGGACTGGGGTGTGGTGCTGCAGGAATCTGCCATCGCCAGAAAAGAAATTCCAAACTAGGAATCCACAGCAGTGAAGGTAAAATACATCTAAAGAAACTCTTGGCGAGGTATGCTTTGAGTTTACTCTGATTTTTCCAACTGCAGGTGAAGAACAATAAATATTATGCCTTTGATTTTTGTCTTTGATTGTTTGCTTCATTTTTTAGTGCTGCTGTCATTCTTGTTAAGAGGGAATTTCAGTGAGGGGAGAGGATCTCCACTGGCTTGGTGCATGTGAGGACAGGTAGGCTTCTGCTCAGTCCTGTTAAATATGATGTACAGTTAAATCACTCTGAATAAGTCCATGGGCAGTCCCAAAATTCATTGCTACCTGCCATTGTCTTGGAGATCTTGGTTGTGCTGGACAGAGAAGGCTGTGCAGCAACTACCAAAATTATTCTGCTTTTCAAACAACTACAGAGACATAAAGAAAACTCAAAAATCTCTTCCTATTCCATGGGTTCAAAATAACTCCCTGGAATTTCCTGTCTTATATTTTGTCTGCACTAGTTTTTCACTTTTATTTTAAGCATGTCAAACACCTCAGTCACTGTAGTATAACAAGATCTGTTAAAATACCTAAACAGATATCCCTTTTTTTCTTCCTCTGCCTTTTGTTTAATAGGCTTGACCTGTAAAAGGGCTTCTTTGATACCCAAAAGTTTTCTCTGTGTCTACTGGAGCCCTTAAAGACTTCATCTCCCCTCTTCTGTCTCTTAATCCCTTATAGCACTACATGCTAAGGAATAAGTAAAATCTTAATCATTTCTGTTCACGGAAATGGAACCAGAGGCGCAGTGCAGAATATATAATGTATAACTGGCTCTTCAGTGACTACTCATGATTATCTTCTCTCCCCAACAAACTCCTGTTTATTTTCAAAAGAAAATGGGGACATTTCTGGAACTCTGCATAATCCCTTTAGTGCTGCTCTTCCCAGCAGTGGTAATAAACAGGGAGGAGTTAAATGGATGCAGCACCCTGATAAACCTGACACAACTGATTTTGGGAATGTGAGGACACCCAGCCTGGCCAGCACAAAAGAATATTTCACCTGTTCACTGCCTCCAGCAGCACCCATGAGCAGGCACCCAAGGAACAGTAATAACAGATGATGTACATAAAATATTCCCTCAGGCACTGCCCAAGCTTCTGCTTATTTCCTGCTTAGGGAGTTCTGACATTGTTTTTTGCTTAGTAACTCAGAGATCTTTCTTTGAAGTATTTTTCTATTCTTCCCTTCAGTCTGTGGGTTTTATTTTATTCGTTTTTGGTGAGGATGGCAGGAGAACTCAGATGTTAGAGGAGAGAATTGCTTTTCTGTGCAGGAAGAATGTTATGGGGAAAACAAGATGGAAGTTGTATCCATGTAGTAAATAAAGAATTTATAAGGCTTTCATTAGATGGGTCTCAGTAGGATCTAACATGAGAGTTGATACTTATGATTACTTCCAATAATGCTGCCCAAGAAAATGAAGATAGCCTGGATTCCATATGAAAATGGGAATCTATGCAATCCTTCAGGAGCAGTCTGTTCCTGAAGGATTGCACCCTGTGGATTGAATCCATGCTGGAGCAGTTTGTAAAGAACTGTCTCCTGTGGGAAGGGCTCNGAAGGAAGGAAGGAAGGAAGGAAGGAAGGAAGGAAGGAAGGAAGGAAGGAAGGAAGGAATCAGGGCACATTACGAATAAAGGCTTCTTTCTGATACTAGTGGTTGCAACATTCATCTATCTGGTCACTGAACATTTATTTATAGAAAAAATATACAAGGAAAACCATAAAAACCTGTGGAAAGAATAAGGTAGTATGGAAATATTTGTTTCAGAATTAGAATATTAAAAAAAGAAAGATGAGATTAATGTCACTGAAGTTTAGAGAACTAAGCCTGAACTAAACCTGAACTTGTCCCTTGATGTTCCCTTTCAGGCTAATGCATGGATTTTATTTTTTTTTTTTTTAACCATTGAATAGATTAGTTAAAGATGAGCCAGATTGTCCTCTCTCTTCTCTAGAGAGAAATGAGGGTCATTTGTGTTGATGTGGAGCATTTGAATTGAATGAAAAGATTCTCATCCATAATATTCCATATTGACTAATTTGGAGCAGGAGAAAAGGGAATAAACATCCACAAGGCAGGATATTTCACCCACCTACACTGGAAGAATGGTGGAAGAGATCAAAGGAAAATCAACTCAGCTATTTTTACCCTTATTTATCAACAGCCCACTAAGGTCCAAGTGAGGTGGTGTCCAAAAGATTTATCAAGGTTATCTACAAATATCAGAGTGAAATCCCTGACATATGTGCATTTTCCTGCCATAAGCAGGGATCAACTGCATTAGTCTCCCTGGTGTCTACTAAAATATCTCCTTTCTGGTGGGATTAGGTTTTGCATTAATCCAGTACCGACTGCTAGAGTGTAAGCAAAGCAAATGTGTGAAGCTTCCTCCACCCTGGGCCTCAGCCCTGGCACCGTCTGTAGGAATAACACCAGCATATGTATCTAAAACCAGCATCACCCAGGGTTAACAACAGCTAGAGCCCAGATGGATGAAAAAAAATGCATTATATTTACATTTATAGAATTTATTCGTTCTCTTTTAATTAGCTCTCTATGCAGCAATTTATTTCCAGTGCCGTTCTTAACGAAAACGTTATAAATTGCAGTTCTATTTCCACTATTAAGAGTTTTATCCATTCCATCTCTGTCCTGGTTGACTAAAACCAGTTTTGTTTCCTTCATAGTTAAATAGTCTTAAAAAAAAATTATCTGAGGAAGGTACTTCTTGTGTTTACATACGCATTGCTGCTGCTCTGGAAACACTCATCAGTGTGTGAGACAGCAACACTTGCTATGCCAGTGTGTTTTTCTTTCCTGATAGGGAACCTTTTCAGCTCTCATTTTCTCTAGTTCTGCACAAACCAAGTTTTTCTTCCACCAGCTCCCTTTAAGCAGAACTGGAGCATACAGTTTGTGCTCCCTTAGCTGGAGTAGTTTAGTGCCAACCATTTTGTGTGTCTTCTGTGGGCTTTTTTAAGGCTTATTTCCAGTAACACATGAATGAGAATTTAAGGGTTTCTGTCACTTTTTACAGCTCTGAGTTGCTTGCTCTGTAGTTAAAAGCAGCTGCAAGGTGAAAGCCTGGTATTTCCCCATGGCAGGTTCTCAGGGATGGTGAAATAGTGACAAGGCACTGGATGGGCACTGAGAGATTTGCATCCTTGGCAGCCTTGGCTGTGTACTCCAATGCTTAAGCATCCATCTCCTTGAATTTGTCCTGCAACCAGACACATTTTAACATAAGTCAGCATTTTTCTTCCTGATACTTAATCCAAGATGAAAGTCAAATGCCAGTAATTCTGCCTGTTCCCAAAAAACCCACAAGATTTGCCACACTGGTGCGAATGGATGACTTGCCAGGTCTGCTATCTAATCTCTCTTAGTGTCTTAGCTGGCCAGTGTTTTATGTCTCTCATTTTTACATTATCCTGAGTGCTTCCCAGAATAAATCCACGTATTCATGAAGCTGCTTTTCTCTCTCCTTTCTCCCTCCACACTACCAGAATTGTCAAATATGAGTCAGGGAGCCCTGTCCTGCTAGAGAAAGGCAGTGACTACTCAGACCAGAAGAGATGTGGCCTCTTCCACAGAACTATCTTGCAGCTGAGCAAAGTTACTGCAGCTTAAATTGCAAGGTGAACCCATGGATGGAGAAAAAACAATGATGTTTTCTTGGTCATTCAGTCAGATTTAGATCACACGTTGCTGGAAATTTTAACCTTTTTGTCAAGGCAACAAAATAAATTCGTAGCCCTTCTCTGCACTTTGAGTCTCACTCTTCTGCATTTCAGTCCTCAGAAAAAGAAAATTCCAGATACATTTCTTTAGTTTGTTATTGGGATGTTGTGAAGGAAATCCCAAATGACAAGGATGTGGGGTTTTTTGAGAAATAGAATTGTAGGATCGTTAAGGTTCCAAAAGACCTCTAAGGTCATTGAGTTCAGCTGTCCTCCTACCACCACCACTAAACAATGTCCTCACTGCACATCCACACATATTTTGAACACTTCCAGGGATGACGACTCCGCCACTTTCCTGGGCAGCCTGATCCAATGCTTTACAACCCTTTTCATGACAGAAATTCTCTTAATGTCAACTCTAAATCTTCCCTGGCACAACTTGAGACCATTTCCTCTTGTCCTGTCATTTGTTAGCTGGGAGAAGAGACTGACACCCACCTCACTCTAACTTCCCTTTCAGGTAGGTGTAGAAAGCAATAAGGTCACCCTACAGCCTCCTTGTTCACCACACTAAACAGGATGACAAGGCTTTTACAAGAAAAGTAATATTAAGAGAAAATGAGTACACATTTTTTTGGAGGAAGCATCTTCTCTGACTTGTTACCATGAGAAGAAGCAAGGTCTTATTTTTAAGTGTGTTTGATTCTTTCTCTTTCCTGACCTGCTGTAGTACAGGCATAAAGTTTCTGCTTTAGGTAGCTCCTGGAGTTTCCTGTCAGAACTTTCTGGGAGAACTTGTTAGAACCCAAATTTTAAACCTCACACAACCTCAAAAAATGCATTTAGGGCTTATATCAACTGTATCACTCAAAAAAAAAAAAGTTGCTGGAGGTTGAAAAGGAACTTTTTCTCAGATTAAACATTGTCACGTTAAAGAACTATGCAGTGACTTTTCAATCACACCCAACTCTGCCACACACAGCAGGCTGTGAGATTAAAAATGAGGTCAGCTCACTCATAAATAGATTTTCCCCTTGTTTTAATGTGATAAGACAATGCTGCTGAGATTCGCTCTTCACTTGCCATTTAATCAGGGCTGAGTTTGCAATGTCATTATCTGATGTTTCACATATTCAACATCAGGTAATTTAAAAATCTTTATGCAAATGGTCCTGCTACTTTTATAACAGCGTTTGTTTTTAACAGGTTGGGCAAAATTACTCTAGTTCATTATGTGTCACCTCCCAAGCACTGGGCATTCCACCTTTGTGAAATGAATTTTCTCATGATCCCCGAAGTTCAGCTAGCAATATTCACTTCTGAAATGTGATATCACCTCTTATATCTCTTGCCATTATTATGCCATCTTCTGCAGCTTTGCCTCCCGGGTGCAAATTCTGAACTGCTGCAGACATTTTTACAGGTTTATATGAGTACCAGTTGCATGTTTCTTAAAACTTTGCCATGTACTGTGCATTGCTAAGACAAATCTTTAGGGCTCAGACAGAAATGCACAGAGGTTTATTCCTACTGGGCACATGACTAACATCAAGCATGAAGATGAAAACAATCTGGGATTTCTTTTAGTGTAGTGAATCCCAAGGAGCTGACTTAGCTAGACAACTCCTTTCTTGGACCCCCAAACAGTGCCTGGATTATGGGCTTGGGATTTGTTGCTAGGGTTGGTTTTTTTTGGTTTTGTTTTGTTCCCAGTATCATCTCATTCTTTGTCTTAGTTTTGCTTTAGGATTAACCTGTACAATCTACAAAACACACCTATGCTCTTGTGGTGCTCCCCTGATGATGCCCATGCACTTGCATTAATATCTTTATCTAAAACTCCTATTTTAACAATGATCTGCAGCTGCCAAATCTGAAGAACTTGATATCAGGGCCAAAAATACTCTATACTTCCAAAGAACCTATATTTCTACTGTGGCATCTTTCTAAACAGAAAAAGAAATTATTTCAGTGAAGTTCAATCAAAGGTGGCTGCTGGGAACCATTGATGCCCTTAAGAGAATGCCCAGGGGAAATAAATCTGTAAGTGAATATTAAGCAATATTGCACGGGGTATATCATCATCCTGCCATCTCATTTTTTTTTTCTGACAAAAGACTCTTGGGTTGTTAGGTATGTCCTGTTTTAAGAAGCTGCTGTTAAAACTCCAGTATAAGCAGAAATGACCAGTATGGCTGAATAAGAACAGCAGCTTTCCAGCTGTGGGCAGCTATGCACTAAAGAAGTTCTGTAATGAAAAGTGGATATCATTTGCTTCCCTAGAAAATTAGTGGGAAGGATTCTTTAACAGAGGAACTTTTAACTGATGACTCAACAGTCTTTACTGAAAGCAAACTCTCCTCATCATGTACTACACTTGAAAAAAGGCCCAGCTAAAGGCCTGGAAGATTTACAATGTCAGTAATGTAATTCTCAGAATAATCTGCTGTTTGATTAACTTCAGCTTCAAAGAAGCAGGAAACACCACAGGTCTTAGTATTGTGGCCTTTTTCTTCCTTTCTTTGTCCTTTTTTTTTTTTTTTATCCTGAAAATACATCATTAAAAATTATGTATGTAATAAAGTCATTATATCAGGCCCATGTTGAAACCTTCATCAAAGTGAGCGGAAAGGGTTTTCAGAGGCCATTCCCCACCTCCACAGATGGAAGAGATTTATTCCAAATGAATTAAGCCATGAATTGCATCCCAACTGCAGAGAAAGGTTATCTGACATGATGTTGGATAAATTTGATGTTGATGCCCAAAGCTGGTTATCCGTTGAATCCTGAACACGGAAGCAAAGTATATTTACCATATTGTCAGGAAATGAAAATCATAATACTAGCAACTACAAGGGACTAGAGGCAGAAAAATATAAACAACCAGAGATTTCCTACTTTACCTTCAATACTCTCTTAGGGGTTTCAGAAATAGAAAATTTAGATCCTCATGTTGCAAGATGCTGTCTCCACTCTCAGCCTCACAGATAATTTAGGTTCTACATTCATAATGAATGAGATGGTGTCACAAGATTTCAGCTCTGTGATATTTGGAAGCTACTTTGCAATGTATATCTAAAACTGGTATAGAGTATGCAACAATTTCAGAGGAAAAGCAGATAAAGTATATTGTGACATGGATTTAATTAGTGTAAATTTGTGTATGGGAAGGTTTCAGTTCGAAAATATCAAAAGACAGTTGTGCCTTGGAAACAGGTTCGTCAGAACATTGAAAAAAAATCAAAATAAGTGAAAACAAAACTAAATTAAACAAAAAATGGTGAAATTGAGTCAAGAGCTTAACACTTCCTTTCTGTGGGCTGCAACTCAGGATACCTGTGCTGAGGGGTCCAGCTTTGGCACATGCTTACTCCCTGCCTGAGTTTGACATGTTGAGAAGGATCCTTTAAATAATTCTGAATAGCTGTTTTCATGTCCGTGTTTTCAGTGCTCACCATCAAAATCCATCTGTTCATTCTGTCCCATATTTTCCATCCTTTGGACAATCCATCAGTCTTCCCTCAACAGTGTGGATTTACAGACTAAGACTTTGCAGAGCAGCTGCAAGAACTTTCCTATGGGCCTGATGCAAGGCTGGGTAAAGTCAGTGAAGGTGTTTGCATGGACTTTAACAAGCTTTGGATCATTTCTTTCACTGATGCCGAATTCCACTTGATAATTTTGTGGGCCACTTTCGATCATCTCAGTCACCTTCGAATGAATGTCATTGTTTCACACTTTCAAAGAACCATTCAACTGGCCAAAAAGCTCTGCTTATATAATGGTCATCTACCATTCATAATGGACTATGATTTATCTGGATGAGCCTTCTCCAACAGAGAAGTTAATTGAGATTTCTATCCATGAGAAAGTCTTAAATTCATATAAATTTCCAAAAGTCAAAGGTTGTATTATCACAGCTTATTTACACAGTGCGATACGTGTCCTCATATTTGCTTAGACAGAGCTCTCACTTGATTTGAAACAACAGCAGGTAGGGACAAATTAGTTGGATAATTTATCTTCTCATGAGACCACCTCTTTAATTCACAGCCAGAACAGCCCAGACTAAATAAACGAGCAGAGTCTGCACTGTAAACCTCAAAGAAGGGAAAGATGCCTCTCTGAAGCCACGGAGAGCTGGAGGATGGATCCTTAGCTCACGTTCCTGTTGCAGCTTGGAGCTACCACACGGCTGGGGCAGCTCCTTACAGTCTGTTTTTCCAGCTCTCAGTAAACTGATCTGTCAGCTTTCACAGAAGTGTAATTTTAGCACCCTGATAGCAGCAGGGTCCTTTTTTTTTTAATTTGCCCTCTCTCTTTATGGATGAAGAAAAACAAAAAATCAAGATAAATATATCTGTTTTCTTTTAATGACTATGAAAATAATAGAAATGACTCACGGAAATATAGACAAACAAATTGGTAAAGTTCCTCAGATATTAAAAAACCCCTAGGATATATTCTAACATAATTTTAATTTCTTTCATTCTAAAGATTGTTATTTTGTTCTGTATTTGTATAGCAGTGTAACGGGTTAGGTTCGATAACCGGGCGGAAACACCAATTAATGTAGTGGTTTTAGTTCGCCTCCTCACATGGGGCACCAACTTAATGTAGTGGGTTGAGCACTCTAACCGAACACCAGTGCACCCACTAAACTTATTTACTCATTTTCTGCTGTGAGATAAGGATTAGGAGAAAAGCAAAGCAGGCTCAAAACTTTTAAAGGTACAAAGACAGTTTTATTAACAGAACTAAAAGAAAACCAATAAGAATCAGAATAAACCTGCAGACACTTCTCTTCCCCCCACCTCATTTCTCCTTCCCACCAACAACATAAAGAGACAAAACCTGAGACTTTCAGTCAGTTTACTACCTCTGATAGTCTTTCATCAGTTCACTTAGGGAGAGGTGTCTCTCCTGCCATGCCATGGAGACTTTTCCACAAGAAAACAGTTCTCTTGTGGCTCCAATATCACAGTGAATCAGCCGCCTGGAAAGGAAATCTGTCCACAATGTGAAAGTCCCTTCCTGCAACACACAGCTCTTCCTGCAACTGCTTTCGAGGGCTCATCTCTGTCTAACGGGGTACTATTTTAAGGATGAGCTGTTCTGGTAGAAAAGCAAAGGGTCTTCTCTTCTCTCTCTGGAAGCAAGGCTTCTCCTATCCCTGGAGCAAGGGTTCTTTTCTCTTATCTCTGGGAGCAAAAATTCTCTTCTCTCTATCCCTGGGGCAAGCGTTCTCATCTCTCCCATCATCTGTGGCATGGTTCCTTCATCTCTGTTCAAGTTTCTCATTAGACCACAGCTACTCGCACATCTGCTTGCTTCAGCATGGGTGCCTTTGCTCAGGCTGCAGTTAGAATGCTGCATCCCCCCAGCTGCATTCATGAGTTACAAGGAATATTCTGATATATCATAGTCCATCACCATGGCCTTACAAAAGAATTTCAGCCTAAAGCATCTCCTCCCTCTGGTCTTTGACTCCTTCTTCACTGACCTCAGGGTCTCCATGTTGGTTCCTTCACGTGTCCTCACTCTTTCTCTTCCTCTTACTTGAGAGAGGACTGATGTCTGTAAGTTTTATCTGTGCACTGAGAGAGTTAGTATCTCTCCCGGGCCGTTGTTGTCACATGATCTCTGCTGGGCAGCAGCTGAAGTTGCTGCAAGCTTTTCCCAGAGAGAGGGGAGGCAGGAATGGCAGGATCTCAGCAGCCAGGCCAGGATTCAGCTGTGGCAGGATCTCAGCCGTGCCCAGCCCAGCTGGATGGGCCCAGCCCGGCCCAGCCTGGAGGAGCTGGCAGGGCCCGACCGAGCGCGCCTGGCCCCGGCCCAGCCTGGCTGGCCCCACCGGGCCATGCAGGCCCCCTGTTACCTGTTCAGGAGCTGGAAGTAAGAGAGAGATTCCCAGGCTTCTCCTCTCTTAAATGTGAATCACAGAGGCGTATTCAGCTTAAGTGGCTAAACAGAGTGTCCATCTTAGAACTAGCCAGCTAATTGGTTCTCTTAGGCCTGAAGGAAGCAGTCAAGTTCCTTACAGGTAAAAAATTACTTTCCAAACCACAACAAGCAGCAAAGACAAGACTGGATAGTCCATGAGTAGAACTGCTAAATTCAGTGTAATTATTACCACTGTAAATAGTAAAAAACCTCTTTAATCAAAACCTAAGGGTATGACAGAACTCAAACTATCTTTCAGTAACTCTAACTCATTTTTATCCTCAAACTTGAAATATATATTAATTCTGTTGGGGTTTTGNTCAAACCACAACAAGCAGCAAAGACAAGACTGGATAGTCCATGAGTAGAACTGCTAAATTCAGTGTAATTATTACCACTGTAAATAGTAAAAAACCTCTTTAATCAAAACCTAAGGGTATGACAGAACTCAAACTATCTTTCAGTAACTCTAACTCATTTTTATCCTCAAACTTGAAATATATATTAATTCTGTTGGGGTTTTGGCCCAGAATATCTTTTAGCCTGCTTATGTCTGGAGAATCTCTCTTGTTACACTCTAAGCCTGTAGTTTATCTATTTCTCATTCAAATGGCTTTTGCAATGTTAAATATTTTCCCTGCCTGCAAATCAAAATTCAGAATCCCCAGTAGCTGCAGAGCCTGCTAAGAGCAATGGCCTCTGCTGGTCACAGGGTTTGACTTCATGTCCAGCCCATGGTGCCCTTCATCCCAGTCCATGGAGGAGAATCCTGTCCACGCTTCACAAGATCTGTTCTTTCTCTCCTGTACACAGGCACACGTGTGTGCCTACACAGGAGCTCTCTGACATATAAGGAGAGGCTGAGAGAGCTGGGACTGCAGCTTGGTGAAGGGAAGGCTCACGAGGACCTTTCCCATCTATAAATACCTGAGGCAGGGGGATAAAGAAGGTTAAACTAGGCTCTTCTCAGTGGTTTCTACTGACAGGACAAAAGGCAGTGGTCACAACCTGAAAAATATGAAAATTTGTTTGTGAAAAAGCTTTTATGTATTTTAGTATAAAATTAATCAAACAGGAAAACAGATTGCTGAGAGTTGTGGAGCCTACAGCCTTGGAGCTATTGAAAATCCACCTGGGCACAGCCCTGATCACCCTGCTTCATCTCCAGAATCACCATTCTGTGATTCTGTGACTTGCATGCCAGTGAATGTTGGTGATTGGCACCTGTAGAAATATGATAGGATTCTATAACTCCATAAAATGTTTTGAGTTGGAAGGGGCTTTCAAGGCTCACCTGACAGCCTTTCCTCTTTAAAAAGTGTTATGAAATATTAAATGAACAGAAAAGTGAGAATAGTTCCCAAGTGGAAGGAAAGGTTATATGATTAGTGGTGTCCATCCCCTTTCCAGAGCTTTTCCACTTATGTGAGTGACTCGAGCAACTCCTCTTGCAACATTAAAATGACTTTGGCTGCTGAATTTGTGCAGCTAAATTTAGATGTCAAAAGTGAACCTTTCTGCATCTGAGAAAGTCATCCTGAAGATCCCTTTGCAGTTAATGCAAGTCAATACCAGCCAGTGAAATTTAGGTCAATATGGAGTTGATTACTTTATTCAAATGATCCCCACCCTAAAACCCCTAAAAATCTTTAGCTGTATTGATTAGATCTGTAATTACTGTAATAGGAGCCTGGAGCCTGGGAGTCATTATACTCAGATGGAGGTGCTTACACCTTGAATAAGCTGGAATGAATGTCATCTTCAGAAGGGTACCCTTCCCATTAGAGTGTTTCTGTATCCTCTTTGAGATGTTTATGTGAATACAAGACAGGAACCCTCATATATGCTTTGTATCTGCAGCACAGCACACAATGGACATCTAGTTTGAAGATATTATCTGAACAATCTTATTATGAGCAGTTTAAAAAATTAGCATAAATAAAATATGTGTGTGTCTGTATTTGGCTGTTTTGTGTCTGATCATGGTCTGTTTTAACACCTTGGTTTGCAGTAAGGCATAATTAAAACAGCATTTCTAAGGCTTTCACCCGTATTAAAAAAAAATTTAAAAAAAGAAAAGTTGTTATCAGTTATGTCTTCAGTAGTAATAATAACAGACCAATTGTTCATTCCTTTTCTCACCCTGGATAATGAGTTTAACCAGATTTTCTTACACTGCATGTGTACACAAACAATAGTCATTGAGGAAGTAGAGGTAGAATAAACATAAACACTACAAAACCTGCTGATGTATTTCATGGTGATGCTTCCTACCAATACACAGGGCTGTTTCATGGCATGGTGAGTGCAAAAATACAATCTATGTAACCTCAGAAGTCCAAAGTGCTGATCTTGGAGGTGCTATCCTGCTGCTGATGTCTTTCTTAAGAAGTTTCTTTTACATTAATTGGAGAGAAACAGACTCTTTCATCAAAAATTGCCTCTTTTTTATATTCCATTAACTGTCTACATGAATAGTTTAAACATTTCATCATTTAGATCTACATAGTTTTGATCTCTAATTAGAGATCTACAAGTTATAATGAGTTGTTCCTGGTCAGAGGAAGGGCCTAAGGTTTTCTGTGCATGAAAAGTGGGAAACAGTAACGTTTCTCAGATATATTCTGTCCTGCAAAGTGAACTAGTGTCACACTCTGTATTCTAGTCTTTGTCCATTTTGCAGAAAATATACTTTTAAAACTAAATGCACTTTTCTTCAGGTATGAGAACTGCTGGCATTGAAGAGAACACAAAATGTACTCTTTTCATTGCTACAGAGGGTTATATGATATATATTTTCTTGATGAAATTATTTTGTCTGTACTCTCAGTCATAGAACCACAGAATCATGGAATGGTTTGATTTGGAAGGGACATTAAAGATCATCTCGTTCCAACCTCTCTGCCACGGGCAGGGAATCTTTCCCTAGACCACATTACTCAGAACCCCTTCCAACCTGATTTTGAACATCTCCAGGGGTGAGGAGTCTACACCCTTTGTGGGTAATCTGTGCCCTTCTCCTCATCCCTTCCACTTCCACAATTACCTTAGACTGGAATCAGTGAAAATACACTTTCCTGAGCTTAATCTGCTTTGTTGTTGACTGTGCCTTTTGGGAGCAGCCGCCCTTCCATCAGCGACAACTCTGCACCAGAAATTCTCTGGGGGTCCTGTGAATACTCACCAGCTGTTCTTGGTTTTGCAGAGCCTGTGGTCACCCTGGGAAGTGGAATGGATTCTCAAGGCATTGCACATTCAGGCCCTGCGTCCATGTCTGCATTACTGATCACGTCATATTAAACCTGCTATAACCAACAAGCACTAATTGTATGAAAGAAAAGCTAAGTTTTATACTGTGTGTTGGTATCATTGTGAATAAGTTTGCCTATTTTTCCCCCTCTTCGTTGTAGACATGTTTTACTGTATGTTACAGATTTTAATTATGTCCCCTGTGTCTGGGGAACGCTATTTCTTTGCCTCCAGATTTGCTATACAATGTGCTGTAAGATAAGTAGCTGCTAATTCATCTCTACTTTTTATGTTTTTAACATGCTCCTGATCTTCAATTCTGCTCATTTAAAACTGTGAAAGTCAAGATGTTTTGTCTGGTTCTTTTTTT
>WEKY01001447.1:13389-25055 GCA_013390045.1 Picathartes gymnocephalus | reverse complement strand
TTTTTTTTTTTTTTTTTTGCGCTACTGTTTTTGTACATTTAAAAATTAATTTAGCTCAGATTCCCCTACTGTGCACTGCTGCTTTAGAATTTGCTCTGCTGGATCTGAGCTAAGCACTTCCACAATTACATGTGCCATTTACAGCACATCAATTAGATGCTTATTTGATCCCACTGTATGCACAGAATACCACATTTATTCATGAGAAACACCATCGAAAGCGCAGGACAAATAAATAAAATATACTATTACAATTTTTAAGGCCTTTAAAAAAACCCAAGCAAGATATCTCATGAAAAATGCCAAATCGTGTTTTAGATTTCATTTCATAAGTTTCAGTGCAACCAACTTTTGTGATTTTGTTCCATTTTCATCCACAATGTTTTCTCCTGACAACACGATTGAAAGTGCCATTTAAATTCATGTTTAAATGTGTCGTGTATTATAAATGCAGTTTTCCTCTAGTAAATAAAGCATTTAAAAAATGGTTTTAATTAAAATGCCATAGGAATTATTGAAGAGAATTTAACAAAATTATAAATATTTTACTCTTTGGAAAAAGTAAAATCTTTTGACAGAAGGAAGGAAGGAAGGAAGGAAGGAAGGAAGGAAGGAAGGAAGGAAGGAAAGAAAGAAAGAAAGAAAGAAAGAAAGAAAGAAAGAAAGAAAGAAAGAAAGAAAGAAAGAAAGAAAGAAAAAAATGTTACTTCTATATATTATTGGGTTTTGGGTACTGTGAAGTTTTAGAAAATAATAATAAATATTAAACTGGGTCCTCACCTGCACTGATTTCAGTTACATGCTCCCTTTCCAAAGAGCTGACACAGCCTTTCGTCAGTAGAGGCTAAGCACAGAAAATGCTCAGGGAAATCTTGCAGGTGCTTAAGCTCATTCAGCGTCAAAACTGTGAAATTTCTTAAATCAGCGCAGTCAGGTTTGGGGAGGAAACACAAGCCACAGTCTCTGGTAGGTTTTTTTTAGATCTACAAGATCTACCTAACTGGATTGGTATATGCTATATTAAATATTCATTAATTGCTATTAAGAAAAGTTAATTAATAGAGTGATACTCTTCTTCTTTTTCTCCAGCCAAGCTTCGTGCTGGCATGAAATTAGAAATTATGACACCTATGGCTTTACCTTACTATAGAGTTTACTTCTGAAATAGAACTCCCCTCTTCTCTCCACCACAAACTGCAGACTGCCCCAGCAGTACATTTGGCAAATCCTGCAAAGATGAAAATAATTTTCATCTAGTTAGTGAGAGCTGAAACGAACCCAGCTCATAGCTGATTGCAAGCAAATATTTTAAGAGCTTCGAGCTGCATTTGAACAAGGGATCCAGGACAAACAATCCTTGCCCAGTCGCTAATCCCATTCATTAGGAGCTCAGTGATTACCTCATTAGTATGATTGAGCTTTCCCTGAGCCAGCTCACACAGCAGATCATTTGGCACCGATGACCCAGGTAAAGAATTTCTCTGCTGAAGCTACAGAGGTTGCCTGGCTTCAAGCAAGGAGGAAATCATGTGGCAACAAAGACAGGCTGTGGTGTATTATGGACTTGGTTATAATGCTAAATGTCATTAAAAAACGCCAAACAATTCATAAGGTCATTATAAAACATTATATTCATGCTAAATCATAGAATCAGAAAATGGTTTGGTTTGGCAGGGATCTTCAAGGATTGTGTAGTCCAAGTCCCTGCCACAGGGACCTTCCTCTAGACCAGATTGCTCCGAGCTCTGTCCCAACCTGGCTTTGAACACTTCCAGGGATGGGGCAGCCACAGCTTCTCTTAGCAGCCTGTACCAGTGCCTCACCAACCTCTCCATAAACAATTTGTTCCTAGTGTCTCATCTAAATCTGCCCTCTCGGTTTAAAATGTTTGCCTCCTATCTTGTCAGTACATGCTCTGGTAAAAAGAACCTCTGTCTTATAAGCTCCCTTCATGTACTGAAATGGTGCACTAAGGTCTGTGCAGAGCCTTCTCCTCTCCAGGCTGAGCAGTGGAACACCAGCAGCAGAGGAGAGGAGTGAAAATATGTGAGAGGAACAACTCTGCAGACACCCAGGTCAGCGAAGAAGGAGGGGCAGGAGCTGTTCCAGGTGCTGGAGCAGAGGTTCCCCTGCAGCCCGGGGTGCAGCCCGTGGTGAGGCAGCTGAGCCCCTGCAGCTCAGGGGGTCCACAGGCTCCTGGCAGGACCTGTGACCCTGTGGAGAGAGGAGCCCACACTGGAGCAGATTTGATTGTCCCCACAAGCACCCCAGAAGGGCTCAGCCTGTTCCTGAAGGACTGCCCCCCATGGAAGGGACCACACTGGAGCAGTTTGTGAAGAAGTGCAGCCCATGGGAAGGACTCACATTGGAGAAGTTCCTGGAAAATTGTCTCTTGTGGAAGGGACCCCACACTGGAGCAGGGGAGGAGTGTGAGGAGTCCTCCCCCTGAGGAGGAAGGATCAGCAAAGATGGGAGATGAAGTGACTGCAAGCCCCATTCTGTGTCCCTCTGCCCCACTGAGGGGGAGAAGATAGAGGATTGAGGAGTGAAGGCAAACCCAGCAACAACAGAGAAGTTGGGGGAAGATGTTTTAAGATTTGGGTTTATTTCTCATCATCTTGCTCCAATTTCACTGGTGACAGATTAAACTAATTTCCCCAAGTTATGTGTTTTGGCCATGACAGCAACTGCTGAGTGATCTCACCTGATGGGATGCAGGACCTTGCTCTTGGCCCAGTTCAGCTTCACACAGTTCACATTTCCCATGCCTGTCAAAGTCCCCCTGCCCAGCATCCTTTCCTTTCAGTGTGTCAGCTTCACGACTCAGCTTTGTGCTATCCACAAACCTGTCCTGTTGACTGTGTCATTTATAATGATATTAAACCATGCTGGCTCCAATATGGACACAACTCGTTACCAATCTCCTTTTGGACAATGAGCCATTGACTGTAAGCTTTGTTGCAACTGCAAGTGAAGATTTGTTTTCTAATTTTTTAGTCATTTCATGGGTATATTTTCCTTTGCCTTCCTTATGGAAAATATATCTAACAATGCCATTAAGCAGCTGGGGTTTTTTTGGATGCTTTGGGAGAAAATACAGGCACAGTTTCTTCTTCTTTACAATATCTCTGGCAGAGACACAGAGCTCAAAGATTTCCAACAGCAGGCAGTTCAATTTGGCAGATCCTGCAAACCACCATGGTGTAGAGGGTTAATTGGTAACAAATAGGTGAGAATAGGGTATGACAAGGGAAAATTCTAATAAAACCTCTTTGCAAAGGCATTATGAGGAGTGAGAGCATGCTGGCAACAGCAGAAGAGAAGTTAAAAAGATCCTGACAAAATCAATTAAAAAGAGGCACATCAGAGGCATAGTGAGCTAAGTACCCTGTTCAATTATTAAGTTGTCAGATCCTCTTAGTCTGGAGTGGAATAGGAAACAGATTTTTCTCTGGTGCCTTAAGGACAAATGTGAACATGAGAAAACAAACCTGTTTGGATGTCTCGTGCTGCTGCTGACAGGCCATGCAGGAGCCAGGGAAATTTCTCAGATCTGAGCCCTTTAAAAAAGACTATTCACCAAAGTTGGGTCCACAAAAGGAGATAGATCTCAAAACTGATAGTGTTGCTCATACCATCAACTCTTCAACATCTTGACCTTTTCTCCCCTTTTGTGACATACTGGATATACAGTTCCAGGAGCTGGACTTTGATGATCCTTGTAGGTCCCTTCTAACTCAGGATATTCTATGATTCTGTGAAATCTCCTGTGCTGGGAAATCAGCTGCTTGAACTAAGCAGGAGGAAGCCTTGAGGAGCCTTCTGTGCCTTCATCAGCACAAGGTAGGACATGAGGACAATTCTACTGCCTCAATTCAATGCTCCACATCATTCAGCATTCTGTCTCCAGCACTGGCAAAAACAAGTAAATAGGAGACAGAAAAAGTACCTTTGATCTTTTCTTCCTAATAATCTCACAGTCTTCAATCCTAATTTTTCCATTAAGGGGATTTCCTGGTGATGGTGTGGCTTGAAAACAAATTTCAAAGATCTGTTACCAACTGGGGGAAAAAAGAAAAGAAATCCCCAAAATCCCAGAGTTTGATTTTGTTGGTTTTTTCTCATTTAATTTGGCTCCTACTACTATAATTTCATATCCATTTTTTCCTTCCATTGACAAAAGGTGTTGGAAGTCTGTCTCAATACAGTCTTTCTACCTCATCCTAATTTCATATCCTGTTAAACAGAGTATATAAACCCCAAAGAGAGAAGATTTAGGTTAGATATTAGAAAGAAATTATTTATTAAAAGGGTGGTGGGGCACTGTCACAGGTTGCCCAGAGAAGCCGTGGTTGCTCCATCCCTGGAAGTGTCCAAGGCCAGATTGGACTAACCTGGTCCAGTGGAAAATGTCCCTGCCCATGGCAGAGGGTTGGAACAAGATGATCTTTAAGGTCCCTTCCAACCCAAACCGCTCTCTGGTTTTATGTTATGCTGACTTTTAGACAGCCCCATCCAGCTGAAAGGAGTTCAGTCTTTATCCTAAGCTGTTTTTTGCTAGCAGGGGACCTGTTACATCCTGTGCATAGTGCATTTTGATCCAAAGCCAACTGAAGTTATTGGATATGTCAGGCATTTTATTTTGCTCTTTCACCTATTTTGATCATTTCTTAGGCAAAAACCAGAGAAAGCCACAAAACTGAAAAAGCAGTGATTGACACATTTCTACACTTTAGCATTTCACGCCTCCAAGAGCGGATGGAGTGAAAGAGGAGAACGATGGAGCAGGTCAGCAGATCACTCTCTAACAACTTATTAATCTGCAGTTCTGTCAGTCCAAGGGGACTTGAAACACTGAAAGTGGCTGCAATTCATCCATTTAGTTTAAGTGCATTAACCCACATAATGAGGTGCAGTCTCTTCCAAGACAGCAGCCCAGAGCATATTAATGAACCCTCACATGGAGTCTGGGCTGTGCTTCTCATGTGCTCACTCATTACAGGCTTCCACACTGTGGAACTGAGTTGAACCTAATTAGACCACAAAGAAATATGGTTATAATTGGTCTGGGGCATATCAGTAATATGTAATAAGGAAGTTTAATTGGCTTCTTCTTTGTTTTACTGGTACTAGGAGCTATCATTTGCTTTGGACATTGGGCCAACTCCACCTCACCTTGCCATGGAAAGCAGATGAATAAAACTATGATGATGATTAGTAATTTGGTTGTTGAGTATACACAGCAGTGGCAGAAATTGCTGAGTTTCACAATAAAAGACAGGGATTCCTTGGATACAGTCAGTAACTAGAATGTCAGGTTCAAGAGTATCAGATAGGATTTAGAAAATAAGATAGGTCATTGCTGCTTTGTAACCTTTGTTTCAGTGTAATGGAGTTATGACCAATGCCAAAATCTCTAATCATAGCTAGAAATTATAGACATATGTAGAAATTGAATTAGAACATACCACCAAGGTGAACATGGTTTTTTGTTGATATAAACAGAGTAAGGAAGCTCATGTAGTGAGGTTTTAGGAAAAATGTGTAGGAAAATGAATATTTAAAGGACTTATTCTATTAGTCCAACTAGAAATTCCTTCCTTCCTTCCTTCCTTCCTTCCTTCCTTCCTTCCTGCCTGCCTGCCTGCCTTCCTGCCTTCTGCCTTCCTGCCTTCCTGCCTTCCCTCCCTCCCTCCCTCCATCATTTTAAATGTTAAAGGCAATATTCTTTTCCCCCTGAAGTGGAAATTTTGAAACTTATGAAGTAGACACTTCTGAAAGTGAATTCTCACCTCCAGTGATGGAGTCTTACCAAACCCCTGAGAAAATTCCTCAATATTCACCTTTTGAAATCACTTTTCAAAATGTTTTGCTTGAATTTTCAATCTCTTATTGCAACTTCTGCCTGGATGCTTTGCTCCCTTTGACTTCTTAATGGGATCTCTCCATGCTCAGGAATCACAGGAGCCCAGTAGGATATAGTGAATTATCCCCATGCTGAGTCTCCCTTTTATTTCAAAGGAAAAGCCAAAAAGTTAAAAAAAGCTGGAGCATCCTTTTCCATCCTTTGTTCACACAACTTGTAGATATGAATGAAAGATTTTGTAGCAGGCATTTAGTGGGTAAACTTGGGCATTATATGGGTCACTACTTCCATAGGGCACTGTGTGGGGCAGGAGGTGGCACAGCTTAGAGACCCTGCAGGGTGTGGATGTGTTTGTGTAGCTGCAGAGGTGCTTCCATGGTGTGTAGTGACATCCCTGCAGGAACTGAGCCCTGGAGGAGAAAGGAACCACCTGTGGAGACAAACCAGAGAGCCCAGAGGGCTCTGGCTGGTGCTGGCTGCAAAGCACGAAAGTGGATCAAAGAATCACAGAATGGTTGGGGCTGGAAGGGACCTTAAAGGTCATCAACCCCTCAGCCATGGACAGGGACATCTTCCATGAGACCAAGTTACTCAGAATTTCATGCAGCCTGGTGTTGAACACTTCCAGGGATGGGACAGCCACAGCTTCTCTGGGCAACCAGCACCAGTGCTTCACAACCCTCACAGTAGAGAATTTCTTCCTAATGTCTAAAACCTAATCTTCTTCAGCTTAACAATATTATCCCTCATCCTAGCTAACAATGTCCTTGTGAAAAGTTCCTCTCCAGATCTCTTGGAGCCCCCTCAGGCAGTGGAAGGGGCTCTGGGGTCTCCCCAAAGCCTTGTCTTCTCCAGGCTGAGCAACCCCAGCTCTCCCAGCCTGTCTCCCTAGCAGAGGTGTTCCAGCCCTGGGATCAACTTAGTGGCCTTCTCTGAACTCATTCCAACAGGTCCACCTTTTTCTTATATTGGGGGCCTGAGATTTGGCCACAGTACTGCAGGAGGGGTTTCACAAGAGTAGGGTAGAGTTTGCTGAAAAGAGACCCCAGGAGATATTACTGCAATCCTCTGTGTAACTGTGGCACTAACTTTGTAGTATCCAGCTCGCTGCCACACTAGATTAAAAAAGAAAGCAAAGCAAAAAAGGACTGCATGGAGAATGTTGACACAAGAGAACAGCTCCTGGAATTCCTGGCCACCAGGCACTTAGCAAAAGGCAGAAGTTTGGCATGAGTGACAGTGCTGACAGCAGCAGGTAGGAAAATGTCAGGCAGGTCTGGGATGTCCTTTACCTTTTGTTTCCTGGCTTTATGATTCCACTGGGGTGTTTCTGACTCACTCAGCAGCAATGCCAAGTGCTGGAAAGCCTGTGGCAGGATCCTCCAGTCCTGCACATTCTGAGCACAGACTCAGCAATTCTTCAATCTACAGGATGGGTTTAGCGCTCGTTTTCTTTACAGGTGAGTTGGATTCACTGCTAAGCTCAGATTTACCTTATCTGACTTTAAGCATTTAAAAATGAGCACAGCCACTTTCAGCTCCTATTACAGTCAGTGGAAAAAGATCTTGGGATAGACTGTACTACCCTCTGGAGATTCTTATGTTTCCCAAGGGCTGCTGTGTTCAAAATTTAGAGCCTCAGTTAGGTGGGGTGAATCTAGACTGATTTTCCCTTCACAAAGCTCCAATATAAAAACACTCTCTGGTGGGCTATAAAGTTCCATCAGGGCTGCTTCTTCCCACTTTTCCAAATCCCACATTGATCTTTCCTGTGCTTTTAAGTGTTACTAACCTTCTGAGCCTGCATCTTCATTTGACATAAGACCAAATAAAATACTCCACAGAGGTAGGCAGGCAAGGCAGAAGAAGTCAACCTTTATAAATGCCCTGAAATATTTAAGGTCCCCAAAGGAAAAAATGCAAGCACAGTGCAAAGACTGAAAAAAAGTCGCTCTCCATTCCCTAAAGTCATTAGAGCATTCATCAATGGCTTTATATATTACTAAAATCAGAAAACTTTGTTGTGAAGAACTTCACTGTAGATGACACATGAAAAATTATATCTGTGGGTTATGGTCACAAAATTCTGGCAATGAATAGTTTGAAAGGAATTACTGGGATAACTCAGAGAAGGAAGATACATGCATGGGGAGGAAATGGAACACCAGCTGAAGAGAATTCAGATATGAATATATAGTAAAGACAAAACAGCTTTTCATGTTTGAGCCAAGATAGACAAGAGTGGAAACTGTTGCTAATTCTTCAGTTTGTGTGTTTTGTTCCTCCAAGTCAGGCGGATTCCAGGTATGACAAATTCCATGTTGGATCCATACCAATAGAATTCAGTTTCTGATCTTTGATCTTAGTGAGGAATGGCATCAAATTGTCTGTGCTTTAAAACATACACAGGAGGTACTATGTTATCCCGGCGGTCAGCCACCCCTCTTCCATGATCAACAACATCTATGAAGTGTCCATGGGCTAAAAATCCTCAATATTTCTCTTGTATAAGAAGCTGAAGAATAACCAGGAAAGGAGGGATCACTTCACTTTTGGCAGCTTCTTATATGAGATTAATGTTTCTGCCTTTCTCCAGCTACTCAGTTCGTTGAGGTTTGCCCTCTCCTACAGGGCCATGGCAGTTTTCAAAGACCAAAGGACAACAGACAAGAAATGAGAAGCCAAATTGCACCACGTGTCACCACAGTATGTTGTTATTCTTCACAACTGGTTAATCACTGGCTATGCATGAACTTGATTTTTTCTGCTTTACTGCTGAGCAATGTCTGTAGGCCTTTTGCTTCCTTATTCCTGGTGTGGGGAAATGGAAGTTTGTATTTGAATCAGAAAGCTTGTTATGTCAGCTCTGGCAAAAAAAAAGTAGCTATTAGGGGGCCCCAAAAGTCAGAACACTTGTCTGGCACCTCTGGAATCCTCACTGTCATTTCCAGCCCTTAAGGCATCATGTGTGTGGTTGAATTACAGGGAAAAATGTGAAGATGATGCCAGGCCTCTGAGAAATACAGGTTAAAAAAAAAAAAAAAAAATAGAGGGAGAGTGAAGGGAGGTAATGAGTTGGGAAGACAATCCAGCGAGGTCTGGAGCGGTGAGGAGGTTTGGAGAGATTCAAAAGTCACTTTTCTCCCTTCCACCACTCTGTCCACAGCACTGAAACCTTTCTCCTCTTTACAGTTTCCCATGGATTTCTCCCAAACTTGTGATTGCATAAAGAGTGATTTGATCTGTGCAACAGGAACACAGATGCTCATTTTGGAGCAGAGCTTTCTCCTTATATGTGGCCAAGAAAGGCAATCCTGGCACTGCCTTCTGAGTCATTAATTCCCTACTTGATCAGGAGTAAAGGCTTGCTGCTGGTATGTGCATTGTTTGGTTTGGCCTCAGACTATGTCGATAGTAAAGGATTTAAGGATTGTGTTTAATCTCCCAGTAAAACACTTTGCAACTAAAGGGATAAAATATTATAGAGAAGTACTGAGAAATGCACTGCTCTCCTCCTCTCAGCAGTCCCTCCCACATATTATTAAACATAGTTTTTCACAAAAAAACTGTGATATTTTTACATTTCTGCCCTGTACACTAAGCTGTGGCATTATAAGATATATTTTTCCTCCCAGGACCCAAAGCTCCTGCAGTTCATATTATTATTCCTCTCAGTTTTAGCAGTCTTTGATTCATATCCTGATTTGTTGTTCACTTGACCACGCTCCCTTTCCGTACTTTGTGCCACATGGAAATTTCCACATTCTTCTCCAGAAAATTACTTCTGTCTCGGCAAAACCCCTTGAGATATGGCAGGCACTAAAAGCAAGGACTGGAGCTAAGAATAGAAAAGCAAGATGGTAATCATGACAATAAAATCTCCCAGATCACCAGTCAGAGCAAACATTTCCATACGCCTTTGGAGAGTTAATGTTCCCCAACCACAACTCAATTATCAGTTACATGGAGGCAGGAGGTTGGGAGTGGGAGGACGGCCTCTTGCTGGATTCTATCACAGCCAATAAGTGTAATATCAAATCATATGAGCCAGGGGAACTGGCTGGGCCATGTCAGAAGCACCAAAGGGATGACTGCAGGTGAGGTAAGACCCCTGGAGTGGAGCAGGAGAGCAGCAGAAAGAGAGGAAATTTGGAGGCCAAGCCACAAAAGTCTCAGCAGTGTTGATGAAAGCCTTTTAGTGTTTATTCCATGATCACACAATCACTGCTGGTGTGTAATGAAGACCTAATTTGTCTTATGAACTCCACTGCTGGTTTCACCTCACTGTTTTTGCATTATATGTAACCGAAGCTATGCTGCAACAGTTTTATAAAATAAAGTTTTTTAAAGAACACTTCTCTTTCTCTTAGTCATTTTTTCCCCCTTGATTTTAATGGACAGCTATAAAATCCCTGAGATCTACCACAAAAATGAACACAACTGTTAAAGCCCCTGCTGCCTAAAATCCCTTGACATCTGAGCTACAGAGGGAAAATCTGGAAAAAAAGATGTTATAAAGTTCAGATGGTGGAGGCAGAGATCTACAGGATAAAATGACCCAAGAGAGAAATCATCAGAAGTTTGGGGAGGGAACCATGCGGGTGAGGAGTGAAATGTGATTGGAGGCCACTAAAAATACAGTTCATAAGAAAAACGTGATGTGTGCCACAATGTGTCTCTTCTCTTTGTTTTTCCTTTTTCATCTGTTTGCTGGCATAGGCAATGCATTCAGTGAAAATCCAGTTGCAAGTTTCCAAAATGACACACCCCCTCCACTGTACTGGATTTGTTGTGGTTTCCAGGTTCTGAGAATTTGGAAACTTTAAGACAAAGGCTGCTCAATTTTTTAATGCTTTTCCAGGATCTGACACGAGGTGTGCTACTACTCAGGAGACATTGTCATCATCAATGCTAATCTGGATTTTTAACTCTTTGAAAGTGGCTAATCCTATATGGTGAATTGTTTCAGAGGCTAAATTCCTTCACTTAATAAAACAGCCAAACAAGCTCAACCCTACTGAAAGTTTCCCTGCTTCCACTTGCCAGAACTGTACTTAATCTGTTGATAGTTTTCCTGTCATGCTTCTTTCCCCAAAAATGGAGCCCAGCTTTCCTGGGGGGTGGCTGAACAGCTGCCTGCCCTTGGGAAGCAGGGAATGAATTCCTTGTTTCGCTTGGCTGGTGAGGGCAGCTTTTACCTGTTAAAATGCCTTTATCCCCAATCATGGGTTTTCTCACGTTTAGTGGAGTGAGCGAGTGGTTTTGCGGGCCTGAGTTCCCAGCTGGGGTTAAACCACACAAGAATTGTATCAGTAAATTTGCAATGCTCCATTCAAGATAAAAGCCATCTTTTATTTTGATACCAAGAAACTTTCCATCAGACAGAAAATGACTTGTCTGGGTTAATTAAAGTAAGCGTGATATACAGTCTTCATACAATGTAATGATATTATATCACAGACTATGACAATACAGTCTGAAAGCAGAGGGAAAAATAGGAATATTACTGGAAATTCTGTGAAATATTGCCATAATTGTGTCTCTGAGATCCATTAGAATTTGTCTCTCTACATGTGCTTTTTTTTTCCCCTGCTGAAATATTTCATTGACATTAAAGATCATCTTTGGCCTTCAGAGCCTTTGTATGTGGCTGTCCAAAGGACAGTTTAAGAGAGAGCTGTGAATTTTGTAACATGACCTTCCAGGTATTGTTCCACCTATTAGGTGGTCCTTTAGCTCAAGAAATGGAAAAGGAAACAAAAAACAAAACAAAACAAAACAAAACCAAACAAAAAAAAAA
>WEKY01001447.1:0-13376 GCA_013390045.1 Picathartes gymnocephalus | reverse complement strand
AAAAAAAAAAAAAAAAAAAAACCGAAAAAAGAGAAAGGGGAAAAATATTCCTTTTTGAGCTTGGGAAAAGTAGTGATTTAAAAACATATTTCTGCTTTTCTCTATTAGTGATATCAAGTGGATTTACGTGCAAAGAACACAGCCTATGGGTTTCAGCTTCCTTTATATAAACTCTCTCTCAATAGAAACACCATATTTGTCCCATAGATCAAAATATCAACAACAGACAGTCATTTATCTTCAACCCTCCCAGCACTAGGATGGTTACTGTTTTTCTCATTAAGAAAGTTGCTAAATCCCAGGGGAGTCTGGGGTTTACAGTTTCCACTCATACTCATTTGTCATAATTTCTATTGCTGGTTAGATGCACATAAATTTAGGTAAAGAATAATAATTGGTGCCTGAGGTCAGTCTCATGCCTCCCTTAAGAAAACTAGAGGTTTATGAAGAAAAAAAAAAAGATGCCCTTTAGGGAGAAAAAGTATGACAATCAAGATTATTTTTAAAACCTGGACACTCCTATGGTGTTGGATTATTTTTTGTATCAAAAAGGTGGAATTATCACTTTGGACTTGACATCTTCTACATCATCTGGGCCAAGGAGACAACACCTGAGTCATCAGAGTCATGGAAAACTGCCATGGAAGAACAAAAACTGTCCCATTCACAGAAAGGAGACGTTGAGTGACTATTGATGCATCAATATGTTGATGTAGTTTTGATGCTTTGAACTCTTTCACAGCGGATAATAGAAGAAAGAAGAATGAAGCTGAACTTTTCATGAAGTCTGAATGGCTGGCACAGAAAAAACAGGGCAAGGTCAAACTGTCACCAAGATCATTGTGACAAGAGATCCAAAAACAACAGAGGAAGCTCCAAAATGAGAGATCCCGGAATGATTCCTCAGTGGTACTATGCAATATTTCAGGTAACACACCCAAGGTAACCTGGCTGGGTGTGGAGCCTCAGAGTCTGATGGTCTTGATCTCAGCATTCGCTGGTATTTTCAAAATATGCTGAGGGGGTGAAGAGATGAACACAGAAACAACAGATCACAACTTTCATAAACCTTCAGATAGTGCCTAGAGGAGATGTGGCTGCTCCATCCCTGGAGGTGTTCAAGGCAAGGTTGGATGAAGCTCTGAGCACACTGGGACAGCGGAAGGTGTCCCTGACCATGGCAGGGTGTTGGAACGAGATGATCTTTAAAGTCCCTTGCATCCCAAACCATTCTATGATTATATATATATATATACACACAGGTATATATAATTCTGTGTGGATCTCTCAGCAGGACAAGTGGAGTGACTCCCCACCAGCAGTTTATGTCCCCACCAGAAGTTTATGTTCCCAAGTCTAAACCACTGATAAACAAAAACACACAACTCCTGCTGCCAGCTGGAAGGTATTTCTATAAATTGTCAGTGCCTTGCCTCTCCTGCCACCATTCTGCAACATAAAGCAAAGTTCTTATTCTGATGAAGTAAATACCTGGTGTGGGCCCTGCAGGGCACATCTGGAGTCCATTGGTTTGTCTGGTGCAATGGGAATATTTTCACAGGTGTGTAGTTAAACAGAGCCTCTGGGGCTGCCACCCCAAAGTATTTCATCACTGTTGCATTAGATTGTAAGAAACAGCAAAAGAAGAGTTACTAAACCCACAAACATTGTAAGATTCTATACAGTTCTGTGGGTTTTTTTCTAGACAAGGGAGAAAAAAAAATCTTGTTGCTTGGCAAAGGTCATATTCTCAAGTATCACATATGTTCACTGGTTAAGTGTTTCATTACAGTGCAGATAAAAGCCCCAGATGTCTCCAGTGGTTAGTGATGCCATGTTTTATTTATTACCTTCTGTAACTTTATTCATCATAAAGGACACCTACATGTCCTCTTCTTAACCTCCAGTTGAGTTTAATTCTGAATGGCAATTCAATGCAACAAAAAAACCCCCAACCAACAAACCAAACCAAACTAAACCAAAATCACATGTATCCTTAAAATATTTGAAAACCTGCCATTAAATTATCTTTTAAATTTTATTTCTACAAAGAAAATTGTGACTATGTTTGTTTCTTATAGCAAAACATCTGAATGTCCTGATACATATTACCAGATAAAAGTGAGTCACTTATTGCACTGGTTCCAACCAGTAGGTTCCAACCTTATCTCTAAAGAGATAAATAAAGAGATAATATTTATTTTTTCCTGCTTGGATTCTTGGCCTCCATTTATAAAAACTAAAATAACCCCATTTTTTTTTCTTCAGACAAAAAATATTAGAATGAAAGCTTGGCCAGACTGAATCTTCCTGCTATCATAAAGATGACAAATTAATCTTCAAAGGTAGAATGATACTGACAAAAAAGATTTTTTATAAATACTCAAAGATTATTTAAAGAAAAGTGACAAAAAACACTCAGGCCTGTAGGAAGTTTGGTATTTTACTCTGTTCCCTGAACTAATACCCGTGTATCCATATCCTTCCATCCTCTCCACTTCCTTTGGACAAGGAAGCAGTGGCTTCAAAAACCCTCAGGGCAGAGGGGCTATAAATATCTTCCTGGTGGCAAAAATTACTCCAAGTTGGAAATGTTCTCTGTATCTTCAACATATGTGATACACCAGTGTAAAAAAGAGATTAAATGTTGACTTACTTCCAGTTTTTCTCCCCGGACAGACAATTCCTGTCTCAGTTGGATGAAGTCAGGATTCCCATCTGCGTCCAAACAAGACTCAGGAGAATCAGAAGCACTGGTGGGCAGGGACTTGCTCGAAAATCAAATAGTAAAGTAAATTATAAGAGGAACAAGCCAAGCATTATCATGCAATCTGACCCCTCTGTGTTCTGACACGGTAAATTAAGGTGTGAGCAGGGGTTTTAAGAAAGCAGAAGTGGTGTCAGAAAGGATGAATATACCTACAATGGAATTGCAGAGTGTCACAGATGAGCTCTGTGCATGATTAGCAGGGTAAAAATCAGAGGTCTTTTAACATTCAGTAATAGTCCAGGCTGTGTAATTAGTCAAAGATAATTAAACGATCTTCTATTTTGCTGAAGATACCATGGAGAAAAAGAGAACAAACTGTTCTGTTTTCAACATAGGTAGAAAGCAGCACCCACACTTCCCAGCACGGAATGTTCACCTAGTTTTACATCAAACTTTTTGATAGAAGGGATAGTGAGTCTGATGGTCTCCCCTCAGGAGTGTAAAGGCTACCACTATCATTGTGTGATTTCAAGAACATTGATAAAAAGCCTGCCAGACATTTCAGGCACTGACTAAATGACCCTCTGGATCCTTGTAAAATTTATTCTCTTCCTTTCTAGTCCTCTGACGCTCACCAAAACCAACTACTTCTCATTGGGTTTCACATTATCTCACAGTAAGTTAGAAAAGGCATTTTCTTCCTCTCTCTCCAGCTGTTGCACTAAATGTGGCTCCAGGACTGATGCCCTGAGAAGACTGGGACTGACAGATTTGTCAGAAATATTTTAACCAAGAGAGAGAGAAGCAGGAAACAGAACTGGAAACTGTGTTTATCAGAAACACGTATTTATAGGGGTTTCCAGGATTGCTTTCAGCGTTTTAATGTCATTTGGGGGGAAATTCACGGTTTAAGAAATAGTCCTGAGAAAGGCTTTCTTCCTGGGAGCCTGAGGGAAGTTTCAGCAAGCGAATGGAGTTGTCCAAGAAGGAATAAGTAGGAAGATTATTTGAGTTCAACACATTTCCCAGAGAAGCTGTGGATGCCCCATCCCTGGAAATGTTCAAGGCTGGTTGGATGGGGCTTAGAACAAGCTGGTCTAGTGGAAGGTGTCCCTGATGACAGCAGGGACCTTGAAACGAGATGATCTTTAAGGTCCCTTTCAACCCAGGCAATTCACTGTTCTGTGATTCTATGATTTAATGAATCTCTCTTCATTTCAACCTGAATTTAAAATTGGTGTTGTCAGCTGAGTGAGTTCACCGAAGATACCTGTGCCACACGAGCACTCCAATCCATATCTTTCTAACAGCTGACCGAAATTATTAATTTTCAGTGGAACTCTTAGAGGCAGCCCCAAGATCTACTCCCACATCTCAGTATACACCTCCAGGCCGCTGAGAGCTTTTGTGTGTTTCTTTTATAATATCCAATCTAAACCACTTCTGAAGGGAAAAAGCAACTACTTAATCCCGTCACTGGATAAACAAATATGTGTGCACATCCAGTAGTTCTGTGTGAGCACAGGCCAAGGAATCAATGCACAGCTCAAGGAAAAAGAGGGAAAAATTCCGTTTCTTCACAAATATTCCCTTTCTTTCCCCAAACACTTCTACCATTATTAATGAAATTCTATTAACCTACTTTGCCCCCTTCTTTTCTACAGAGATTTCTGTAGTTATCTATCTCTCTCCATCACATAGACTGGAAACTTTGATAAATTGCTCAGACTAATTTGTACATTACTTGAGGGAGATGAGATAAATAATTTAAAAAGCATCTAGTGTCTCACAATAAAAACTCACCAAATTTGTCAAGAGGGTAAATGCACTTTGAGCAACCTGGTCTAGTGGGAAGTGTCCCTGCCCGTGGCCATCGAGTTGAAACTCGATGAGTTTTAAGTCCCTTCTTACCCAAACCATTCTATGATTCAGAGATCCATCTGTCAAAATTTCCATGGCTAAACTTGATTGTCTAAGGGTATTGCAGCTTGACGCTGCTGTTCAGTGTCTTTGCCCAAAGTTTCTGTGTGAGCTTGGAGATTTTATGTCTGGTCACAAGATCATGGACTCAGATTTTATTTTTCCTTCTCTTATCTGGCAAATTTGCTATTGCAATCACCAAGCACTGGGTTTGGAAGGTGTGGGGGTACACAGTACTGGCATGGGACGAAAATCAGTTCTGCTAATCCAAGAATCATTTTTTGGGTACTAAGAGACCTAAAAATCATTCAGTTTCAACCCCTTGCCATGGGCAGATCACCTTTCATTAGACCAGGCTGCTCCAAGCCCCATCCAACCTGGCCTTGAACACTTCTAGGGCTGGGACATCCACAGCTTCTCTGGGCAGCCTGTGCCAAGGCCTCCCCACCCTCACAGTAAATATCTAATCTAAATCCATTCTCTTTCAGTTGGAACCCATTCCCCCTTGTCCTGTCACTACATGCCCTTGTAAATAATCTTGCCAGACTGGATTGAATCAAACTGGATTCCCAGTTCTATTCCCATTTAATCAAATACAAAGTCGACAAAATTTCTAGTGGGTTAAGGAACCTATGGTCTAAAGAATATCTTTAAGTGGAAGTCCTTGCGATTTGGTGCAGCGCTCCTGGTTATCCACCAGCATTGGCTGTGTGAGTATCTGCTCCTATCAGCAGTGATTGGAGAAACCAGGATCTGCAGAACTCCCTCCAGGACCAGTTAATTTGCTTTCTCATTTTTTGGCTTGACATTATGTATGAACACTAACGCATATTTAAAGGGTACAATTCCCTGAATGTACCAAACAAAGCAGCAGCCTCTAATTTTGAATTTCCCTGGAGCTGGGGAGAAAAAGGGTTTGTCAGAACTAATAATGGGTGAATCCCAAAATGGGCTGTGAAGAGAAATTGTCTAATCCTAGTCATTTCCCTTGGTAGTCAGTTCCACTTTTGCTGGGAGATTCTGCCTGGAAAAATTGTATTCAATAACATGTTTTGTCTTTATGGACCTATTCCAGTACAGTTCCACTCTTGGAGACCCATATAAAGAACTGCAGCTCCACATGTCAACCATTACATAGGCAAGTAAGCAAATGTTAATTTTGGCTGTGATATATTCTCTATTTTGCTTTAATTGGAGGAAATCCCCAAATCGATCAGTTAGGAAGCATTTGCTTGCAGTGGAGGCTGGAGATTTTTAATGGAAAGGGATTTAGTAACAAATAATAAATTATCACAATAATAAAGAACTGAACAGCAACACCAGGAAACAAGGAATTATGCAGCAAGTCTTCCCAAAGCAGACCGCTTCTCATCGCTGTGTAAGATGCATTAGCATCTTTAACATAATGTTAGGAAACAGTTCATTTCTTTTAGGGAGAAGACCTAATTAATCAGAGCAAACATTTGTCTTCCCACATGATTTAGTTCTGCGGGTCACAATTTAGTTCATCTGGGTCTCCCCGGTGTAACACACCACTGAGGTAACAATTAATGACTTAGTTCCACCCTGATAAGAGCTGTTACTGCCTGTTCTGTATCCCCACAGTGCCTTCCCTTTCCTGGAAGGTACACACAACCACTGCTGTTCAGGATGTGCCTCTGCAGAACCCTTAGGGTTTAGGTAGAAACATTCTTTGTGACAGAGAAAATATCTCCTTAATTGGGTAGCTGGGACAGCCTGGATGCTGCAGTAATTAAGTCTCAAACCACAAGGCTGGGTGGACGTGTCCAAAACTGTGCTTACAGACTCACAGAATCATAAAGTAGTAGAATTGTTTTGGTTGGAAAAGACTTTTAGGGTCATGTACTCAACCATTCCCACTAAAATATGTCCCAAAATGTCATGTATACTCGTTTTTTAAATCCATCCTAACATGGTGACTCCACCACTCCCTGATTCCCTCATCCACTTATTTTACAAAGATATTAAACGGGGCTGGGCCCAATTCTGATCCCTGGGGAACACCACTGCTGCCTGGCCCCAGCTGGAATTAACTCCATTCCCCACCACTCTCCCAGCCTGGCCATTCAGCCTGGTTTTTACCCAAAGAACAGAGCACCCACCCAAGCCCTGAGCAAAGAGTTTATCCATGGCAATGTTGTGAAAAATGGTGACTAAGGCTCGACTAAAGTCCACATAGACATCTGCAGCCTTTCCCTCAGCCCTGAGGTCACCTTGTCCCATAGAATGGGATCAAGTTGGCCAAGCAGGACCTGCCTTTCCCAGCCCCGTGTCCCCTGGTCCCCTGGGTGCTCTGCACAAGCCAGGGGATGGTACCCAAGGGGATCTTCTCCATAATGTGCCCTGACATGAGGTCAGAGTGACAGGTTGTAAAACAACTCCTGTGAAGCAAAATCTCCCACATTTTAGTATTTTGCCTTCAGGCTAAAGCCATAATTACGTGTAAACTACACTGTATCCCAAAGGATGATTTTTTTATACACAGAGCAAACAATTTTATTTATTTATTTCACTTGAATGAAAGAAAAACAAAACAAAACGAAAACAACATTGTTTTTTATCTATTGTATATTCAGGAATGTGGTTAAGGCACATGGCTTGCATGAAGTCTGGGTAAGGATACTTCCTCATGAAATGTAAATAATGCAGTTTAAAAACTGGAACAGTCAGCTTTCTTGTGATATTTACTGAATTTTACATGCGCTGAATATGATATCTGTGCTCTAGTTGCTAAAATCTATTCCATAGTTTCTAAAATATATACACTAGATTTCTACCCATTAAAAAAACATTACATATAGATAAGGTGGTTCAGTTAAATCCAGTTCCAACCTGAAGATTAGATTTGCAATTTAAACAGAAGGTGAGAATTATGGAGGGTTTAAAGAATTCCTTCATGTCATGAAATGCTCTTTCATTTGCTTTGCCTTAGTTTCCCTTTCTTTAAGAGAAGACCATTCCTTTGCCTCACTGCAGACTGCAGAGGATGAATATATGAAGGTCATTAAATAGTCAAATTATGGGCAAGTCAAAATTGCTCTGAAGTGACAAATATTTGGTAGAGACAAAGATAGTGCTAGTAAATAATTGCTTCTGAAGTAATTTCATGTTTTTAAACAGTCACATGGAGTATTGAAAGCTGTTTTCAAGAAGAATGTATTTTCATACAGTAAAACATGGTAAGTTATGAAATTATTAATCACTACGTAAGTTCCTTAAGGAAAATGACTTGAACTGTTGTTATCTCAGCCTCTCTCAAACACAATAGAAACAAGAGTAAGGATAGATGTCAGAAATTTTTTTCAGATAAAACACTTTTTTCTTTATGTATGACACCAATTTTGTTAATATATAGTTTTATTTAGAAGACTTTTAACGGTATATTAAATTTTTATTAATCATCCTTGTTTGTTGGGTATTTTATTTAACATTAAAAGGTAGCATCTTGTATTCATGAAGATTGTATTGTGAAATATTGGTTTAAAATACCTGAAAGCATACCTTGACTTCCTTTGATTTTCTTCATTTGGGGCTTTTTTCTCTCTTTTGAGACGTGCTGTTTCATTTGTAATGGCTTTAACACATACAACAACAAGCAATCCTGTTGTTTCTTTCCCACTGAAAACCACTCTGGATTATCCTCTTTCACTGAGGTTTCCTTTCTGAACTCTTTCTGATCTCTTTGTCAAACACAGGCACTTCAAACAATGATGGTGTGAGAGATCTTTTATGTGTTTCAAGAGTCTGATCTGATCCATAAACATATTTCCCTGCCAAGCATGCTGGCTTTGTTACTCACCAAACACTGGGATGCTGAACATTTGACTTCTTTATGTGTTGGTAATTGTTTCTCCCTTTTTGTGCCAAGGCTGGATGCCTAAAAGTAATAATTGGAAATATAGAGTAGCCGCGCATCTTCTCCTTTCCCAACTTTTGCTTCATTTCTGCTGCTGAGTCTGCAAAATCAAAATATTGCCAACAGGTCACTCTGCTGAAGGCAATTGGAATATTTCAGGAGATATTAGTGGCAAAAGACTCAGAACACTTCTATTTTCTGATTTGGGGTCTCTGCAAAATATGAGACAAAACAAATTCCTTTTCTTTCCTATCTTCTCTCCTCTTCACTCCCCACCTGCCACTCCCCCAGAGAAAGTTAAAGGGCATAAAGCTGTCAGCTATCAAGTAACCCTGAGAACCTGGGGTGGGAGGGAAATTTCTAAAAGAGGAAGCTGAAATCCCTGAGTTTCTCCAGAAAGTGAAGCAAACCAGTTGAGCTCATACAATTAAGTCACTGAAGCTCATATAGGTGGAAGTACCAAGGTCTTCTGCAGAGTACAGTTAGGTCCCTAAAAATGGGCTCTTCTGCTCTCTTTTGGAAGTGCACAATCCATCCACCTCCCTACGAACTGAGGGTTTGGTTCTCCTATTTAACAGGCAGGAGACTCTGTAGTCAGTAGAGTCAAAGGCAACAAGGATTTGACTCATCCCAAAAAACATGGGCAGCTTGTTTTCAGCTGAGTTTTACCCACTGCTGTTTGGACTGTGTGTGCCAGGAGTCCAGACTGACCTGCACACTTAGGCTGGGACAAACCCACACTGCAGGCACCCACCTTCAAATACAGCACTGAGGAATTGCCTGCTTTGAATGGCTGCAGATTTTATCTGCCTGAGGCTTAATGAATTGCCTCTTGTCTCTTGCTATGGCTTGGCATTCACTACTGACACTCTCAAAATGATGCTAAAACCAGAAAAAGCACAGAGATGTGAAGATTTATTTGCCTGTATGCAGAGTTTGACAGCAACAAACCCAGGTTTGATTCTCAATGAAGACAAGCTGAGGATTATGCCAAATTCACCTGTCCTCCCATAGTTCCTTTTTCATCCATCCTTCCTTGCTGTATTTGCACAGGGCAGTCCTTAGGGCTGAAGTTGCCTTTTAGGAAGTGCATCTGCCACCTGTAGCTCAACAGGGCTCTGATGTCAGGGGAGAGTGCCAGCTGCTGCCATCGTGACAGCAAAAAGCTGCAGAAGCAAACGGGGGAGCTCTTCTGTGTCTGCTGCCAGGAATATAAAAATAGAGTGAAATAAGCAGAGACAGATGGCGGAAACAACAGACAACATAAGTAGCATTAACCTAATGCACTCCAACAGTATAAAAATTGGGTTTCTAACTTAAACAAGTTCTTCAATACACAATTGAAACACACTGGAGCCTACAGAAGGTGAATCTTTTCCCTTTAATATAGATATAAAAATTCTGTGGATTACACGTACTACAGTAAGAACTTATCTAAAATGCAGCCTCTAATCTGAACCCCCTCTAGTGCATCTTGGTGCCTTTTGCAAATGGGAGGTTTAAAATCTGTGGTTTTAAAGTGTTCTGCAGGACAGTTCTGAACCTCAAATGTCTGAGATAAAATAAAGAATGCTTTTGAATACAGGAGGTTTCTAATATGATATGCTGGCATGTTAGCCAACATGACTATTTTATTAGATACAAACTAGATAATAATCCATGGGGGACTTTTTTCTTTAAGAAAAATGTGGTATTTCCCTACTGCTCATTTAAGAAAAGCTTTTAAAGTTTTCATTATGAAAAACCTCCAAAAATTGCCACTGATCTTCCCCCTTCTCTGCCTTTATACTGCTTGTAAATCAGATGTGATAATAACTTGTGAGGAGCTGGAAAGAGCATATTTATCTCCCTGGGAAACTTATGAGGATGACAGCTCAGTGCTTCAGCAGTGTCAGAGCTGTTACATTTCCATTCATTAACTTTCCCTTTTTCTATATAAAACCACATAATTGGGACTTCCCTTAGTGGAAACATTTAGTGCATCTTTAATGGGCAACTCAGGATCACAGCACTTTATGCCTGAATCTAAGAGTTATTGAGAGCTTCCTGCGAGCTGCCAAATGTTGCATGTTCCCAGAGACTCAGCATCTTTCAGGATTGGACTCTCGTCATATTTGTAGTGTTAATAATGTCAAATCCCCTGTAGTACTTTTCTAATCTATTTACAAAAATGTCTCATGCTGAAGTCTCCAAAATTATCTATTCTTTTTAAAATTTTTTTTCACGTATGTTTTCTCCAAGCCTGAAGTTTTTATAATAATGTAATCTTCCCCCTTTTTTCCAGATGAGTCTTCTGGTTAAAATGAATGAGAGAAATAAGTACTAATTGCACTTGCTGATGGGGAGGTTGAGAGTAAACACTGTAATCTGGAGCAGAGAAAGAAAAACTTCATCATGGTGGTCTTTATCCACCAGTATCCACAAAGTAAATGCTTTGCTAAGGAATTCTGGATTTGTGAGATTTCCAGTTTCACACCTGTGAGATAATTTGTAAATTTAAGATCATCAGCCTTCAGTAGAGAAGAATGGGTCAGAGTTAGAGCACAACTCAATGGAACTCTGAGCTTTTGGGGTCATTCTGCCATGGGCTTCATGCACCACTCATAGTTCAGTACCCATAAAATGAGGAACACACAAGTAATAAAATGAGAAACATATAAGGAATCTTATACACACATCTTGGAAGAAGTTACTTATCATAGAATCATAGAATCTCCTAAACTCATGGAATCACAGAATAGGCTCGGTTCCAAGGGACCCACGGGGAACATCGAGTCCAACTCCTTTCCTTGACCACAACCGAACTAGAACCTGTCAGAAAAAAACCCCAAACAGTAAAACACAATTTATCTTAGAGAGAAAGCCACTGACAGATTTCCCATGGTTCCTTTCCTAATAAACTTTACCTCCCCCAAAGGCTGCAGTGAATCACAGAGACATCTTCCTCTTTACATGATCCTGCTGCAACCACAGAGCAAGCTGGGATTTTTTCACACAATAAAATGTGATATAATGAGGATAGAGAAATACTGCTATGTGTGCTTGACACTTCAGCCACAAAACTATTACTTAAAATTCCTTCTCCTGAATAAATCAGGTAGACCTGAAACAAATCCCTCAACATGCCTTTTACTAAAAACTGCCATTGCAGTGTAATTTTTCCTTGAGAAAATTGCATTTTTGCAATTAGGTTCTCAACCACTGCATGAGCACTGAAAAGGCAGACCTGAAAATAAATCTGTTTTCTCTTTCTAAAAGCATCCAAACTCAGATGCTTTAATATGAAATTTCATTTTATTTGTTTTCTATATCTCCTGGCATTCAGACACGTCTCACTTCCCGAGNATTTACAGTTAAGCTCAACCTGAAGTTGGGTTTTTTTATCAATAGGTGCAATGATTAAAAGTAAAAGAAAATTTTAAAAAAATATATCAGAGTTGTCCATAGCATTCATTCAATTTTTCAACCATCCATTTTCAGCCATTGCAGAATGAGTCATTTTCCTGAAGTACTATGGCTCAAATATCTCAGTCTCAAACCCACCTGCACCAGCAAGGAGACCTTAGGCACGATGTTACATCCTGTGCATAACAGAGATTCCTCGTTTTAAAATACATACAGAACTTTCAAACAAAAGCTGAAGTTTTTTGGTCAACACAGCCCATAATTTCTAATAAATACAAAAGCAGTTTCCCAAATTAGTAGAAACATGGCATCCCCCTCTTAATTACAGCTATAGTTGCTGAGGAACTTGTACCCTGAGCAATATACAGATGATGCACAGATGTCTTACTGAGCCCACATTTTGCTCCATTTTTTTCTTATAAACATTCACATGGTGGCTTCTGTATAATTGAGTTTAGATGAGTATGATTATGATATTAATTATGAAAGGTAAGATAACAGTCATCAGTCTTCAGTTCTAGTCTACAGAAAATTGTCTGTGTCACTTAAAATTAAAAATGATGCAATAATTATAAGACTTTATTTATGTTTGGCCTGAAATTAATTGTGCTAGAACCTACTGTTCTCTAGATACAGTAGATCTATAGCACCTCAAAACTACTGCTACTATTGGTCTTTCAAAAAGTCGTAGTCATAACACTATTCAAATGGAAATTTTATGCAAGCAAATTAATACTAAACCTAATATGACAAATAAATTCTGAGTTCACCATGGCAGCTTCCATGACATTAAGCGTGAATTCTGTGACAAAATAATTAAGTTTTACTTTCATTGTAGCAATTCAATATATTTAGAATTGTGACCATACTGCTTCCCCAAAATATTTCAATGAATATTCCCTCTAGAAGATAATTTTATAGTCTCTAATTTTTTGAGAGTCAAATAGAATTAATAGCCAAAAACAACAAAACTGGATCAGTTTAAAATAATTTTAGGCTACATACTAGCAGATACATAATATAAATACTGGGAAAAAGAAGACAAAAACAGACTCTTCTCTCCCTGTCCTCTCTCAGGTCTGAGGAACATTATTCCCCTTGAAGTTCTGCCTGGAGTGGTGAGTAGGGATGGATGCAGCATATCTTACTGATTTTTAGACATGCCCCTCTGAGTTTATCAAAAATGCTTCATGCACTGCTTACACAACAAGTGGACACAGTATTTTACAGATTAGAACAAGACCAGAGATTGTTTCTCCCTGCTCTGTCTGAAGTTCTCCAGTGAAACTGGTTAGTCCCTTTGAGTCCTGTGTCATGCTGGGACCTATTGAGAATTACGTATCTTCTAAACTCATGGAATCACAGAATAGGCTCTGTTCCAAGGGACCCACGGGGAACATCGAGTCCAACTCCTTTCCTTGACCACAACCGAACTAGAACCTGTCAGAAAAAAACCCCAAACAG
>WEKY01001442.1:0-33952 GCA_013390045.1 Picathartes gymnocephalus | reverse complement strand
TTTTCCTGACATGGAAATTTCCCTTTAACTAAGGCTGCGTTTTAAATTCCCTCTTCCCCAGGTCTCACACACAGAGTCAATTAGCTCTGGCTGATCTTGACTGCTTCTGGTACATGAGCCAACTTGTTAAGTGTGCTCATACACAAAAATGTGTACTACATTTCTGCCTACCCTTAAATGAGTCATAAAAATCTATTTAGATTCTTTTTCCCCCAGGATCAACTTCTGTAAATGCTGTCAGTGTTTTGGTTGCTTGGTTTTTTTTGTCTCCAAACAGCCAGGGCCCAAGGTAAAAAGAGTTCACAAAAGAGAAATTGGAAAAATTCATCATGGAACAAAGGAAAGAATGAAAATAAAAGAATATTTTTTAACCTATATTTTCACTGCCTTCTTTCTACTCTCTATGGTCAAAATCAGAAAACACCTCAGTTTCTTAAGCTTTTTCTCCATTTCTCTCTCCCTAGAGAGAGACTTTCAAGTCCTTACAAGTTATTCTTCTGCCTTTCTCTATATAAGGTGCTCTCCATCGTCCTGCTTATAATATTTGCTGCTCTTGCTATATTCAAGGCATCATTACATTCCCACTATACCTCAAGAAATTTCCTACCACCTATTCCAGAAACAGGCTTTGGTATGGTTTTTCCTCCAATTTTTTTCCAAATTCTTTTTACTTTGGTATTTTTTGGCAGCGATCTTGCAGTAGTTACTGGCATTTCGCAGAAAATGTTTGTTCCAAGAGGTAACAGGGTATGTCCCTGCAAAACATGTAAAAGTTTACAGGTGCTTAGGTCCAATTAATCTTGCGCATCATTAGACACAGAACTGAGTGGCCTGCACTCTGAATAGAGCTGCCCTATGAACTCAAGCAGCTAACAGAAGAAGAGAGCCCTTCTTTAGGATCTGATTTACCATATGAAGGTATCTCATTTCACTGGCAATAGGCATACTGTGGTTAGTCACTTTGTTTAGGTCCTTAAAGTGAGATAGAATGAGTCTAGGTCTGCTCTTGACATACTGATGTGTGGTAAATAACTACATTATTGCACTGAGCTAGTCAATTTATTCTGTTAAAATAGTCTCAATATTATTGAGACCATATATAATACGAATACATTTCAGTATGAACCTTATTACAAGGAAGAAGGAAGAGAGGTATTTTCCTAGGCAAGGATTAAACACAGATATATGGACTTTGAAATATTACCAAGCTGGTAGTTTGGAGGAGGCATATTGCCAATTGTTCAGAGTAACAGGTGAAGTTAGAGTTTCCCACAGTGAAGTAAATGCTATCTGCATTATCCATATGCCATGCTCGATTTTCTCCCCATTAAAATAAGTGTGAAAATTTCGCTTACAGACATTCTAAATGTCACCTAGAAACAACAGTGTTGTGAGTGAGATAGAAGCAGAAAGGGCAGGTTAAGTACATGGAGAAGGTAGCCAGAGGATGAAGTCCTAGCAAACAAAGAAAACATCTAAATAAATTAATTTAAAAATTTTCTTTCAATTTTTCAACTCTTTCCTCTCTTCACCTAAGATTTTATTATTGTTACTAAGTTAAATAGCTCTAAAAATAGCACAATTCAAGAGATGTCAGCATTCTCTCATCTGCTACAAATGCTTTTCATATAATCAGGCAAGTTTTCCAGGAGATATCTGAGGGAATGACTTGGCATTAAAGTGAGGCACAAGACCACAGAAGAGAGAGGGAAGAGTGTTTCTGTCTAGAACATCATTCATTGGTTCTGGATTCTGTATCATGTTTTCAACCTGCTTTTACTCCTCACTTGCTTTTTCTCTGACTTTGCTGTTTACTAAGGAATTCCCTGAAGAAGAAATGAATATCTGTTTTTCATTTATACTAGATAAGGACTCTCAATATCAACTTTTATCTTAGAATGACTTGAAGTAGGGGAAGACATCAACATGTTTATAGGAATTTACAGTCAGGTTCTGCTATGTCCACAGAATATTTAGGGGCTTGAGAGTTCTTTAAAGTTTTGGAAAAAAGAAATCATTTTTCAACTTAAACCATGATAATCTAATTCAGATCTTGTTAGGCTATTGCCATTTCAGAGAAGAAAAATGGATGTTTATGGAGAACCTGTCTTCTGTTTTTTAGTCACTCTCAGTGCTATATATCTTTTGAATGATATAGTATAAAATACAGTATTGCAGGTCAGATACTATGTTGGCCTTGAAATTTATTTGCACAGATTGATCAAAAGTGAATGTCAGAAAATCATCTGTCAGTCACAGCTAGAAATGTCTTTTAAAGGTTTTTCAAACCTGTTAGGTTGATGAGAACTTTACATTTCTCTCTCACAAGTTGACCTGTTACATGGATCTTTCTGATATCACGGTTGAATTGCTGCAGTAGCTTGATTGTGTGCTGCCAGAAAGGTTCATCTATCACCTGCAGCTAGAGCAGATTTCAGCAGAGTGAGTGTTTGCAGGTGTGGAATGGGAGATTCTGCTGCCCTTCAGGTTTGCTATACGAACTCAGTATAATGAGTTAAGTTTCTTTTTTTTTTCAGCACAGTGTCTGCCTCTAAAATCTTCTCTGCAAAAACCTAAGGTTTCAAAAGTTTCCTCAGTTTTCAGATCCAGCAGAGGAGTTCTGGTGGTGAATCCACATAAGCCACAGCTCTCCCTGGGAGCTGTGTGCCTCCCTTAGCTCAGTCTATCTGCAAACACTGCATGAGCACTTGGTGTGAATCTTCCTAAACATTCTTTCAGCAAGAACTGAATCAAATCTGCCCCTCTACCAACTCTTTGCAGGCTTTTGTTTGCAATAGGTAGTGTCGTCTCAACTCTTACTATCAGTGTGATTATTTCTTTTAAAGAGGTTTGGGAGATGATTTGTGAGGGCTACCATAAGGAAAAAAACCTGCTCAATTTATGTAGTTTAAAACAAATAATGATGGAAGAGGTATATTGATTTATTAATGACACAGAATCAACAAGAAATCAGCAAGATATAATTCAGGTCCAATATGAGCAATATAACAAGTAAACAACAATAACAGACATGTAAATAATATTAATAAACAGCTTTTAAAATACTTTCTTTAATGAATCTCCAAAAGGCAAAACAGCACCCTGCTGCACCCTGCACTGTCACTCCACTAAGTGCATGTAGGCTACTTGTAGTGTCCAATGCAGAACAAAACAATACTCTTACGTTAGCTAATAATTTCAATTTTTGTTTAATTTCAAACCCTTGATATTTGTGGAAATTTCCTACTCTGAGGGATGCTACAACGAGTCTCAAGTGTCTGAGGAACCCTACTGTGAGCCACAGTGTTCAGAGTCCTCAGGAACCAATCTGCTTTCTATTATTATTGGGTAATTTTTTTCACAAAGAGTGTTGCAAAATTAAAACAGAAATTTCTGGTAAGACAGCCTTTAATAATCTGAAAATTAAGACATTAATAATCTGAAAATTAATTTAATATCCTGAATATGTGCTTTGTGTTCCTGTTTCACTGAGTGCAAAAATGCAAACAGAAACACCCTTCCATGCCAGATAAAATGTATATATTGCCTTTATTTATTTCTGAATAATAGAACACGATTAGCATGGGAAATTCTAATCTAACTAATGTATTCTTCAAGCAAAACATGCTTTATTTTCTGGCAGTATAAATGTAGAGACCTCTGTTTTCTTTTGAACTGTTTTTTTGTATCAGTAGTAAACAATTATATCATTTTACTTCAGTCATATCCAATATACAGAAATTCAAAGAGTATCTAATTCATTAAGTTTAAAGAATAAAAAAAAAAAAATTCTGAGATTTGTGGGCCAAATCCATCTCTGTTTTGAGACAAATACACATAGAGCTGCCCATGTACCAAAAGCAATCATAATTTACATATTTTATGATAGGTGTAAGTTTACAATGAAGGGATAGTGGAACAGATATAATAACTAAGATAAGATGTATAATGAATATTTGTATAGTAGTATTTTGTAATACAGGGGAGTATTTTTCTGCCTAGATTTCTGGTACATGCAGTCCTGCTTCATCTCAGTGTGCAAACCAGCTTCAGTTTATTCTCATGTTAAATTGGGATAAGTTTACGTGTTATTTACCACTTGCACTGGTTTTTGTACAACTTATTTGATACATATTTTTGAAACGTAAAAAAGGATTTTCCTTACCCCTAAATTTAAATACATGATGAAATCTATGAGATATCCACTGAGCCATTGCAGACTGAATTTGACACTCTGGACTAAGTTCAGAAGTGTTATAAATTAATTTGTAAATAAGTAATGTATATAAACTGGAATAACAAATATGCTAGGAGACATATAATGTGTAGAATTTAAATTGAAAAAAGAATAAGCAAATGTGTGAGAAATATAATTTGGGAAACAATATAATCACATATATATTAATATAGCTCTATTCCTCTTACCTCATCATAACTGCTAAGTCATTTGTATATCCTGACTTTCCTCTTCCTGGAGAACAAGCCAAGTGATTTAAAACAAACTCATCATTTGCTAGGAGACAAATATTGGGGAGACCGTGTTTGAAACAGATCAGAGAGAGGCCTTGTGCTAAATTTAGATGAGCTAAGGTTAAACCCTATTGATCAAGCTTTATGGCTTGAGAGAGTGATTATGAAAAGGTCTTATATAATTAGTATTATATAAGCTCAGTAGAAAGGACTGTTAGGATGGAAGCTATCAGAAGTAATACTGACAGCCTTCGGAAATGCTATGCAGATGTTTGATTTGCCTTTGCATGACTTTGTCCATCTCTGCAAAAGTGTTCTTTGATGCTGAGAAGAATATTATGGTATCCTTTCTAATTCTAAAACAGTTTTGGAAAAATTCTTGCAAATAATCCTTGTTCATAATGTACCATCTCATACGACATTACAAAAGTAATCAATAATAACAGATATATGTGTAGAATCAAGTGTAGATATTAAAGGAAAATTTTGACATAAAAATCAGAGAATAATTGCCAATTAAAAGGGTAAACATTTCTGCATGGTATTTCTGTTAAGCTGTTCTATTCGAGGAATGAGAAACATGACTAACTACACCAGCAGGTGCAGTGTAGGTGTAGTGCAATTATACATTGACATTTTTGCTGAAGCCTACAAAGTATTATTTTGTACTGGCTACCATTCTAGATGTAGACCTGATTAAAAATAATTGAAGGATCAGTTATGTGTTAAAAATAATTTTTCCTGCAACTAGAAATCTTAGCAAGTATAGATTGATCCTGAAGATAGTTCAGACAGAAATATGAACTTTAATCTGAAAAGAAATATTATACTAGTTTTAAGATTTTTATTTCTGTCTTATTCTACTGTTTTTTTGTTTTAATGACAAACATTTCTAAATTTATTACCAGTTGTGTTTTTTTGTATGTTTCCTATTTGATATTAATTTTAATAATTGTATATAAGTGATATTGTGAATACAGTTAAGTCAGTGGCTGGTTAAGCCACTCTCATTTGCCAGCAGTCTTGGCTTACCATGTTGACTGGAAGGTAGCAAATGTAACACGCATATACAGAAAGGTTGTAAAGAGGATTTGGGGAAACTCTCAGACTGACCTCAGTGCTGGAAAGGTCATGGAGCAGATGATCCTGATTGCCATCCTGGGGTATGTATGGGACAACCAAGGAATTTGGCCCAGATATCATGGTTTATGAAGGGTTTACAAAAGGCAGATCCTGCTTGACCAACCTGATCTCCTTCTGTGACCAGGTGACCCAATTAGTGGATGAGGGCAACATTACAAGTAACACGAGAAAAAATGGCCTCAAGTTGTACCAGAGGAGATTTAGTTGAATATTAGGAAAAATTTCTTCCCTGGAAGAGTAGAAAGACGATGGAACAGGGTAACTAGCGAAATGGGGGAATCATCACCCCTGGAAAGTTTTTAAAAACATGTGGATGTGGCATTTGGTTAGTGGTGAAGACGGCAGTACTGGGCTAACAGCAGGATAATCTTACAGGCCTTACCACCCTAACTGGTTCTATTATATTGTGAATTTATTTAGACAGGTTTAATGATTTTCCAGAAGCAAAGCATCTTAACCATTGCTGTCTTTAATTCATAGAATCACAGAATGCTTTGTATTGAAAGGGTCCTTAATGGTTATCTCAGTCCAATCCCCCAACCATAGGAAGGGACAACATCCACTTGTCCAGGGTGCTCAAAGCCTCACCCAACCTGGTGTTAAGCCCGTCCAAGAAAGGCTCATCCACAACTTCTCTGGGCAACCTATGCCAGTGCCTCACCACCTGCATGGTAAAGAATTTCTTCCTTATGTCCAATCTAATACTCTTTCAGTTTAAAGCCATCCCACCTTGTACTGTCTGCACATGCCCTTGTAACAAGTTCCTCTCCAGCTCTCTTTTATGTTCCTTCTAGGTACTGGAAGGCTCTGAGTTCTCCCTAAAGCCTCCTCTTCTGTAGGCTGGGCAACGCCAATCTTACAGGAGAGGTGATCCTGCCCTCTGATCATCTTCACTGTCCTCCTCTGGACTCGCTCCAACAGGTCCATGTCTTCCTTATGCTGGGGCCTCAGAACTGGATACACTTCTCCAGGTGCATTCTCACCTGTCTGGACCTGCTGGTTATGATTCTCTTGATGCAGCCCAGGACAGAGTTGGCTTTTGGGGCTGCAAATACACTTTGTTGGGTTATGTTGTGCTTCTTGTCGACCAACACCCCCATGTCCTTCTCCTCAGGGCTGTTCTTGATCCATTCCCTGCCCAGCCTGCATTTGTGCTTGGGATTGCCCTGATCCACTAGTAGGACCTTACATTTGGCCTTGAACTTAATGAGGTTCACATGTGCCCACCTCTCAAATCTGTCAAGGTCCCTGTTGATGGCATGTGTGTTGACTGCACCTGCAGCATGGTGTTGTTGGCAAACTTGCTGAGCTGTTTCTTATATTGTGTGTTAACATAAAGTCACATTACCAGGGCACATTAGAAAAATATAAAAAAGAAATTCTTCAAAATACCCCCAAATCAAACATGAGAACTTCTCCTGCAATGAGAACTTCTACTGCCAGATGTTATTATCCGGTTCTGCAGCTCTTGACCTTGTTTGCTATATCATAGAAATCACCTATAGATATGAATGGATAACTTTAAATAACTGATCACAGAATGTTAACAGTGGTAATTATGCACCACAACCTATCAAGGATCTGCATATAATCAATATCAAATGTTCTTTAAAATACAGAATGATAAAAAATGAAATATATTAATGAGAAAATTTCCATATTTATTTAATATTCTTTGTTCAGTTACTAAATAATCAACAGACAATCAAATAGGTCTGTAAGCCATGCTGCAGTCCAATATTTTATTTCAAGAAACCTTCCCCTTTATATTTTTTCCTCCATTGAATAAGTGAAAATTAACTCTTGACCAAGAAAGGATGTTATTTGTCAGCAGTTGTTTTGAAAATGTTTGAGAACTGTAGTTGACCCTGTAATAAGAAAGGACATTTTGAACTATAAAATTCATTTTTCTTTTACATGAAATGAAAGAAAACATATACAGGTGACAGCTGCAGAACCAGTTTTGTCAAAGAGCAGAGGAATAATATTTTCATGTTTGAATAATAGCTCTCTTGATGGGACTGAGACCCTTTCTGACTTTTATGCTCTCATTCTAGCCACTGTTATGTGATGTAGACTCAGTTTAAAAACATGCTAGCATCAGTAGAGAACAAAACCACGGAAGCTGTCTAAACTGGTGATAACTGGATTATTAGTTGTGTAATACACTGTGCAGTCATGGGGACTTAAGGTAACTAGAACAAAGTTGGACACGTGTAACTTATTTAGTGGTCACTCCTTGAGTAACATATTTTTGTAGAAGAGGAGTGATGGGATACTATAATTCTGTGGGCTTGTACAGATTTTTAAGCTAGTCCAATGTGGTATAGGAGCAGAGCTGGACAACCCTAGGTGGGGTTGTTTCCCTTTCCTTCCTTTGCTGGAGGGATCACTTTCTGGAAATTATGTCAGCAGAGTTTCAAGTCGCAGCTGTGGTGGTTGTGAATTCATCAGGGTAATTTACTTTACTCTGGGTGGTTTTGTATGCAGATATAACCTTTATATTAGTAATATTGGTGGTTACCTGAATGACAGAAGAGATGACAGTAGAGTAGGTAATATACAGTTGTATCTTAATATCAGTTGTATCTCTTAAAAACCAACAAAATATATTTTTGTCTGAGGAATAGGAGAGCTTGCTAACAGACATTTTTTCTGGGTTAAGATTTTATGAGGTTCTTACACAAAGAGATCTTGGTTCTGTTTCAATTGTCTCTTGTACCAGAACGTACTCATGGATTGAAATGTAAAACTACCAAACCGATATTAAACAGATTCAAGGAAATCACATCAATTTCTGTGATACAGACCCTCTCATGTTCCACATTTCCTCCTCTCTGTATTATATGACTTGCAATGAGTATTTTATGATGGTTTGATCACAGACCAAAATGCAATGACCACATCTGCAATGACAGGTGGACATTCCAGTGAAATTATGTGCTGTGTGGTGATGTGGCAAAGATCTGAGACAAGAAGCTACTGGAAGGTGGCTCTCAACAACTTAATAGCATACTTATTTGATAAAAACAGAATGGAAGGAAAAGCAAAAGTAGAGTTCTGGGTTGATATTCCTGTACAGTACTGTTAATACCCCCAAAACTGAACAAAGATAAAACAAACAAATAAAACTATAATTGTCAGACACAGGGTCTATAACTGAGTTAAAGAATGGGACTGGATTGATGGAAGACATGGATTAGGGGGAGACTATAAGTGGATTCAGGATAACCAAATGGTCAAAGATGAATCTTGTGAGGTGAGTGGTCTGGTATATTTTGGCTTGAAGGACAATGCAGCATAGGTCTGCATTAGATTATCAAGGCCAAAACACAAGTGTATGCATGTGCTTGTTCTCCTAGCATCCTTGCTAGCTCATTCTCTAGCATTTGTTTTGCCAGTGAAAGCTAACAGTATCCCAGAAAACACTCAGCCATGGTCTGGGTTACTGCAAATCAGGAATAATTTCCGGTAGTTTTATTCCTGGCTCGGGTGTGGCCATTCTCTTTTACAGAAGAAGAAAGTTTAGGTGTGTGGGTGTGAGTCATACTGGGTCTTGTGGCCTCTGGACCAGACAGTAATCACCCAAATCCTGCTCTTTATCACAATCCTTAACTGAGCCATTGGATTTTGATATTTTCACAGCCATGGAATGGATGAGAAAGTGGTATCTACATCCAAGACATAATTTATTCTGGGAGTATATAGGTAAGGGTTATAAATAGTGGCCTGCTGTTCAGTGTCTATGCCTTCCTTTAACCTCAGTCAGTCAATTTATAGTCTACCACTGGGGAATTATTTTCCTTAGCTGACATATATTTGTTGTGGGTCTACTCAGCACACTCAGAGCCATGCTTCTGAAAGAAGTTTGAGCTTCTGAAATGTAATTGAAATGCAAAGAAAAAAAGTCTTTTTATACCTAGGGATGACCCTGAAACAAAATTCTGAATCCAACCCCCCTTAAAATGTACAGACTTATTACCTGCATTCTTTTCAAAGGACATTTCTACAGAAATATTTTCTTATCCTCGGAATGTCTCTTTAGAGAAACATCTACCCTAAACAAATAATGTAGCACTCTTGTTTATGTTGTCACACTATTGCAGAAAGCACCTAGTCTGATAATTAATGATTCTACTTCACTGTAGTAATAACAATAATAATAATAATTATAATAATAATAAAATGGAACACTCTCTTCTTTAGTAGTCATTTCTCCTGCCTGTGCTCTCAGAGGTTATAGTAAGCATTTACTTTTTCAAAAACTGACAGTTCAAATCTAGCACAAACCCAAGTGGCACTAACAAGCAAATTGTTTCCATTTGTGAAACCTATTGTAGTAATTGCTACTGACTCCAGAGACATTCCCTAGGCAAGAGCAGTAATGATAATTTGGTGCTTTCTTTTAAGTAGACTTCGTTTACAACAGCTAGCAGATATTTCTGCCTCCAGGGCTGAGGAGAGGTTTATGGACTACAGTAATAGTTTCCCACTTTAAATTTTTCAGAAGTGGTTGCTTTAGTAGTGAGCAAAAAGCACTATATTTTTCAAATGGTAATTCTTAATTATCAACAACTATCTTTATCAACCCTGATCATTTATGAGGCTCCCAAAAATACACAAGACAAAACCCTTGTCAATAATCCCAGAGACTATTAATTAAGTTTCATATTAGAAAATCACAGAATCATTTGTATTGGAGAAGTCCTTTAAGATCATCAAGTCCAATTTTTAACCCAACACTCTTCACAGATTATTTCTTGAAATTGGAGCAAGTTATAGCAGGGATGTCAACCTCCTGCAGTCCTTCATGTAAAGCAAATACAATTTCTATGCACTTTCCTCGAAAGTCTAGTCTCTAGACCCTTTACCATCTTCATTGCCCTTCTCTGAACATGCTCCAGCACCTCAATGTCCTTTATTTGTGAGTCTTCCAAAGATGAACACAGGATTCAAGGTGTGGCCTCACCAGTGCCGAGTGCAGAGGGACAGTCACTGCCCCGGTCCTGCTGGCCACGCTGCTGCTGATACAAGCCAGGATGCCATCGTCTTGCTCACTATTCTATTTCCATTAGGAGGACGGTGCTTGATCATGTCCCAGCTGTTGATGACAACAACTTGTTACTTTATTATTCACTGCATAGACTGGAACTTCAGAGAGTCTTATTTGAGGAGCAAGACCAAGTTGTACAGTGCAATGTAGAGCAAAGGTCTCTGAGTTGAACAGTTTATAAAGTAATACTAGGACCAGTAGACAGTTAACTGATGCTTTTACACTCTTCTATTTTGATTTAAGAACTCATGTGTTTTCAAGTGATTTGGACTTCTTTAGGATCCTAGTTTAGGTTGGTGACAAAAAAAAAAATGTTGGATTGGCAAAGGATCTTAACATAATGTGTAAGTCTGCACCTGTTCATAAAGAAAATATGAATTTGAAGTCTGGCTTTTAATTTGTACTTAAACCATTTTCAAAGTAGACAAAAAACCTTGAATATTACAATTACACAAAAGTTGGAGTCAATGACCCTTTTGGGTCTCTTCCAGCTTAGAATACTGCAGGGTTCTATCATGGTGATATGCTCCTATACTTTTTGGAAATCTGACCCTGGGTCATCTTTTCCAGCCACAGGAGTCTTCATTGAGAAGATGGAATGTTTGTTGCAGTCAGTGGCCCATCCCTGCTGCAGTCTTCACTTACTACTGGAAACCAAATACAAGTGTATGTGTCAAACCTTCTTTGTGAGGGCTAAGCTTTGAGCTCTGTTTTCATGTACTAATGTGCTAATATAGCAAATTAGAAATAGTTCCATAAATAGCATGTAAAAAGAGATGTAAAACTGAAGAAAAGTGAGAACAGTAATATAAAACATAGTCTAGAATATGACCTATTTATCAAAGCCATTGTATTAGAAGTTTTGACACTGATTTATAAGAACCAAACCAGTTGACAATGTACATTGCAAGAATTATTGATAAAAACAGTGCAGAGAGAAATCTTAACATCACCCCTTTGCCCCTCTTCTCCTCCCCTCCCCCCACCATTAAAAGATAAGTGTAGGTGGCTCACAAATAGAGTGGAATGAGGCTCACAATGAGTAAGTTACTTAATAGACCAATGTAATTGCTAAATATAATTTGCTCCTTTTTTCTTTTTTCATGAGGCATATAAAGCAGAAATCACTTCCCAGCTCATTGTGTTTACTTGTGTTCTATTATATAAATAAACCCCATGGATTCTCAGTTCAGTAGATATCCTGAAAAAATATTTTGGGCATCCCAGTGTTTTCTGCTGGAAAACTGATTATTTCTTGAAATTGGAGCAGGTATAGCAGGGATGCTTACCTCCTGCAGTCTGTTATACAAAGGAAATACTGGAAAAATAATCCTTTCAAGGAAAGTACATAGAAATTGACACTTCATATCTTTATGTCCTGGTATTTCTTGCATGGTTTTGTCTTTGTCACATTCTTTTATGTTAAGTACATCAAGTGCATAGAGACTGGAATTGCAACTGAAGAAATTATTAATTCCAAGAAAATTATCAACCCATTACTCAACAAAGTTTGCTCCTCATATTCATTTGGACTCAGAGGTAATTGAAGACAGCATTTGAGTTTTTTAATCATATAATGCCTAGCATTGTCAGAGCAATTTAGAAGGACTTAGACACTAATCATTAAAAATTCTAATTCTAGAGAGAACCTTTATTAAAACTATCTCAATCGTAAATTTTTTTTTACTGCAATAAAAGGGATGTAATGCGGAATATTTGAAACAGATCACAGAGAAATTTATGCTATTCACAGTAACTCCAGTTACTTCCTGGTCACTGGTGTAACATATATGGGAGAATATGACTCAATTTTCTACTTTCCTTCTTTTACTTCAGTACCCTACAGGATTTCCCAGTTACTCTTCGTGTTGAGTGGAAATCCTGAAATGAACTGTTTGTGTTGTAGTCAAAATTATTCTTAGTAAAAACAGCAAACTTCAAAGCTAGCACAGTGGGATCAGCAATACACCCCTTTCCAAAAAGATATAATAATATAAAAGTTACTGATATATTATATATTTACCAACTGAAGGAAAAATTCTAGCTGACTTGAAACAGAATTCTGGAAATAAAATAGTTCTACTTTGTGAATTATCTATAGGAAGAAATCACAGTTTTATGACAGCCTGATGTGAGGGTACTGAATATATGTATGCTGAATATATATGCTATATTATATATTTACTATATATTATCATATATTTATATATATATGATATATATTTATTTTGTTGTGATCTCTTGTCCTTGATACTAAATTATTAAAAAAGCAATTTGATTTCTATTAAGTAATTGAAGCATGAGAGACTTTTACATCGATATTTGTAGGTATGTCCTGTTAATATTCATAGCCATGAACATTAGCTGTGTCTCTTTCAACTCTTGACATAGAGAACTGGGGCTCCTTCAGGACTGCTTTACAGCTGTGGATTTATTTAAACTCTGTGTGGACCCATTTTGATGGCAATTCACCTTACTCGTCATTCCTCTGTGCAATCCCTTCCTCATTACCATCAGTGAATTCTGGTCTCTTCCTAAGCTTTATTTTCCTTAGTTTGGAAAATGACTTTTTTATGCCTTTTTCTTCACCACTGGTTTATTATGTCTTCTTCTATACAGTTGTTAGGATACAAACCTCTAACATATCTAGTTCCTGTGTATTACCATGTTGCATGTTCACTTTGTTCTGTCTCAGGATGCACCCCTATGGTATTCAATGTAACTTCAAATGTTAGGTATGTCAGAATCATCCACATTCCCTGAGCATTATTCTGGATTTCCTTTTATTCATCTCCAGTGTATTTCATTTGACATTTTTGTTCAGGAAGACTACCATATGTTATCTGTGATATTTTTCTCCCAATGTGTGGTGTATGAGAAGTTATTTAGAACAGGCCTCTGTGAAAATAAAAAAAAAAGTGCAAAACTGTCAGCTTAAAATCTTCTGTTTGTCCTGTTGTTCATTTGGACTTGCATACTGTGGGTGGCACTTGGGGGCTGGTTTGTTGCTGTCTATAAAAAGATGTACCTTTTGCAAATGAGAACACTCTTACATGACAATATACTGAAAGATTCAGATGAAGATTGAGTACTTGTATTTTTGTAATGAAATATCTACATGATACCAGCAGCAGTCAAACTACTTTGCTGGGCTGACCTTATTCAGTTTACTTCTGAGTGGAATTGTAATTCCTTTTCCCTCCCTAGGTTTCTGTGTTGGTAAAAGAAATGAGTATAAATAAATTTGCAGTGAAAAATTCTTACACTTACCTTTTAAGTAGTGAAGACTCATCCTTAGCGTTGAGGTGTGAGAGACTGGACTAATGACAGCACAATTCAACTTTCAGAACCTGCAGCCTCTGACAGTCAAAAAATGAGCAATATCCACAGCCTGGTTTGTCAGATACCCTGAAAGGGGCAATGCCACCTCTGGAGCAGAGTCTGCTTTTCCTCTCCCTACCTTTTTCCCCAGATATTCTGGTTTATTGGTGGAAGTATTCAGGCAGTGCTAGCAAAGGCTGAGTAGGAATTATTTCAAGGAGGTTATGTTCTTTTCTCTCCTGTATCTTGGTCAGGTTAGAAAGCCTCTGGAGATTACCACTGACCTTTTTTTTCTAGCTCAGCTTTGCAGCTCTGGCGTATGAAGTCATTGTAGACAGTGAAACACTGCCAAATTTTACAACTTTAGGCGAAATTTTTTCAAGTTAATTTGTCTTCCACTTGCAACACAGGGTCCTGAAATTATTTGACATACATCTGCTCTAGACTTAGAGCTCAGAGTATTAGATTATATGATTAAGAGCTAATACCCATTAAAAAAATGATTCTTGAGGATCAGGGGAATGGTAGCAGGTAGAGGGACTCCAAGAAACTAATAATTGCAAATGGAGTATCCTGACCTGGCACTCCCAGCACCTTCCATGGTGAGTGATGAACCCCTGGACCTAATGGGGAACCCACCAAGATGAGTCAGCCCAAGGAACTGCCTCTTCTGAATGAACCTTGCAGAATACAGGGTACAGGGACTATGATGGGATGCAGGGGGAAAACTATTTTGGGATTCTGTGATATTTATTATCAGATACTTTAAATTTGGGAATTTTGGGCTGATGTGACACTTTTATAATGGGACGTTTAGTGAATGGAAGAAAAGGAAAGGGTGGGGCTTGACTGTATTGGGAAGGAACAAGTGTGGTTAAAGAAAGGAGAATGGGTAAAAGCCAATTGACTATAAACAGGGGTTGGCTGCTACATTTGTCTGGCTAAGCCCTGTGCTTTATCACTGCAAACTGTCTTATATTCTTACTAAATCCCTTTTTCTTTTCTTTTCTTTTTTCTTTTTTTTTTAATATATGTGTATGTTACAGAAATTCAACCAGGACTGGTTGATGATAAACTAAGACATCTGATAACCAGCAAATGAAGTGGGACCATGAGTCTTAGAGGCTTGAGAGCCTGAGGTTGTAGGAAGTCAGGAAGATCTTGGAGACTCCTACTGGGTAGATTGAATGTCCAGGACCAGCTTCTGGCAAGCCCCCTAGTGTGTGTATATTCCACTAACAGATTTTGGTCTGATCAGCCATAGAGAAGGGCCAGGGCTGAGCCTTTCACACTGTTCATGTTTGTGTGGGTGTTCATTGTGTTTAAATGGATGCCATAAAATACGTTTTACTCTGCCTGTGTTGGTCTGTGTATCCAGCTGTGTGTTCACGGTGTGTATGTGCATACAATCGCATGGTTACATGTTTGATTTAGCCTTGGCACAGCCTGGACCTGGGGATAGGGCACTGCCACTGCCTCACATCTTCATGGCTAGGTCAGGAGTACTTTCTGGGTCCTGCTGGCCTCTGGGTTGGGCAGTCTCTAATGCAGAGACAGTTAAAAATTAGTGTGTGTCCAACAAGTGTGATCTGCTTGTAATCCACAGCCATGGCAAAGTAACAACCCTCACAGTTCCCACTCAACGCAGTTCAAGCAAATGTATTCCAGTCATATTTCAATTTTTAAGCCTATTTCTTTTTTTTTTTTTGAAATGGTCTCTACAGCTACTTGAAACAAAGTATGATATACTCATGTTGGGCAAAATTCAGGTGATGAGGCCAAACAGGAGTAAACCCATGATCTGCAACAAAGATTAAAGAAAAAGAAACACAGCATGATTTTTTTTTAATGGTTTGTATCACTTTTCATAAGCCCACAGCAGATATAAATCTGTTAAATATCTAAAAGATTTTTGTTGTCTTTTATAAAATGTAAATAAAATTTGGACCATTCCTACTTAGCTTGTTCTTTTTCTGTCTGTGTTGAGCTCATAGGGTCTGGAGGCCATGTTACCAGTGTGTTTTTAAGCTTCACACAATTACCCTCAACCCTGTAAAGCATTGCACAGCAGGATAGTATTTATGACTTGTCACAATGAAAGCCACTGTCTTCTGCAGCCCTACAGGAGTCCAAGTATAATGCAGTGGTTGTGAAGAATATGAAGGTACAATGTAGGAATAACATATTTAAACATAACATTACTGTGTCTTTGAACGTAACTTTTTGCAATCCATATTTTCCACTCAGAAGTTAAGCTGCATGTGTCCTCGGTGGGTTGCTGAAGTAGAAATCCTATTTATCTACTACCTATTATTTTCTTAGAAAAATTATCATCTTACATCCCATTATTTGGAGGGATTATTAACCTTAACTACTGGCATCCAAGGGCACTTCACAAGGTATTACTCACTTAGTCCTCATGTTACCCAACAATTTGTTTTAATTTTTTTTCAAGAACAAACTATGACAGTCTTACATTAACCTCAAAGTAATTCTTCATGCAACAGAAGTTGTTCAGGTTAGATACATATATTGAAATGGGTATATATTCACACCATGTGAAAATAAGAAGCCATTAAAGTGATGCAGCATGTCATAAAAGGATATTTTGCTTAATAAAATTGCCCTTCCATAATGTGGCAAACAAATGTTGGTATGATAAATGAAGAATTTTAGAGTAACTTAATGTCTTTCTAAAAACATTTTTCCACAAACAATATGACTTTCATTCCTCCAATAGGAAATGTGAAGGGGATTAAAAATAAAAATTATAAAACTAAAGATGAATATAGTAAAGTGTGTTCTCAATTGCTTTTCCCTCACTTTGACATTATCTTTCTGATGTCTTTCTGTTTACAATCTTGCAGATTTTCAGAAGTGATTTCTTGGTCCTATGTTTTGAGTATTTTATATGAAATACCTGTCATGAAGCTGTTACTTCCTTCTTTTTTCCCTGGGAATCTATTGAACATCTATCTTTTGAAAATCTGTTACTTTAAAATTGTAAACCCCAAATTATAATATACTTTTAAAGTGTGAGCATGTGTGCATTTTTCACGTTAGTTTTGATATGATGGAAGCTCAGGAGTATTTCTTTATGTCTCTCTGTGGAATCCATCACACTCATGATTATTATCATGGCTTTAGCATCAGAATACACCATATACTGACAGTTTATCCAAGCTGTCATTGTTTTAAAACTAGTCGAGTAAATATCTTACAATGCTAAAGACTTTCTTTAATTTGCAGGGAGATAGAATATCTGTTAGTAGTTTTGTCTTAGCAGACCAACAACTTTGGAACTATGTCACCTGTCATTTGATTAATTATGTACCTAGGGCAGCTGATCACAGAAATTTTCCACCTTTTCCCCTTAGCATTTGTATTTGTTCTTCACAAGTAGCCATAGTCACTTGGTGGTTGTACATGAGGAAGTCAGCAAAGCAAACCTTATCAGGGTGTTAAATACTGGGAAAAATAAATGGAATTCGGTTTAACCAGTACATAAAAAAAGAAAAATGACAAAGACGTTTTTGAAATTAAAGTCTTATTACTCTGCTAACATAGGAGAGGTACTATTTCTCCTTTAAAATGTAATTATACTATTTGCATTAATACTTAATGACATTGTTCCTCTCCTCTTATCACCACCTAATTAATAACATTTTATCATATTTTTCTTAAATATGTATTACTTAAATTAACAATGTAGGATTCAGTCATGGCTTGTTTGGGTTTTTCTTCCAGCATAGGTATTATGCTTAAAACTGTTACATGCTCAGTGACAAAACTCAGCATTTTTCCTGTTACTACAATACTGATTAGGGATCATTTTGCAGTTCCCTCTGGTCTACCATAAGCAGCAGCATTCTGTGAGCCTCTGGGGCAATGTGTGTTTACTGATGATCGGGGAGGTTGCCAAGGGTGAGAAGGAGAACTATGGATGAAGGCAGTGCAAACTCAGCGCTGGTGTGGTGCAGTGCTGCAGTGAGATGCATCCCATCCTGTGCAGAGAGAGGCACCCATGGGCTCAGGCAGCCATCCTCTGTTTGTAGAGCTCACCTCCTCTAGGACGTCGTGGGTGCTCATAACATGTGTGATCTCACCTCATCTGGGCATCTGCTCACCAACAGCAGGTGTTCAGCTGTTCCTAAAGCTTTAGATGAAGTGCTGGTCCTGCTGGATGCCTGACCAATATGTGCTTCCTCAGAAATGCAGCTTGCTACCATGGAAACCTAGACAAATATGAGGTAAAAGTAAGCAGGAAAAGGGTGAATTATGAGCAGGTTTTTTCTTAAAAATATTTTCCTGGTTGACAACACCTGTTTTTAAATATTTGAATCCACTTGCTGGTTTCTATTGATCTGTAAGTCTGCTTGATATACGATACCCAGGCTGACTGAAATGAGTATTTAACCAGTCCCTCTCTTAGTTGCCACACATGACCTGTCTGTCTTTCACTTAAAAAGTGAAATGTGTTACTCTAAATAAGAAGAATTAGCAGTCTAGACACATATCCCGAGTACATATCCGTGTGCACCATTGGATTTATCCAGCTAGTAATTTCAGGAGGAACTCCTAGGGATTGATCCAAGACAACCATACAGCCAGGTGCTTTCTTTTCATTTCTAGATGTCCCTGGAAAGTCCCCTGCAAACCGTTCCCACTGTCCTTTCTCTGTGATTATGACATTCTCAAAGGATGCCAACGGAGCACAGTGGGTCTCAATATGAAGATGTAGATGACTACAGGTAATTTGACTTTAACAAACAGTAAAAAACCAGTCTATAATCTGCTTTATTATCAGAATGCTTTGCAGAAACGAGGCAGCATTTTTTCCCTTGAATTTACATTTTTTCCCTATAATAAGTTCCTTTCCTTTCAAACTTTTCATTTTATATTTTTAAATCAAATGATATTGAAATCCTCCAAACTCCTTATATACTCTTTATATCACCATGGAAAAGGTTTGTATTTCTGCAATATATTTGCTTTTGAAAAATATAATGTTCCTAAAAACACTATAATAAACATTTTGAAAGCTTTTTCTGACTTTACTATTCTTTCTTCCTGGATGAATTGTTTTGTGAACAGAAAACATTGGTATGAAAACTAAAGCTCTTAAACCAAATTTTTGTCCACAGATTTGTACGTGCTCTTTAAAATTTTATTTCCTGCAATGGACACCAAAGCTTCAAATATTAATATGATTTTAATATTACATTGAAAAAGACAGAAGGTTAAGATGGTTTCATACCTTAATATAATTCCTACAAAGTGAGAAATGGTTATGGATTATCAAGACTTGATGTAGCTAGTGGCACATCAATGAAAAATAACAAATCTGAATGCAACTGCATGAAAAATGCTGAGTTACTCTTTCATTATTCACTCCAATCTCATAATTTCAGTGGCATACAAGGCATGAAATACATTGTCAAAAATATATAGTTTCATTCCATTAAATATTTTATCCGCTTGGCAACAGTGCTGCAAAAAGACTGAACATTAAACCGAATCCTGTTTTTAAAAAAAATGACATAGCACTGTGCTTTCCAGCTCTTTCTACGGATAAAAGTTTTCTGTCAGCATTTTCTTTTTAAGTAAAGTGAAGCAAGTCTCTCGCTCTCTCCCTTTTTTCCTCCTTGTGAATATGCTGCAGAAACCCTCTACCTCTAGGTAGAGTCTAGTCTTTACCCTAGGACATAAAGGAAAACTCCTTTCTGTGACTACTGGCATGCAGATTTGACTTCTAGTTAGCAATTTTTTTCTTACAAGGTAAATTTAGAATGTTTTCCTGGCATGGAAAACAGTAAGAAAATTCTAAGTTACAAAATGTGGTATCTATTCCTGCAAGGGAGAGATTACACACACTAGTAGTTAGGGATTTCCTTATTTCCTCAGCTCATAGTGAATTAAAACTCCTGTGTTCTACACCAGTTTCTTTACTATGTAACTTCTCTGTTTTTTTTTTAATCTTATTTTGCCAATGACAGTTGGAACATCTAAAGAATTGCTTGGTTATCTTCAACTAACAGCCCAATATTTTATTTGGATTGTCTCTTCTACCCTGTTCTATGTCACTTACACTTGTGTGAATTGTAGCCATCAGCATATTTTAGAAGATTGCCCAGAAGCCCTTTAAAGTCTACATTGCATCCAGTTCAGATGAAACAAGAAAATAGTCTGTTTTCATGCAAGTAAATAATTTCTATAAATCTGTAGTCAAGATATGTTGTGTGCAAAGAGTTTTTTAAGAAAGGACTTAAAGGTTATTACCTAGATGACTTGTGTAAGTTTAGGAAGAACTTTTCCCAAGTGTCTGAAAATCTGTCCTCAGTGCTATATAGAATGTCCAGGCTTAGCTCCTGTGCCCAGTCAAGCTTACATTAATATGTGTGAATTTATGTAACTTGGTATAACCCAATAATATGAACCCATATAATCTTTCAGCACGTATGGAAAAGAGTTCCTAACTTGCTTAACTGCTCCTATAACCTAAAGTGTAGCCAGTCAGTACTTGGGTAGAGAAAAATACAGAAACTTTGTTCAGTTGTGTCACATATAAAATATATGTATGTGTGATATACAGGACACATATAAGTTGCCAGCCTGCCTCTTCTGGGGAGAGAGTCTTGCCTGGCTGGCTGAGGGTGCCTCCACATGGAAGTCGCAGAGAGGACTCCTGTAACACCCCTCAAATGCTCACTGTCATCCAGTCCAGGAGCTTTCTGCTTGAGCTCTACCCTGTTCCAAGGATCCAAACACATTGCTTCAGTTGTTAATGTAATAAAATTGCAGTGTGGGTCTTCTCTTGTACTAGCTAGATGCTATCTTTTTACCACTCTGTTGGGGGTTAGGCTCTTTTTTTTTCCTTTCCTTTTGTATAGAATTTTTTCCCATTGAGTTAAGTACTGGATACTTAAGAAAAACAAAGGATTGTGGCCAAGCCCTGGAAGAGAGGGGCTGATAAAAGGCAGGGGTAGAGGCAGCACCAGGAGAGCTGAAGCTGCGTTTCTGAGGGGAACAGGAGGAGCTGTTCTGCCTTTTTTTGGGGAGAGAGGAGTCTCTGCTGCTGCTGCTGGACCCTTTTCATGTGGAGCTGTTTCTTCTGCCGTGAGTGAACCCCTGCTCTGAACTGAGACCTATTTTACCATCTGCTCGGGGGGCCCGGGATCCTGAGCCAGCCTCTCCTTGCCGGGCTGGGAGCCGGGCTGCTGCCCCTGCCCTGCCCCCCGCGGATCCATCAGCACTGCTCTGGGTTTCACTGCGCTNCGACAGCGTTCCTGAAGCAAAGCCTGCCTGTCCTCCACCCCTTCCCCTCCCAGCCGTGCCCCGTGTCTGCTGGAGCTCGTGCCACAGCGCCCCCTGCAGCCGCGGGGGAATCATCGCACCTGCCCTGCCCACCCAGCGCCACCAGCGCCCCCTGCCGGCTGTGACCATCACTGCACCCAAGGGGACAGTGCCTGCAGGCCCAGAGGGCTGGGACCGGGTTCCTGCTTCTGTTTCTTGTTAATGCCATAAGAGTTGTTGTTTGTTCACTTTATTATAAATACTAGTAAAGAACTGTTATTCCTATTCCTATGTCCTCGCCTGAGAGCCCCTTAATTTAAAAATTACAATAATTCGGAGGGAAGGGGTTCACATTCTCCATTCCAAGAGAGGCTTCTGCCTTCCTTAGCAGATACCCGTCCTTCAAACCAGGACATACTCCTAAAATGTAGGCTCTCATGTCTGTTTACAAGCACATGTAATGATAGGACAAGGGGGATTGTTTTTAAGATGAAAGAAAGCAGATTAGATGTTACAAATAAATTCTTTACTGTGAGGCTGGTGAGGTACTGGACCAGGTTGCCCAGAGAGGCTGGAATGCCCCTATGCTGGAACTGTTCAAAGCCAGGTTGGATGGGCCTTTGAGCAGCCTGGTCTAATGGAAGGTGTCCCTGCCTGTGGCAGGGAGGTTGGAACTCAATGATTTTAAGGTGTCCTCCATCCCTTACCTTTCTATGATTCTATGCTCTCAAAGCCACAATTTCTTTCATTATTCTCATTTATTGAGTTTTTGCTTCCCAACAGCTATATGCATATTCCAATGAGTTTGAATTAGTTTACATCATAGATTATGAGAAGGTCGATAATGGAGGGGTGGGGGGAGGAGTTGGGGTGCATTCAATCAATCAAATTTTTGTAAAACTAAAGGTGACTGTTAGCAGCTTGCTTTGATGGTAGATATACTTTTTGTTAGGCAATGATTGTCTAGCTGGTGTATTGCTCTATATGTATTAATCTGTTAATAAACCACATGTTGCAGCTTCCGGGATCAGGAGCTCTGGATTAATACTCAGCAAGTGAAAGAACCTTTTGAGGGCTTGGGGATGAACTTTAGTTAGAAATTTTTGTAAGCCTTTTTTGCTTGTACAACCCTTTCGCCAGGTCAAAAGTGTGCAAGGGAGATTATCGAAAGCTGACATTTATATTGTTTATGGAGGGATGAAAGCTAGTTTTAAACAAATATCACTCCAGCTTCTGGGTGGGAATCTACTGCCTAGGCCGACACATTAGGTGCATGGGGCAAGAATTTCATTTTACTACATCAGAAGCAGTGAATTCCTACATTGCCTTTGCAATTTTTTAATGTGTTTTCAAGTTTCTCTGTTTCCAATATCCAAATAAACTCTTCTTTTCACCCTATTGCCACAAGCTGCCAAAGAAAGCAACAAACCTCAGCTGAGATTCACACCTAACGAAAACATAAAAGATAAGAGTTAAGAGTTAATAGCCACAGCCATTGAAATGGGTCCTTTACACAGGGGCTTTGCCTGTTTTGGAACAAGCTGAGACAATGACATGAATTGCTTTTATTTTCTTTGTGGTCTATCTTGTCTGTGTCCACTGGGGAGTTTTCCAGGAAAAACTATTCTGTGGGAGAATAAAACTTCAGTAGTGCTTTTGAACACCTTCAGTACCTCCTAAGTCTTCCTACCTAGGGAACAGTTAAAAAAATTCTTATGTTTTCTGGCCAGATTTTAGACTGGGCTAAATTACTTATCTTAGCAGTACACACAGGACATCCAAATATGAATTTATTTGGTATGATTAAAAGTTTGAAAATGAGTATACTTGTCTATAAGCATATGTTAATGATTTTAACAAATTAATTGATTTTATATTTCTGCCTATTTTGTATTTGGTTTCTGCAGCACCTCCTGAAATTTTGTTTGGCCACCCTGGAGATGTATAAAAGTAAAACTTAAAACCTCTTATATACAGATATTCAAATAGACTTTCTTAAAGTAACCTCTTCTGGGTATGCCTACTCTCACATTACTGCACACAGTGTTGCTTTTAACTAATTAGTTGGTTTGCTTACCACAGGATGCCAAAGCTGTAGCCTGTGTGGTATGGCCATAGCTGGTCTGTTCCTCATACCACCAGATACATGCCCTTAGAAAAGCAGAGTTACGTTTAACCATTAGGCAGCAGAGAGGGGATATCACCTCACGTAGATACCTGTTAAATTGTTTCTTGCTAAAAACCATAGCTTGGAAAGAGAACTACAAAGCAGAGGAAGTGCTTCTTAAACAGCTCAAGTGTTGCTCCTACCTTAGGATAAGGTAATGTACGTGTTGGCTTGAATATGGTAAGCTACGGAATATATTTGCTGACATGTTGTGGTGAGACTAAAGGGCTCATCTAGCAGGAGGCTAGTGAAGCCCTGAACCACTACACTAAATTTATCGCCTGGTGTGAGGAGGTGACGTGAAACCACTACATCCTCCTTGATCATTCTAGAAAAGGCAGGGCTTTCTGATGCCCTGTGTGTGCTACATTTTTATCCAGTATATTTTTTAAACATTACTGGAACAGAAAGTATGGACATGTCAACCAGAGGCAGTATGTTTGCAGGAATAAGCTTCTGCAAGATTTAAACAGAGTGGGGTTAGGCAGATGTTAAGAATTTTTTTGAAAATATTATCTGGAAATTTTGTTCCATCCTGTATATGCAAGTATTTGGCAGAATATCTACCCACTGGCAGTACGAACAGTTGATAACAGCCATAAAAACATCATTGTTCACAACACAGTTTGCCTTCCATTTACAGTATTTTATCAAGATAAAATTCCTTCTTAGGCCATGACCGCCCCCCTGCCAAAAAAAAAAAAAGCTAGCTAAATAATTCTTCACATGTTTTGCTGATATTTGTAAAATTAAAAAAAAAAACAAACAACAAACCCCAAACAACAAACAAACAAAAAAACCAACAGCACTGTAAAGAAATAAAAACCAGATAACAATTTTTGTAATAGATCTTTATTATTAATACATTTACAGGAGTGATTAAACATAATAACATGCTCAGGAGACTTGGGTATATGGGTGTAAGCAGAGAGAAAGTAGTTACCCTTTTACCCTTACACTGTTCAACTCAATAAAATGAAATTAGAGTTGTAGGAGGATAACAGGATTATTGTAGAGTCATCATTTCCTGCAGCATTTATCCTTTAAATTTGACCTTTGCAGGAGTTCATTATGGCAAAATTGATAGATCATGCTCATAGGAAAAAGTCATCCAAAACACCCAAGAGCTATTGAGCTAACTAAATAAACAACTCGAGACAGTGAAAGTATAGATGTAAAACAGGTTTGTGTGTGTGTATATATATGTGTGTGTGTGTGTGTGTGTGTGTGTGTGTGTGTGCATATAGGTGCTGCAAGATCTGTCCCAGGTACTTTCTTTTAACTACCATTTGTGAATATAAACATAAATTTAGTTATGACAGAAACTAGCACACTGCTTAAAAAAGATAGCAGAAAGTGACAGATATATGACAAACCAACGTAAAGACATATGACCAAATCTTCATAACAGTGAACAAGACCAGATTTTTCCTTTTTTTCCCCCCTCCCTCTATTCCTGTTCTAGATAGTTGATGAGATGAATGCCTCAGGAGCTAAGGAAGACTGATGTGAACCTTCAAGGGAAGGGAAATACTATAGAAAAACAATGCTTTTGGTTCAATCAGTCCTAAGGGAGCTGCTTCCAGGCCTTCAAGGAGTGCCAAGCCTGATCTCAACTTTGGATTTGCTTCTGAAGAATTACAGAATATCCATGAAGCAAGTGCCTTCCAGCAGTTGTAATATACCAATCTTTAAAAACCAATTGTCTGCATTAGTCACTGCATCAAAGATGGGATTAAAGCCCAAATCAACTTTGCTATGCCCATCCCAAGACACCTCAGCTCTCTGAATAAATAATGACTGTGTCTATCCTCTGGATTCCATCTTCTGTAAACAAGCATATCACTGCCCAATTTATTTTAACTGAGCTAGACTGTTCACTTTAATGATTAAATGTTTTAATCTCCTAGTTCTTCTGTGATATCTAACAGTCTATCTGAGATACCAACTTTTAGAGAGTTCCGTGACCTCTCTAATAGACTCATTCTCTATAGAGATACTTAATAATTATTTTTTAATGTAGTTTCTTGTTATTCCCTATCTTTCATTTCTAAGGTTGAAATGACAATGTCAAGCTTTAGCATAATCCATCAATTTATATTAAACGCTTGAAAGAAAGCTGTCAGCCAGACAAAGACCTTCAAACCTTAAAACAGTTTACAAGTTCCATGATCAAAATGCATATTATTGTCTCTGCTATCCCGCTCTTCAAGTTAAGTACAAAATCCATGCTTGTCCCATAAAATGATGGTGCTGCAAACACCCTTAATACATTGAAGTGTTGTGGATGAGTCACAAGAAAAGAGAATATAACCAATAAATTGCAGGGGCAGTGTGCTGATAAGAGCTTCCTGTGCAGAGAGAAGAGAGACAGAACACACTGAGTCCACTCTCGTGTTTGTTCCTATTTGGGGTATTGAGCAGTTAATCCTATGACTGGTTTGCTTTACGCCTTTTTTTATTTTAATATTTGCTGGTGACCTATAAAATTGATTAATGCTCATTCATCGTGAAAACTATTATCCTTTCACTTCTTTTGCAGATGAGTAACATTTTTAAGTCCACAATATACTGATTCATTATATACTAACTAAAGTGTAGGTCATACCTCTTTAAAGATATTTTGAAAGATTTAGTGGGTGTCCGATTATCATTTTTGGAATGTCGTATTAATCTGTTTTACAGTTTTTTATTTTCTAATCAGTACAAACACATAATACTGCAAATGAAGGATCCTGTGTTAATTCCTGGAGACAAGGTATTTCAGGTTCTTATTTGCCTGGATCAGGGTACCTCTCACGAAAGTGAGCTTGTGAAACTGATATCTTTAATGGTTTCTTTCTTGTGTTAAAATTAACTGTCTTGAAGATTTCACATAGTAAAATTAGCTCTGTTAAAACTGGTTCTGATAAGCATCTTTGCAGACTTGGCTAAAAATGTAGATTAAATCTCTTGCAGCAAACTTTATGCTGGGACTTCTACTAAGATTCTTTTAATTTCAGGGTTTTTTCCTTGTTCTGTGATAAAATATAGAGTTAAAATTGATTTTGATTAAAATTAAAGATGATTTTTAATCTAAGATGGCTGAAGATTAGAGAATGATGGAGGATAATGAAAATTATTATTGAAGATAACAGGACTGTATTCTGGGGCTACATTGTACTTCTGTATTTCGTACCTCCCCATATGACACAGTATTTCTGATGAGGATGCTATTTTAAGGAGAAGACTAATTGAGGAAAAATATTCTTGATGAATTCTTAGAGAATTTTCTTATGCAGGTCAAGATTTTTCTTGCTTCTTTTTTTGCCAGAAAATCTGTATATACTAATTTTGGGTGAATACAGATTAGTTTAACAAAATAAGAAGAAAATACGAGCAAGTGTGTTTTAGACACACGTTTAGTTTCCCATATATTCATCATAAAGGAAAAACTATCATCACTTGGGGTATATTTTCTTCATTACACTGGAAAACAATTGTGCTGATTCCTTATCCATTGTAGCATGTCGAAATACTACCAGCCAAAAGTAATACTCACAGAGCTCTATTGTGGACCTCTTCCTATGTTCTTCATTTTCTTGCAGAGAACAATATTGCACTCAACTTCTATGAGTTAATCTATGGATCAGTGACAATACAGATCACTAAAAACCTGTCAGAACTATCCAAACCAACAGAATATTTATATAAAGTTAATTGATATTTGAAAAGTCTTTGATTTTCCTACATTTGCAAAAGTTCATACTGACTTTCTTCACTTGTTTTTAGCATGCAAAAGCCTTTCTCATATGCAGTGTCTCAGCCAGAGTGGCAGAGGTGGATGATCACATATATTGGGCTATATTGACAAGAATGAAGTCAAGAAAGAGGAATTAATTACTTCAAGTTTACTACTCCAGAATATTAAAAGCTGGCTTCTGACAATGGAGAACATTCCTAGATTTAACCAAGTTTAGTGCAATGAAAGGGGTCTAGGGAATACATGTTTTAAGGATAAATATAGAGCATCATCATACTTATAATGAAGATAATCCCCAGCATATCGACTGGGAAGATTTTGATTCCTTTCGGGAAGATTCATCTGCTGAAGCAAAAAGGTAGAATGAGAAACTCAGGACTTCAGTTTACTTCTCAATGTCTTTTCTTCCAGATGACAACAACGGAAAATTTCTCTTTCGCTTTGAAGTTTTTAATGTACCTATAGCTGAAGAGTTGTTGCTCTTTTCATAAAAGCTTTAAAAGGTCCATTAGATACAATGAATTGGATTACAATAGTCACATTGTTATCAATGTAATCTTTTCCTATTTTACTTGTCTGTATAACTACATAGAAAATTCCAACACAGGAAAGTATTATCTACCTTCGTTATTGACTGGTAGCTGTTAATCTATGGTGCCTGTAATTATTTATTGTCCTCTTGTTATTATTTTTGCCTTCATCCCCTGAGAATGGGAACAATTAATCATTAGAGAGAAAGTGATCGGCATCATCTGCTACAGAAGAGATCTAACAAAGTTGTTTTCTTATGGTTCATTATGCTGGGCTGCTTTACATAGCTGTTAGAAAGAGGAAGAAAAAGATGATGTCCAAGCCATAGGTTAAAGCAAACTGCTGAGTATTTTTGTATGGCAATACCCTTTATCTGAAAAGAATTGTACCTTTAGCAAAACAGAGTTGTGCTTACCTTTCGTTTTGCAGATTTGTTTGTTTGCTTTGTGTTTTGTTTGTTTGGTTAGTTTTGGTTTTTTATTTTTTTTCCAGCTGTGTAGAGTGTTGTGTTGCTATCTTGCCTGTGATTTATACACTTCTGTTTATTTCTATTCCACTTCTATGCTGAAATAACTTACTTCCCATCTTTCACATGTATGTGACGACTACTAGCACAGGAATACTTACAAAAGGTAAGTTTCTTTTTCTATGACTTAAGGGAATTAGTAGGTCAGTCTCTTCTCCCAGCTTTGCTTTGTTTTCCCCTCTGCATATTTCTGTGATGTTTCTTAGGATCAATGTCTGCTTTTGTTTGAAGGAGCTCACAGACTGCAAATTTGTCCTTGTGGGGCTACAGCAAAAGCTCAGCATCTAGTCCTATTTAGCTCTTTATAATGTTTCTATTTTGACTTTGTTGCTGCTTTATTATTTCAACCATTTCTTTTTCAAAAGTAGCAAAATAGGCCATTTGTTGCCACTTACAATTTCAGAAGTAGTCTTAACAGTACTCCCCTAAGCAAGGGGTGCTTCTTCACAGCTTCTCTTTTCTACTACCAAAACTATTTTCAAAACACAACTAGCTCAGATGATTGCCTTACATTCACAGCAATTTTCACTTAATTTGTTCGCAGTCATGGAAATTAGTGTAGCCCTAGGAGGACTTATTCAGCACCATTTATTAGAATGCTTTGCTGTGGAGTAAACTGCAGTCCTTCCAATTTTGTAACATGGGGACTGTGAGCATTCTTGGACTGAGAATGCTCCTAGGAATACTAATAAGAGAATCCTGGTTCTGATACTCATTTTATCTGAAATTTTTGAAAGCTATCCCTAATGTCTGTATGGTATAGATGATTGCAGTTTCTATTTTATCTATCCTTGATGTTTTCCTGATGTGAAATTTATGTGGGCAGCAAGAAAACTGTCAGATCTTTCCAAGAGCTTGTTGCAATTAAAAGCATATACCGTTAGGTGATTGATGTGGCTCATGAAGCTAACTACCTGCAGAGAAGTACATTTCTGCTTCTGGAATATCCTTGGACATGATAGCTTTTAAAATTTTGTTTTAGTTCAATGACAGAAAAATATTTATTTAGTAAACCAGAAAAAGAAATCCAGAAAATACAAACAGTTTTTGCTCCTTCTTTGATTATTTTATTATTTTTCTTTGTCATATTGAAGGTCTTCTTTCTATTTGTCTCTGAATCAGCAAAGGAATTTCTAGTTTGAAGATTTGTAGAAAAATCTCTAATTCTTGGAAGAGCTGAAGCTTGAGTATTTAATCTTAGGACAAACAAAGGAAAAGACTGAAGGTCAGCAAGCAAAACCATTTGTCTAAATCTCTCTCATCAGTGACAGACTGGAAAGGATGTTGAGCATCCTTCTCACTTTTTTCTTTATGAGTAAATTTTTGTACTGAAATATCACAAACTTTCCTCAGGCTAAAGATTTTGTTATAGAGGAAGTGATGGTCTTCATGTAGTTCATATTCCCACACTTATTTATTTGATTAGTTAGTTTACTGGAAATCTGCATGGTCACTTCTTAAACCACTCAGTAATCCTAGCAGTTCCATGTGGGAATTCTCAGGGTTTTGTTGCTTTGAAATTAAATCTCTTATAATTTAAGTATTTATAGTAAAAGAGAGACACTTTCTTCTGTACCTACTGTCTGTCAGAATGATTTGTGTTACTAATGCCCTTGAACACTTTGGAGAAAAACTTTAAGAGCCTCTCTGTTTGGGGCTTGGACAGAGCCTGCAAAACCACGCAGAGCCACCAGGTGTTTTTCTAGTTAATAGAGAGAAATAGGATTTTGCAGAGAAAGTCAGAATTGGAGCCTAATTTTAGAAGTTTTCAATCTCTTTCTGCATGTGTATTTCCCTCCCCAGGGAATAAAGTACTCTGCAGAGACCAGTCTTGCCAGCTAAAACAAATTGTGAGGATATCCTCATGAGGCTAGTAAATTGCATAGATATTTTTATACATTTTAGGGAATGCCTTTTCCCCTTCTATTTGAAATCTATCTATCATGATCATAAGGCATTTATTTTAGGACTGCTGTGAAACAATGTGTGTGTTGGTAACCTGTACTTTTACTATTTGTATGACACTGAGAGGATATGAAACTGATTTCAGTTGTCCTTTGGAATTTCTCTATTTGCAAATGATTTAGACTTATAGTAAAAATTTGTCTCAACAATTTAGCTTTGATCAATATTTTCATTCCTGAGCTAAAAGGTAAGGGTACAAATTTGAAATTGATTTTTTTTTCCTTCTCAGTATTTTGTGAGGTTGCGTAGGGTTCCAGAGTGCTTGAGGGACAATTAATCTGCATTTGGTTTTGTTGGTTTGCTTGGATTTGGTGGGGGATTTTTCTTGGCTTTTTTTGATGTTTGTTTGATTTGGGGTTTTTGTTTTGGTTCTTTTTGGGTTTTTTGTTTTTAGAAAACGCTATTCTGCTATTTAAAGCTTTAGAAAAAAAGCAGTGCATGGAGGAATGTTTCTTTTGCTCTTCTTTTTAAGCAAAAGAATTCAGATGATGGTAAAATTAAAGCACACTTCCAAAATGGCAGAAAAAGATAGGAATGGGAATAAATAATGTTAAATATCTGTTTATAAAAGTCCAAACCTTGCCTTTTTGATATTATTTATATGTGTATCCTAAGAAGTAAAGTTTGCCCTCAGTTAATATGGTTTCTTTCTAAGCATTGAGAATGTGAATAATCTTTTTGTTCAGGTTTCAAAGTTTGCTCTTACTTTTCAATGTCAATTCAGTTAGCATTTTTTTGTTCCACAGAAACTGCAGTTATATGCCCAGGCTTACTCCCATTATGCATCAGTTCTCTTTCATTTTTTAATGGGGTCTGAGTTATTTTAACCTCAGTAAAGGAAAAAATAATATGGAACTGTCTTCCACATTTTTATTAAAATGATTTAATTACAGTTTCTTTCATCATTGAAGTCTCATTTGCAAACACCTCTGAAATATGTATTCATATGTAAATATTTCTTGTTTAATTATTAACATGAAGGTGATTCACATTTTTGCAGCATATTTAAACTGATTTATTATGGTTTTGTAGCACAGATAAAAAAATACCATTAGGCTCAGTGTTTTCACAGCATTACAGGTATTTAGTTATGTTTCTCAGGGTTATTCTTTGCAATTCCTTGCAATGTCTTGCAAACGCTGGTGAGCTGAGTAAGAGTAGACCAGCTGGACAACTGATTACTAGGTAAAAAAGGAAGAACAACAGCAATAAGAGGAGCAATGAAAATGTTGCAAACTGATGATTACTGCTTTTCTTCATTTATACTGTATAGCATATAGCAGCTTTGTATATCAAAAATAGGATACGTAAAATTTCAGACCTCCTGAAATTTCCTTTACTGAACCACTCAGTCCGTTACAAGAGCAAAGCTCACATTTATACTTTCCCTTATCCATCCTCTCAGTACGAGGTAGCACCTATGATGGTTCATAGCAAGGGCATTCAGATAAAAACTGCTTCATTGAATGGAGGAACTTAACCATGACCTAGCTCAGGGAAGTGGATTAGGTGATATCTACGAGAGGAAAGGGAAAAAAAAGGAAAAAAAAAAAGGAACTTCCTTGTTTATGCACACCATGGTTCACACTAGGATCCTAGTCCAGGACTACCCAAAATTATATTTGTGTTTCAGAACTGGATGCTCAGCCTAGTGCCAGGGGTAAAAAGGAAGAATCATCATTCTGGTGGGTTTCATGAACTATCCACTGCATATCCCTATCAATAAGGACTGTTATAGCTGTGAAATGCAGCAACAAATTTCAAGGCTGAAAATAGAAGGGATGTCCCATTGAGACTTTGCAAGTGAGCCACATAATGCAGAAAGAAATCTTTGTTCCATCTTGCTCCTAAGAACTCTTTCTCAGTCTTCTTTTCTGCTCTGTGGTATCTCATTGCTCCCTGTCGTGTCACTTGAGAACAGCCAAACTCAGTGAGCTGATTTTCAAACCAAAAGAAATCCTCTGCAAGCCTTCACAAGAACTGCCCACTAATTTCCCTGTCAGGTAAATAACACAAAAATTATGTGCTTATGACACTTGACTTCAAGTTTAACGTTGCTGGATTCTATCAATTAGCATGACTACAGTAACAATACAGAGACACTGGAGAAGACTGGGAGCAGAGAGGACTTCCCTCATCTGATGTGATTTTAAATTTGGTTTCATATTCACAAAAGAGAAGGAATGTACTTGTAAATTTAAGATATTCCCTACATCCCCTCTCAGTTGCCTGGTACAGGTCATGCCTTTCTTCTAAAATGTTACAGAACATTAGGCAGAGAGGAGCACTAGAAGGGAAAGGTTCTCCTCCCTTTCTAGATCTTATTTTTCTAATTTCTGCTGATTTGAGGAGGGCTTAAGAAGATAAGGGCTTGAGAGAGCATATATTTTCAGAGATTACATCTTGGGTAAGAAAATGCAGTAACATTAATACCACTAGCAAGCAGAGTGCAAGGCCTTGCATTCCTTTTTTATATCTTTGCATCATGTATAATTTATAATGATTGTTTTGTTCTCTGTTGTATAATATTGTTCTTTATTATATTTTGTTACAGCTTGGCTCCAGGCAGTGACTACAATTGAGTAAGTTTGTGTTGATATAGTTTAAGAGGAAGAATAAAATTTGACTTAGTGCTTTCTTTCATGTATGTAGAATAAAAGTCTTACTTCAGATAAAATGATCAGAATAAAGAATGAGTTAGGTTGACAGACTTATGTCTTAATAGCTCTCAAATGTGGTTGCATTGCCCTGAATTTTTCTTATCTGTACATTGTGAAATTTTTTTATATTTATATACCAGGTTTTGTCATGTAGTACAACTTGCAATGTAAAATAAGGGTAACATTTCTTGGGTTGTCTTGCTAATGATTTTGATATCCATGATCAAAAGTAATTTCCAAGTTAATTGTGATTGAAAAATAAACAATCACAATTTTTTCCATAAAGGGCATGAAAATTCATTGTTTTCTTTTAAATTACACAATTTAAAATAATTGTAAAACCTGGTCAAAGTAAAACTTGTTCTCTGAAATTTGTTTTCTTACAGTGTTAATTCATATATTCTATAATATTCTTTTAAGCAAAAAAATTATTCACCACCTAATTGACAAATTCACAAGCTGAATTAGATGTGAAAGATTAATGATCAATCTCTTTTTTCCAGAGTATCACAGTATCATTTACTGGCCTCCAAAACTTTTGAGTCAAGCCTGTGACCACCTTGTCAACTAGACCAGAGCACTAAGTGACACATCCAGTCATTCCTTGATCATCTTCAGGGATGGTGACTCCACCACCTCCCTGGGAATCCAGATACTGTGCCTGACAACCTTTTCTTTGAAGAAACTCTTTCTGGGAAAAGAAAAAAAAAGAAAATCTTCCTTTGTTATTTGCAACAATGGATTTTTTTTGGTACGTATTTGTACACATTTGTAAAGGTATCTGTATGTACTTGGCAGGCAGGAACTCAGCAATTACTATGTAGAGAAAACAATAGCTAAAGAATGTATAACGGTTTTGAGCTTTGAGTTGAAATTTTGGTGTCACCCTAGGCAAGCTAGCCTTTGAAAACCATCTTCATTTTCATATCTTCCAGTTTCCCAAAAAGAGAGTAAAAATATTGTGGAAAAAATCCATTAAAATGAAGTGCTCAAATGCTCCAGTTGTGGGAGACCACAGCTGTATGAGGAGTATTGCGTGTGTTCACTGTTGCAGCATCTCTGTGTCTGATGCATACAAATC